>JAXLNO010004703.1:0-104869 GCA_038087875.1 Malacoraja senta
GATTTAGAGGCGTTTAGACGGGTTTAGGGCGGTTTAGAGTGGTTTGAAGGGGTGCAGAGGGGTTTAGAGGGGTTTAATGGTTATAGTGGTTTAGGGTGTTTTAGAGGGAGAGAGGTTTAGGGATGGTTTAAGTATGTTTAGTGGGCTTTAGTGGTTTAGAGCGGTTAGAGGGGTTTCGAGGGTTTCGAGGGCGTTGGAGGGGTTTAGAGGGGGTTAGATTGGGTTAACGTGGTTTATAGGGGATTAGAGTGGGTTAGGGTGGTTTAGAGTTTAATTTAAATAATTTGGTAAAAATTTCAAAAATTTCAATCCAAAATTTTTGAATTTTTATACAGAAGACAAATGAGTGCGCTATAGTAGCTTCTTGGATTGACATTTATCACAAATTGATGATATATTTGGGGAAATTTTATTGATTTTAGTTTTAGAATAATATAATCTATGTAAAATTTTAAATTGTATAAAATATGTCTTACATTAATCGAACATTTATGCATGTTTAATAAATGTTCATTCCACCTTTCCTTTGAAATTTTAATAGCTAAATCTTGTTCCCAGTCTCTTCTAATACCTTCCGTAGATGGTATTTCTACATTTAAAATAATATTATACAATTATTATATTAAGTTTGCTGATTCAGCTTTTATCTGCATTGCTTCATCCAATACATCTGTTGAGGTATTATGATGATCTTTTGTATATTTTTTTCAAATAGTCACATATTTGAAAATATTTAAAATATAGATTATTTCCAAGTTTATATTTTATTTGTAATTGTTGAAATGATAGTAATTTTCCAGTTTCGTACAAGTCACCGAACGTTTTAATTCCTAATCTATCCCATTGTATGAAAGATTTGTCTGTAATAGAGGGATTAAATGAAGGGTTATTAATTATGGGAACAACGGAAGATAGTCCAGAACTAAATGTGTTCCAAAAGAAATTAATAGACTACGGGTTAATAACTGGAAAAAAGTTAATCCTAAAAATCTGGAAAAACGCTCCAATACCAACTAAAAATATGTGGATTTCAAATATGTTCGAAACATTAAACTTAGAAGAGATAAGACTCCTCCTGGCAAGTAAACCAGATCACTTCCACCTGACGTGGTCTGTATTCATATAATTATTACAAGTATAGGGTGCAAAAGTTAAAAAAAACTGAGGTCAGGTAAGGGGGATGAAAGTTGGAGAGTTGGTATGTCCCATTTGCGGGAGGCGTATAAAAAAGTATTTGTTTTTCTCTTTTCCCTCTTTCTCTTTTTTCTTCCTCTTTAGGGTCTATTTATTAACTTTCTTTTTTGTTTTTAATCTCTTTCTTATAGGGTCTTTGTCTTCTGTTTATTTTAATGTCACGTTTTTTACACTTTCACTTTTTTCTTTCTATTTCTTTCTTCAATCTCATCCCTTCCCTTTGTTAGGGTAGAAAATAAACGGAGTACATTAATTGTAATAATATATATGTGATCAGTACTAGTGTAATTGGTGGTAATGTAATGTTACTTCTAATAAATTTTAAAAAAAGAAAAAGAAAAGAGTGGGCTAGAGATGTTTACAGGGGCTTAGACGTGTTGAGAGGGGTTCAAAGGGGCTTAGAGGTGCTCAGAATGATTTAGAGGGGTTTAGAGGGGTTTCGAATGATTTGGAGGGATGTAGAGGGGTTTGGAAAGGTTTTGAGGGGATTAGAGGGTGTTACAATGGTTCAGAGGGGTTTAGAATGGTTTGGAGAGGGTTAGATTGGTTTAGAGGGCTTTAGAGGGGTTTGGCGTGGTGTTAATGCGCTTAGAGATGTTTAATGAGTTAGAGGGTATTAGAGGGGTTTCGAGGTGTTTAGAGGGGGTTTCGGGTGTTTTAAAGGCGGTTAGAGGGCTTTAGAGTGATTTATATGTGTTTAGAGGGCTTTACATGGGTTTAGAGTGGTTAAGAGGGGTTTAGAGGGCTTATGAGGGGTTTAGGCCTCATGGAGTACTATTTTGTCAACAAAATAGAGAGAGTACAGAGGATATTTACTAGAATGTTGCCTGGGTTTCAGCAACTAAGTTACAGGGAAAGGTTGAACAAGTTAGGTCTTTATTCTTTGGAGCGCAGAAGGTTAAGAGGGGACTTGATAGAGGTCTTTAAAATTATGAGCGGGTTAGGCAGAGGTGACGTGGATAAGCTTTCCATTGAGTAGGGAAGATTCAAACAAGGGGACATGACTTGAGAATTAAGGGACAGATGTTTAGGGGTAACATTAGGGGGAACTTCTTTACTCAGAGAGTGGTAGCCGTGTGGAATGAGCTTCCAGTGGAAGTGGTGGAGGCTAGTTCGATTTATCCTTTAAAAATAGATTGGATGGGTATATGGACGGGAAAGGAATGGAGGGTTATGATCTGAGTGCAGGTAGATGGGACTAGGGGGAAGTATTTATTTTATATATATATATATATATATATATAAATATATGTTCGGCACGGACTTGAAGGGCCGAGATGGCCTGTTTCCGTGCTGTAATGGTTATATGGTTATATGGTTATATGGTTATATGGTTATAGATGTGGGTAGAGGGAGTTAGAGGGGGTTGGAGGGGATTAGATGGGGTTTATAGTGGTTTAGTTGGGTGTAGCGGGGTTTAGAGGGTTTTACAGGGCGTTGGAGGTGTTCAGAGGGGGGTTAGAGTGCTTTAGAGGGGTTTAGAGGGAGTTAGTGGGTTGGAGGGGTTTAAAGCGGTTTAAAGGGGCTTAGGTGTGTTTTGAGGGGTTCAGAGAGGGCTTAGATGTGCTTAGAAGTTTTTAAAGGGTATTATAGGGCTTGCGAGTGGTTTCAAGGTGTTTAGAGGGCTTTAGAGGGGTTTAGGGCGGTTAAGAGGGGGTTGGAGGGGTTTCGAGGGCTAGATGGAGCAGGTATAGAGGGGCTAGATGGGTTAACGTGGTTTAGAGGGGATTAGAGTGGGTTAGTGGTTTAGAGGTTTAAAGGGGCTTAGATGTGCTTAGAATGGTTCAGAGGGACAGAGGGGCTTATAATAGTTTAGAGGGGTTTAGATGGTTTCGAAATATTTAGAGGGATTTAGACGGGTTTCGAGGAGTTTAGAGGTGATTGGAGAGTGTTACAATGGTTTAGAGGGGGGCTTGGAATGGTTTAGAGGGGTTTAGACTGTTTTAGAGGGCTTTATAGAGGTTTGTAGTGTTTAGAGATGTTTAGTGATTTAGAGGGTATAGAGGGTAGAGGGTTTTCGAGTGTCTTAAAGGGGTTAAGATGGCTTTAGAGTGGTTTACATGTGTTTAGAGGGGTTGACGTGGGTTTAGAGCGGTTCAGTGGGGTCTAGAGGGCTTAAGAGGGGTTTAGGTGGTTAGAGGGGGATAGAGGGGTCTGGAGGAGTTTTGATGGGTTTAGAGGGGTTTAGTTGGGTTTTAGCGGGGTTTAGAGGGGTTTAGAGGGGGTTGAGGTGTTTGGTGGTTTAGAGGGGCTTAGAAGGGTTTAAAGGGGTTTGGAGGGGTTTAGCGGGGTTTTGAATGATTAAGAGGGGTTTAAATGTGTTCCGAATGGTTTCGAGGGATTATAGAGGGGATGAGCGAGGAGGAGTTACCTGGAGCTGTGAGTAGAAAAACAGCCGGGGCTTGCTTCTACAGAGGCCGGGGAGCCGTTGGAGCGAGGAGGAGTTACCTGGAGCTGTGAGTAGAAAAACAGCGCGGGGCTTGCTTCTACAGAGGCCCGGGAGCCGTTGGAGCGAGGAGGAGTTACCTGGAGCTGTGAGTAGAAAAACAGCGCGGGGCTTGCTTCTACAGAGGCCCGGGAGCCGTTGGAGCGAGGAGGAGTTACCTGGAGCCGTTGGAACCCAAATCTGCAACGTTCCATCTGCAACTGCAACGTTCCAGAGAAGGAGTGTGGGGGAAGCCTCTGATTGGTCGAACGGACTAGAGGAAGCAACTGATTGGCTTGTATCCCAGGTAAGGGGATTATGAGGGCCAGGGCAGTTTACTGTTCTGGATGTCAGATGTGGGAAGTCATGGAGTCTGATAGCCCTCCAGACGTCCACATCTGCGCCAGGTGCGCCGAGATGAGGCTCCTAAGGGACCATGTTAGGAACCTGGAGCAGCAACTCGATGACCTCTGTCTGCTCAGGGAGAGCGAGGAGGTCATAGAAAGGAGTTACAGGGAGGTGGTCACTCCAAGACCACGGGAGACAGAAAAGTGGGTCACAGTTAGGAAAGGCAATGGGCAGAGGCAGGGACTGGTGAGTACCCCAGTGGCTGTACACCTTGAAAATAAGTACTGATGTTTAAGTAATGGTGGTGGAGATGGCCTACCTGGGGGCAGCGACAGCGGCCGGGCCTCTGGGACAAAGACCGGTCCTGGTGCTCAGAAGGGTAAGGAAAAGAAGAGGAGGGCAATTGTAATAGGGGACTATAGTCAGGGGGTCGGATAGGCGTTTCTGTGGACGCAGACAGGAGACCCGGATGGTAGTTTGCCTCCCTGGTGCCAGGGTCAGTGATGTGTCTGAACGTGTCGAAGTAATCCTGAAATGGGAGGGAGAGGAGCCTGAGGTTGTGGTACATATAGGTACCAACGACATAGGTAAAAAAAGAGAAGAGGTCCTGAAAGAAGAATTTATAGAGTTAGGTAGAGAGTTAAGGAGAAGGACTGCAAAGGTAACAATCTCAGGATTACTGCCTGTGCCACGCGACAGTGAGAGTAGGAATGGAGCGAGGTGGAGGATAAATGAGTGGATGAGGGACTGGTGCAGTGGGTATGGATTCAAGTTTCTGGATTATTGGGACCTCTTTTGGGGAAGGTGCGACCTGTACAGAAATGATGGGTTGCACTTGAACTCGAGGGGGACCAATATCCTGGCGGGTAGATTTACAAAGGCTACTGGGGAGACTTTAAACTAGTGTGGTTGGGGGGAGGGACTCAAATTGGGAAAGCTAGCAGTCAGTGTGTGAGGCAGGAGGGAGAGAATGGAAGCTCTCTGACCCAAAATGTAGGGGAGAGAGAAGAAAAAGACAATAAACAGAGAATAAGAGAGGGTGGGTTTCTTAAATGTGTATATTTTAATGCTAGGAGCATTGTAAGAAAGGTGGATGAACTTAAAGCCTGGATTGACACCTGGAAGTATGATGTTGTGGCGATCAGTGAAACATGGTTGCAGGAGGGCTGTGGTTGGAAACTAAATATTCCAGGATTTCGTTGCCGGAAATATGCCGACCTCGCCGGATTTCAGGCGACCTTGCCGGATTTTTGGCGACCTCGTCGGAAATATGGCGGCCTCGCCGGATTTATGGCGACCTTGCCGGATTTATGGCGACCTCGCCTGAAACGTGGCGACCTTGCCGGATTTGAGGGCACCTTTCCGGATTTACGGCGACCTCGCCGGAAATATGGCGACCTTCCCTGATTTGTGGCCACCATGCCGGATTTATGGGGACATTGCCGGAAATATGGCTACCTTGCCGGATTTGTGGCCACCTTGCCGGATTTATGGCGAACATGCCGGAAAGTTGGCGTCCTTGCCGGATTTGTGGCGACCTTGCCGGATTTATGGCGACCTTGCCGGAAATATGGCGACCTTTCCCGATTTATGGCGACCTTGCTGGAAATGTGTCGACCTTGCCGGAAATGTGGCGACCTTGCGGGCTTGACGCGACCTTGCCGAATTTAAGGCTACCTTGATTTAAATGTGGCGACCTTGCCGGATTTTACGCCACCTTGCCGGATTTATGGCGACTTTGCCGGAAATATGGCGACCTTGCCGGATCAGAGGCAAACTTGCCGGATTTATGGCGACCTTGTCGGAAATATGGTGACCTTGCCGGATTTGTTGCGACCTTGCCGGAATTATGGCGACCTTGCCGGAAATATGGCGACCTTGCAGGATTTCTGGCGACCTTGCCGAATTTATGTCCTGACGGAAATATGGCGACCTTGCCGGATTTGTGGCGACCTGGCTTATAACCATAACAGCACGGAAACAGGCCATCTCGGCCCTTCAAGTCCGTGCTGAACGGCTTTTTTTTATTTTTAAATTTTTTTAATGTATTTATTATTATTATTATTTTTTTAACTTCCCCCTAGTCCCATCTACCTGTACTCAGACCATAACCCTCCATTCCTTTCCCGTCCATATACCAATCCAATCTATTTTTAAAGGATAACATCGAACCTGCCTCCACCACTTCCACTGGAAGCTCATTCCACACAGCTACCAATCTCTGAGTAAAGAAGTTCCCCTAATGTTACCCTAAACTTCTGTCCCTTAATCTCAAGTCATGTCCCCTTGTTTGAATCTTCCCTACTCTCAATGGGAAAAGCTTATCCACGTCCACTTTGTCTATCCCGCTCATAATTTTAAAGACCTCTATCAAGTCCCCTCTTAACCTTCTGCGCTCAAAGAATAAAGACCCTAACTTTGTTTCAACCTTTCTCTGTAAATCTCCTGTGTTTTGTGGACATCCTTCCTTTAATTAGGCAACCAAAATTGTACTCCATACTCCAGAATTGGCCTCACCAATGCCTTGTACAATTTTAACATTACATCCCAACTTCTATATTCATAAAGGCCAGCACACCAAAAGCTTTCTTTACCGCCCTATCTATATGAGATTCCACCTTCATGGAACTATGCACAGTTATTCCTAGATCCCTCTGTTCAACTGCATTCCTCAATTCGCTACCATTTACCATGTACGTCCTATTTTGATTGTCCTGCCGAGATGTAGCACCTCACGTTTGTCAGCATTAAACTCCGTCTGCCATCTTTCAGCCCACTCTTCCAAATGGCCTAAATCTCTCTGTAGACTTTGAAAATGTACTTCATTATCCACAACACCACCTATCTTAGTATCATCTGCATACTTACTAATCCAATTTTCGACACCATCATCCAGATCATTGATGTACATGACAAACAACAGTGGACACAATACAGACCCCTGAGGCATCCCACTAGTCACCGGCCTCCAACCTGATAAACAGCCATCCACCATTACTCTCTGGCATCTCCCATTCAGGCACTGTTGAATCCATCTTGCTACTCCACCATTAATACCCAACAATTGAATCTTCTTAACCAACCTTCCATGAGGAACCTTGTCAAAGGCCTTATTGATGTCCATATAGACAACATCCACTGCTTTACCCTCATCAATTTCCCTAGTAACCTCTTCGAAAAATTCAAGAAGATTAGTCAAGCATTGCCTTCCAGGCTCAAATCCATGTTGACTGTTCCTAATCAGACCCTGCTTATCCTGATGCTTATATATATTATTTTTAAGTATCCTTTCCATTAATTTGCCCACCACTGACGTCAAATTAACAGGTCTATAATTGCTAGGTTTACTCTTAGAACCCTTTTTAAACAGCGGAACAACATGCGAAGTACGCCAATCCTCCGGCACTATACCCGTTTCTAATGACATTTCAAATATTTCTGTCATAGCCCCTGCTATTTTCTACACTAACTTCCCACAATGTCCTAGGGGATATCCTGTCAGGACCTGGAGACTTATCCGTTTTCATATTTTTCAAAAGTGTCCGCACCTCCTCTTCTTTGAATCTCACAGTTTCCATTGCTACTCTGCTTGTTTCCCTTACCTCACATAATTCCATATCCTTCTCCTTGGTGAGTACCGAAGAAAAGAAATTGTTCAATATTTCCTCCATCTCTTTTGGCTCTGCAGATAGCTGTCCACTGACTCTCTAATGGACCAATTTTATTCCTTTTTATCCCTTTTGCTATTAATATAGCTGTAGAAACCCTTTGGATTTACTTTCACCTTACTTGCAAAAGCAACCTCACATCTTCTTTTAGCTTTTCTAATTTCTTTCATAATATTCTTTTTACATTCTTTATACTCCTCAAGCAGCCCATTTACTCCATGCTGCCTATAGTTATTGTAGATCTCTCTCTTTTTCCGATCCGTCCAATTTCCCTTGAAAACCATGGCTCTTCCAATTTTTACTATTTCCTTTCAACCGAACAGGGACATAAAGATTCTGTACTTTTAAAATGTCACCCTTAAATGTCCTCCATTTCTCTTCTACATCCTTCCCATAAAACAACATGTCCCAATTCACTCCTTTTAAATCCTTTCGCATCTCCTCAAAGTTAGCCTTTCTCAAATCAAAAATGTCAGCCCTAGTCCAGTTCTGACCCTCTCCATAATTATATTGAAACTAATGGTATTGTGATCACTGGACACGAAGTGCTCCCTGACGCCACCTGCCCTGTTCATTTCCTAACAGGAGGTCCAGCACTGCCCCTTCTCTAGTAGGTACCTCTATGTATTGCTGCAAAAAACTATCCTGCACACATTTTACAAACTCCAAACCATCCAGCCCTTTTACAGAATATGTTTCCCAGTCTATGTGTGGAACATTGAAATCTCCCACAATCACTACCTTGTGCTACTACTAATATCTGCTATCTCCTTATATATTTGCTCTTCCAATTCTCGCTCCCCATTTGGCGGTCTATAATACACCCCTATAAGTGTTGCTACACCTTTCCCATTTCTCAGTACCACCCAAATAGCCTCCCTAGACGAGCCCTATAATCTAGCCTGCCAAAGCACTGCTGTAATATCTTCCTTGACAAGCAATGAAAACACCCCACCTCTTGCCCCTCCATTTCTATCACTCCGGAAGCAACGAAATCCTGGAATATTTAGTTTCCAATCACAGCCCTCCTGCAACCATGTTTCACTGATCGCCACAACATCATACTTCCACGTGTCAATCCAGGCTCTAAGCTCATCCACCTTTCTTACAATGCTCCTAGCATTAAAATATACACATTTAAGAAACCCACCGCCACTTATTCTCTGTTTATTATCTTTTTCTTCTTTCTCCCCTACATTTTGGGTCCGAGTGCTTCCCTTCTCTGCCTCCTGCCTCCACATTTTCCACTAGCTTCTCTATTTGAGTCCCTCTCCCCAACCGTTCTAGTTTAAGGTCTCCCCAGTAGCCTTTGCAAATCTCCCCGCCAGTATATTGGTCCCCCTCGGGTTCAAGTGCAACCCGTCCTTTCTGTACAGGTCACACCTTCCCCAAAAGAGGCCCAATAATCCAGACATTTGAATCCCTGTCCGCTGCACCAGTTCCTCAGCCACGCATTTATCCTCCACCTCATTCCATTCCTACTCTCACTGTCGCGTGGCACAGGTGTGATCCTGAGATTGTGACCTTTGCGGTCCTTCTCCTTAACTCTCCTCCCAACTCCCTAAATTCTCCTTTCAGGACCTCTTCTCTTTTCTGCCGATGTCATTGGTACCTATATGTACCACATCCTCAGGCTCCTCTCCCTCCGATTTCAGGATACCTTGGACGCGTTCAGACACATCCCTGACCTGGCACCAGGGAGGCAAACTACCACCCGGGTCGCCGGACTGCGTCCACAGAATCGCCTATCCGACCTCCTAACCATAGAGTCCCTATTACTATTGCCCTCCTCTTCTTTTCCCTACCCTTCTGAGCAACAGGGCCGGTCTCTGTGCCGGAGGCCCGGCCGCTGACTCTAGCCCCACGAAGGCTGTCCTCCCAACAGTACTCAAACAGGAGTACTTATTTTCAAGGTGTGCAGCCACAGGGGTACTCGCTAGTCCCTGCCTCTGCCCCTTGCCCTTCCTAACCGTGACCCACTTGTCCGCCTCCCGTGGTCTTGGAGTGGCCACCTCCCTATAACTCCTTTCTATGACCTCCTCACTCTCCTGGTCAGACTGAGTCATCGAGTTTCCTAACACGGTCCCATAGGACCCCATCTCGACGCACCTGGCACAGATGTGGACATCTGGAGGGATATCAGACCCCATTACCTCCCACATCTGACATCCAGAACAATAAACTGCCCTGGCCCTCATACTGCCCCCTTACCCTGGATACAATACAAAGCCTCACCCTGGATACAATACAAAGCCTTACCCTGGATACAATACAAAGCCTTACCCTGGATACAACCACCCGGACGCCGCTCCTCCTCCTGCAACGGTCCCTGGGCCTCTGCAAAGCAAAGCCCCGCGCCGTTTATGTTACCACCCGGACGCCGCTCCTCTTCCTGAAACGGTCCCTGTGCCTCTGGAAAGCAAAGCCCCGCGCCGTTAATGCCTGATTTATGGCCTCCTAGCCGGATTTATGGCGACCGTGCCTGGAAATACGGCGACCTTGCCGGATTTATGGCGACCTTACGGATTTATGGCGACCTTGCCGGATTTATCACGACGTCGCCGAAAATATGGCGACCACGCCGGATTTATGGCGACCTTGCCGGAAATATTGCGACCTTGCCGGATTTGTGTCGACCTCGCCGGATTTATGGCGACCTTGCCTGAAATAAGGCGACCTCGCCGGATTATGGCGACCTTGCAAGGTTTATGGCGACCTTGCCGGAAATATGGCGACCTCGCCGTATGTAAGGCGACCTTGCCGGATTTGCTGGCGTCGTTGCCGTATTTATGGCGACCTCGCCGGAAATATGGCGACCTTGCCGGATTTGTGGCGACCTTGCCGGAGTTATGGCGACCTCGCCGAAAATGTGGCGTCTTTGCCGGGTTTGTGTCGACCTTGCAAGATATATGGCGACCTCGCCGGAAATGTGGCGACCTTGCCGGATTTATGTCGACCTTGCCGGATTTGCGGCGACCTCGTCGGAAAAGTGGCGACCTTGAGGCGACCTTGCCGGATTTATGGCGACCTTGCCGGAAATAGGGCGACCTTGCCGGAGTTGTGGCTACCTTGCCGAATTTATGGCGACCTTGCCGGATATAGGGCGACTTTGCCGGAGTTATGGCTACCTTGCCGAATTTATGGCGACCTTACCGGATTTATGGCGACCTCGCCGGAAATCTGGCGACCTCGCCGGATTTATGGCGACCTTGCCGGATTTAAGGCGATCTCGCCGGAAGTATGGCGACCTTGCGGATTCATGGCGATCTTGCCGGATCCTAGGCGACCTCCCCGGAAATATGGCGACCTCGCCGGATTTATGGCGATCTTTGCCGGCTTTATGGCGATCCTGCCTTCGATCCTGCCGGAAATATGGCGATCTCGCCGGATTTATGGCGACCTTGCCGGAACTATGGCGATCCTGCCGGATTTAAGGCCACCTCGCCGGACTTATGGCGACCTTGCCGGATTTATTGCGAACTTGCCGGATTTATGGCCACGTCGCCGGACTTATGGCGACCTTGCCGGAACTATGGAAACCTCGCCGGATTTATGGCGACCTTGCCGGAAATATGGCGACCCTGCCGGATTTATGGCGACCTCGCCGAATTTATGGCGACCTTGCCGGAAGTATCGCGACTCTGCCGGACTTATGGCGACCTTGCCGGGACTATCGAGACCCTGCCGGATTTATGGCGACCTTGCCGGATTTATGGCGACCTTGCCGGAACTATGGCGAAACTGCCGGATTTATGGCCACCTCGCCGGATTTATAAAAAAGTATTTGTTTTTCTCTTTTCCCTCTTTCTCTTTTTTCTTCTTCTTTAGGGTCTATTTCTTAACTCTTTCTTTTTGTTTTTAATCTCTTTCTTATAGGGTCTTTGTCTTCTGTTTATTTTATGTCACGTTTTTTACACTTTCATTTTTTCTTTCACTTTCTTCTTTCTTTCAATCTCATCCCTTCCCTTTGTTAGGGTAGAAAATAAACGGAGTACATTAAATGTAATAATATATATGTGATGAATACTAGTGTAATTGGTTGTAATGTAATGTACTTTTAATAAAAAAATTTAAAAAGAAAAAAAAAGAGTGGGTTAGAGATGTTTACAGGGGCTTAGACGTGTTGAGCGGGGTTCAAAGGGGCTTAGAGGTGCTCAGAATGATTTAGAGGGGTTTAGAGTGGTTTCGAATGATTTGGAAGGATGTAGAGGGGTTTGGAAAGGTTTTCAGGGGATTAGAGGGTGTTACAATGGTTCAGAGGGGTTTAGAATGGTTTGGAGAGGGTTAGACTGGTTTAGAGGGCTTTAGAGGGGTTTGGCGTGGTGTTAATGCGCTTAGAGATGTATAATGAGTTAGAGGGTGTTAGAGGGGTTTCGAGGGGTTTAGAGGGGATTTCGGGTGTTTTAAAGGCGGTTAGAGCGCTTTAGAGTGATTTGTGTTTAGAGGGCTTTACATGGGTTTAGAGTGGTTAAGAGGGATTTAGAGGGCTTATGAGGGGTTTAGGCCTCATGGAGTACAATTTTGGTCGCCTAATTATAGGAAGGATGTCACCAAAATAGAGAGAGTACAGAGAATATTCACTAGAATGTTGCCTGGGTTTCAGCAACTAAGTTACAGGGAAAGGTTGAACAAGTTAGGGCTTTATTCTTTGGAGCGCAGAAGGTTAAGAGGGGACTTGATAGAGGTCTTTAAAATTATGAGCGGGTTATACAGAGGTGACGTGGATACGCTTTTCCATTGAGTAGGGAAGATTCAAACAAGGGGACATGACTTGAGAATGAAGAGACAGAAGTTTAGGGGTAACATTAGGGGGAACCTCTTTACTCAGAGAGTGGTAGCTCTGTGGAATGAGCTTCCAGTGGAAGTGGTGGAGGCTGGTTCGATTTTATCCTTTAAAAATAGATTGGATGGGTATATGGACGGGAAAGGAATGGAGGATTATGATCTGAGTGCAGGTAGATGGGACTAGGGGGAAGTATTTATTTTATATATATATATATATATATATATCTTCGGCACGGACTTGAAGGGCCGAGGGCCTGTTTCCGTGCTGTAATGGTTATATGGTTATATGGTTATATGGTTATATGGTTATATGGTTATAGATGTGGGTAGAGGGGGTTAGAGGGTGTTGGAGGGGATTAGATGGGGTTTATAGTGGTTTAGTTGGGTTTAGCTGGGTTTAGAGGGTTTTACAGCGCGTTGGAGATGTTCAGAGGGGGGTTAGAGTGCTTTAGAGGGGTTTAGAGGGAGTTAGTGGGTTGGAGGGGTTTAAAAGCGGTTTAAAGGGGCTTCGTGTTTTGAGGGGTTCAGAGGGGCTTAGATGTGCTTAGAAGTGTTTAAAGGGTATTATAGGGCTTGAGAGTGGTTTCAAGGTGTTTAGAGGGCTTTAGAGGGGTTTAGGGCGGTTTAGAGGGGTTGGAGGGGTTTCGAGGGCTAGATGGGGCAGGTATAGAGGGGCTAGATGGGGTTAACGTGGTTTAGAGGGGATTAGAGTGGGTTAGTGGTTTAGAGGTTTAAAGGGGCTTAGACGTGCTTAGAATGGTTCAGAGGGGCTTAGAGGGGCTTATAATAGTTTAGAGGGGTTTAGATGGGTTTCGAAATATTTAGAGGGATTTAGACGGGTTTCGAAGGGTTTCGAGGAGTTTAGAGGTGATTGGAGAGTGTTACAATGGTTTGGAGGTGGGCTTGGAATGGTTTAGAGGGGGTTTAGACTGTTTTAGAGGGCTTTATAGAGGTTTGGTGTAGTGTTTAGAGATGTTTAGTGATTTAGAGGGTATTAGAGGGTAGAGGGTTTTCGAGTGTTTTAAAGGGGTTAAGATGGCTTTAGAGTGGCTTACATGTGTTTAGCGGGGTTTACGTGGGTTTAGAGTGGTTCAGAGGGGTCTAGAGGGCTTAAGAGGGGTTTAGAAGTGGTTAGAGGGGGATAGAGGGGTCTGGAGGAGTTTTGATGGGTTTAGAGGGGTTTAGTTGGGTTTAGCGGGGTTTAGAGGGGTTTAGAGGGGGTTGAGGTGTTTGGAGTGGTTTAGAGGGGCTTAGAAGGGTTTAAATGGGTTTGGAGGGGTTTAGCGGGGTTTCCAATGATTAAGAGGGGTTTAAATGTGTTTCGAATGGTTTCGTGGGGTTTAAAGGGGATTATAGAGGGGATGAGCGAGGAGGAGTTACCTGGAGCTGTGCGTAGAAAAACAGCGCGGGGCTTGCTTCTACAGAGGCCCGGGGAGCCGTTGGAGCGAGGAGGAGTTACCTGGAGCTGTGAGTAGAAAAACAGCGCGGGGCTTGCTTCTACAGAGGCCCGGGGAGCAGTTGGAGCGAGGAGGAGTTACCTGGAGCCGTTGGAACCCAAATCTGCAACGTTCCATCTGCAACTGCAACGTTCCAGAGAAGGAATGTAGGGGAAGCCTCTGATTGGTCGAACGGACTAGAGGAAGCAGCTGATTGGCTTGTATCCCAGGTAAGGGGATTATGAGGGCCAGGGCAGTTTACTGTTCTGGATGTCAGATGTGGGAATTCATGGAGTCTGATAGTCCTCCAGACGTCCACATCTGCGCCAGGTGCGTCGAGATGGGGCTCCTAAGGGACCGTGTTAGGAACCTGGAGCAGCAACTCGATGACCTCTGTCTGCTCAGGGAGAGCGAGGAGGTCATAGAAAGGAATTACAGGGAGGTGGTCACTCCAAGACCACGGGAGACAGAAAACTGGGTCACAGTTAGGAAGGGCAATGGGCAGAGGCAGGGAGTGGTGAGTACCCCAGTGGCTGTACACCTTGAAAATAAGTACTCATGTTTGAGTAATGGTGGTGGAGATGGCCTACCTGGGGGCAGCAACGGCGGCCGCGCCTCTGGCACAAAGACCGGTCCTGGTGCTCAGAAGGGTAAGGAAAAGAAGAGGAAGGCAATTGTAATAGGGGACTCTATAGTCAGGGTGTCGGATAGGCGTTTCTGTGGACGCAGACAGGAGACCCGGATGGTAGTTTGCCTCCCTGGTGCCGGGGTCAGTGATGTGTCTGAACGTGTGGAAGAAATCCTGAAATGGGAGGGAGAGAAGCCTGAGGTTGTGGTACATATAGGTACCAACGACATAGGTAAAAAAAGAGGTCCTGAAAGAATAATTTAGGGAGTTAGATAGAGAGTTAAAGAGAAGGACTGCAAAGGTAACAATCTCAGGATTACTGCCTGTGCCACGCGGCAGTGAGAGTAGGAATGGAGCGAGGTGGAGGATAAATGAGTGGATGAGGGACTGGTGCAGTGGGTATGGATTCAAGTTTCTGGATCATTGGGACCCCTTTTGGGAAAGGTGTGACCTGTACAGAAGGGATGGGTTGCAGTTGAACTCGAGGGGGACCAATATCCTGGCGGGTAGATTTGCAAAGTCTACTGGGGAGACTTTAAACTAGTATGGTTGGGGGGAGGGACTCAAATTGGGAAAGCTAGCAGTCAGTGTGGGAGGCAGGAGGCAGAGAATGGAAGCACTCTGACCCAAAATGTAGGGGAGAGAGAAGAAAAAGACAATAAACAGAGAATAAGAGAGGGTGGGTTTCTTAAATGTGTATATTTTAATGCTAGGAGCATTGTAAGAAAGGTGGTTGAACTTAAAGCCTGGATTGACACCTGGAAGTATGATGTTGTGGCGATCAGTGAAACAGCGATCAGGAGGGCTGTGATTGGAAACTAAATATTCCAGGATTTCGTTGCTTCAGGTGTGATAGAATTGGAGGGGCAAGAGGTGGAGGTGTTGCATTGCTTATCAGGGAAGATATTACAGCCGTGCTTTGGCAGGATAGATTAGAGGGCCCTTCTAGGGAGGCTATTTGGGTGGAACTGAGAAATGGGAAAGGGGTAGCAGCACTCATAGGGGTGTATTATAGACCGCCAAATGGGGAGCGAGAATTGGAAGAGCAAATATGTAAGGAGATTGTAGATATTAGTAGTAAGCACAAGGTAGTGATTGTGGGAGATTTCAATTTTCCACACATAGACTGGGAAACACATTCTGTAAATGGGCTGGACGGGTTGGAGTTTGTAAAATGTGTGCCTACTAGAGAAGGGGCGGTGCTGGACCCCCTGTTATGAAATGAGACGGGTCATGTGGCAGAGGTATGCGTTGGGGAACAGTTCGGGACCAGTGATCACAATACCATTAGTTTCAATATAATTATGGAGAGGGTCAGAACTGGACCTAGGGTTGAGATTTTTGATTGGAGAAAGGCTAACTTTGAGGAGATGCGAAAGGATATAAAAGGAGTAAATTGGGACAGTTTGTTTTATGGGAAAGATGTGGAAGAGAAATGGAGGGCATTTAAAGGTGACATTTTAAGAGTACAGAATCTTTATGTCCCTGTTCGGTTGAGAGGAAATAGTAAAAATTGGAAACAGCCATGGTTTTCAAGGGAAATTGGACACTTAGTTCGGAAAAAGAGAGAGATCTACAATAATTATAGGCAGCATGGAGTAAACGAGGAGCTTGAGGAGTATAAAAAATGTAAAAAGAGTCTGAAGAAAGAAATTAGAAAAGCTAAAAGAAGATATGAGGTTGCTTTGGCAAATAAGGTGAAAGTAAATCTAAAGGGTTTCTACAGCTATATTAATAGCAAAAGGATAACGAGGGATAAAATTGGTCCATTAGAGAGTCAGAGTGGACAGGTATCTGCAGAGCCAAAAGAGATGGGGGAGATATTGAACAATTTCTTTTCTTCGGTATTCACCAAGGAGAAGGATATTGAATTATGTGAGGTAAGGGAAACAAGTATAGCTATGGAAACTATGAGATTCAAAGAAGAGGAAGTTCTGACACTTTTGAGAAATATAAAAGTGGATAAGTCTCCAGGTCCGGACTGGATATTCCCTAGGACATTGAGGGAAGTTAGTGTAGAAATAGCAGGGGCTATGACAGAAATATTTCAAATGTCATTGGAAACGGCAATAGTGCCGGAGGATTAGCGTACTGCGCATGTTGTTCCATTGTTTAAAAAGGGGTCTAAGAGTAAACCTAGCAATTATAGACCTGTTAGTTTGACGTCAGTGGTGGGCAAATTAATGGAAAGGATACTTAGAGATAATATATATAAGCATCTGGATAAACAGGGGCTGATTAGGACCAGTCAACATGGATTTGTGCCTGGAAGGTCATGTTTGACTAATCTTCTTGAATTTTTTGAAGAGGTTACTCGGGAAATTGATGAGGGTAAAGCCGTGGATGTTGTATATATGGACTTCAGTAAGGCCTTTGACAAGGTTCCTCACGGAAGGTTGGTTAAGAAGGTTCAATGGTTGGGTATTAATGGTGGAGTAGCAAGATGGATTCAACAGTGGCTGAATGGGAGACCAGAGAGTAATGGTGGATGGTTGTTTGTCAGGTTGGAGGCCAGTGATTAGTGGGGTGCCACAGGGATCTGTGTTAGGTCCACTGTTCTTTGTCATGTACATCAATGATCTGGATGATGGTGTGGTAAATTGGATTAGTAAGTATGCAGATGATACTAAGATAGGTGGGGCTGTGGATAATGAAGTATATTTTCAAAGTCTACAGAGAGATTCATGCCGGTTGGAAGAGTGGGCTGAAATATGGCAGATGGAGTTTAATGCTGATAAGTGTGAGGTGCTACATCTTGGCAGGACAAATCAAAATAGGACGTATATGGTAAATGGTAGGGAATTGAAAAATGCAGGTGAACAGAGGGATCTTGGAATAACTGTGCACAGTTCCCTGAAAGTGGAATCTCATGTAGAGAGGGTGGTAAAGAAAGCTTTTGGTGTGCTGGCTTTTATAAATCAGAGCATTGAGTATAGAAGTTGGGATGTAATGTTAAAATTGTACAAGGCATTGGTGAGGCCAATTCTGGAGTATGGTGTACAATTTTGGTCGCCTAATTATAGGAAGGATGTCCACAAATTAGAGAGAGTACAGCGGAGATTTACTAGAATGTTGCTTGGGTTTCAATAACTAAGTTACAGAGAAAGGTTGAACAAGTTAGGGCTTAATTCTTTGGAGCGCAGGAGGTTAAGGGGGGACTTGATAGAGGTCTTTAAAATGATGAGAGGGGTAGACAGAGTTGACGTGGATAAGCTTTTCCCATTGAGAGTAGGGAAGATTCAAAGAAGGGGACATGACTTGAGAATTAAGGGACAGAAGTTTAGGGGTAACATGAGGGGGAACTTCTTTACTCAGAGAGTGGTGGCTGTGTGGAATGAGCTTCCAGTGAAGGTGGTGGAGGCAGGTTCGTTTTTATCATTTAAAAATAAATTGGATAGTTATATGGACGGGACAGGAATGGAGGGTTATGGTCTGAGCGCAGGATATGGGACTAGGGGAGAATACGTGTTCGGTACGGACTAGAAGGGTCGAGATGGCCTGTTTCCGTGC
This sequence comes from Malacoraja senta, assembly GCA_038087875.1. Lineage (NCBI taxonomy): Eukaryota > Metazoa > Chordata > Chondrichthyes > Rajiformes > Rajidae > Malacoraja > Malacoraja senta. The sequence goes on from JAXLNO010004703.1 coordinate 17,995, forward strand.
TGTAATTGTTATATGGTTATATGGTTATATGGTTATAACGTGTTAGAAAGATTTAGAGCATTTTCGAGGGTTTTAGAGGGGTTTTCAGAGGGTTCAGAGGTCTTTAGGTGTTTAGAGGGCTTTGGCGGGGTTTAGAGGGGGTGTAGAGTGATTTTGATTGGTTTGGAGGTGTTTAGAGGTGTTTAGAGAGGTATATTGGTGTTGGAGGATTTTAGATGGGTTTTGAGGGGTTTAGAGGGATTTCGATGAATTTAAAGTGGGTTTGAGGGGTTTAGAGGGGTTTTGTTGGGTTTAATGGGGTTTGGAGGTTTAGAGGGCTAGATGAGCTTAGAGGGACAGAGGGGTTAGAGGGATTCAGAGGGGCTTAGAGGGTTTTAGAGGGGCTGAGAGGGGTTCTGAACTGAACTGAACTTTGTTTATAGAGCACTGTAAAAACAACCACTGTTACAACAGTGCTGTACATGACTAATCATAAACATAAAACAAAACTATAAAAACATTAAAGACAGTAAAAACAATAAAAAACAATAGAAACACTAAAACAGGAGCAAAGTCTCATGCAGGGTCAAAGCCAAGGAATAGGAAAGGGGTTAAGACTAGTTTTGAAAATGGACAGTAAAGAGGCCTGTCTAATGTGCAAAGGTAGAGTGTTCCATAATGTCGGAGCAGCAACAGAGAAGGCTCTATCCCCTCTGAGCTTCCGCTTAGCCCTCGGTACCTCCAGGAGCAGCTGATCAGCTGACCCGAGGCACCGAGCAGGAGCGTAGGGATGAAGCAGCTCAGAGAGGTACGGCGGGGCGAGACCATTTAAAGATTTAAAAACAAATAAAATAATCTTAAAATGAACATTAAAGTACACAGGCAACCAGTGGAGGGAGGCCAGAATTGGCGTTATGTGCTCCCTCTTACGTGTTCCAGTTAAAAGGCGAGCAGCAGCATTCTGAACCAACTGGAGACGTGCAAGGGATGATTGGCTAACTCCAAAATAAAGTGCGTTACAGTAATCCAGCCGAGACGTGATGAAGGCATGGATTACTGTTTCAAAATGCTGTCGTTCAAGAATGGGCTTCACCTTTGCCAGCTGCCTTAAATGAAAGAAGCTGGACTTAACTACCGCGCCTATTTGACGATCTAATTTAAAATCACTGTCCATCTTAAAACCCAAGTTTAAAACTGTTGGCTTCACATACAGTGCCAAGGGACCCAAGTCAACAGGGGAAGGTTCACGGGGGCCATTGGGACCAAACACTCTCACTTCTGTTTTCTTTTCATTAACATTTAAAAAGTTTAGGGCCATCCAGGATTTAATGTCATCAAGACATAACAGAAGTGGTTTGACTGAGAAAGCATCTTTCTTCTTCAGCGGCACATATATCTGACTATCATCAGCATAACAATGAAAAGAGATGCCATGCTTTCTAAGAATGGAACCCAGAGGAAGTAGGTACAGTGAGAAAAGCAGGGGCCCTAAAATTGAGCCCTGTGGAACCCCATAGGCTCGACGGGTTTAGAGGGGTTTAGAGGGGTTTAGAGGGGATTAGTGGGACTCAGAGGGGCTTAGAGGTTTTGGAGGGGTTTATAGAGGGATGTCGACGGGTTTCGAGAGATTTAGAGCGGTTTAGAGGTGTTTAGAGTGCGTTGGAGGGGTTAGAGGGATTTAGAGGTTTCCAGAGGAATTTAGGGTTTAGAGGGCTTTAGATGTGTTTATAGTGCTTTAGAGGGGTTTAGAGGGATTTAGAGTGGGTTGGAGGGGTGTAGAGGTGTTTAGAGGGGGTATAGTTGGCTTAGAGGGGCTTAGAGGGGTTTTAAGGCGTTTAGAGGACTTTAGACGGGTTTAGAGATGTTTAGAGTGGTTTAGAGGGTAGAGAGGTTGAGAAGTTGATAGAGGGGGTGAGAAGGTTTAAGAGGGATTTAGAAGTGGGCAGAGGGGGTTAGAGGGAGTTAGAGTGGTTTAGATAGATTCAGTGGGCTTCAGAGGGGTTCCGCGGGGTGTAGATTGTGTTGGAGGGGTTTAGAGGGGGCTAGAGGGGGTTAGTGGTTTGGAGGGGCTTAGAGTGGGTTAGAGGGAGTTGGAGGGATTTCCAGGTGTTTAGAAGTGTTGAAAGGGATTTAGTGTTTTGGAGGGATTTAGAGGGGTTTAGATGTGTTCAGGGGGATTTAGTGGGCTTAGAGGGCTTTAGATGTGTTTAGATGCTTTAGACGGGATTTAGAGCGGTTTGGAGGGGTTAGAGGGTTGTAGAGTGGTTTCGAGGGATTTAGAGGGGTTTAGATATATATACATTTAGATATACATTTCAAGATCCTCCTCTGTCTACAAAGCCCTCAATGGGCTTGCCCCCACCTTCATTTAAATTGTTCTCGCCCACCACTCCACCTCCAGGTCCCTCAGATCGGCCGACTTGGGATTGCTGAATATCCCGCGGTCTAGTCATAAGCTCAGGGGCGACGGCGCCTTTGCGGTTGCAGCTCCTAGACTGTGGAACAGCATCCCCCTTCCCATCAGAACTGCCCCCTCAATCGACTCCTTTAAATCAAGACTAAAAACTTATCTATACACCCTAGCCTTTCTTGACTTCCTCTGAGCGAGCGCTTTATGTATATATGTATGTAATTTGTTTGTTTATACTATTCTTATAACAAATGTAAAGCACTTTGGCCAACGAGAGTTGTTTTTTAAATGTGCTATATAAATAAATGTGACGAATGTGTGACAGATGGGTTTCGGGGTTTTTTGGGGGGGGTGATGTGTTTAGAGTGGGTTAGTGGGGTTTAGAGGGGTTTAGAGGGTTTTGATGGAGGTTTAGAGGGCTAGATGAGCTTCGAGGGACTTAGAGGGGTTAGAAGGATTTAGAGGGGCTTAGAGGGTTTCGAGGGATTTAGAGGGGCTTGGAGGGTTTCGAGGGGTTTTGAGAGAGTTAGAGGGGTATGGAGCGGTGTAGAGCTGTTTAGAGAGGTATAGTGGCATTAGAGGGTTGTAGAGGGGTTTCGAGGGATTTAGAGGGGTTTAGATGGGTTTCGGGTGGTTTTGGGGGGTTCGATGTGATTATAGTGGGTTAGAGGGATTTAGAGTGTTCAGAGAGGATTTGAAGGGTGTAGGCGGTTTGGAGGTTTAGAGGGCTAGATGTGCTTAGAGGGACAGAGGGGCTAGAGGGATTTATAGGGGCTTAGAGGGTTTAGAGGGGTTTAGAGGGGCTTGGAAGGTTTCGAGGGGTTTATAGAGAGTTAGAGGGATTTCGATGGGTTTCAATGGGGTTAGAGCTGTTTAGAGGGATTTAGACTGCTTTGGAGGGGCTTAGAGGTGTTCAGAGGAATTTAGATGAGTTTAGCGGGCTTTAGACTTGTTTATAGCGCTTTAGAGTGGTTTAGTGGTTTAGGGGGATTTAGAGTGGTTTGGATGGATGTAGAGGGGTTTAGAGGGGATTAGAGGTGTTTATAGTGGTGTAACCGTATAACCATATAACGATATAACAATTACAGCACGGAAACAGGCCATCTCGGCCCTTCATGTCCTTTCCGAACACTTATTCTCCCCAAGTCCCATCTACCTGCACTCAGACGATAACCCTCCATTCCTTTCCCGTCCATATAGGTATCCAATTTATTTTTAAATGATAAAATCGAACCTCCTTCCAACCCTCTCTAACACCCTCTACCCCCTCTACCCACATCTATAACCATATAACCATATAATGATATAACCATATAACCATTACAGCACGGAAACAGGCCATCTCGGCCCTTCAAGTCCGTGCCGAACATATATATATTTTAAATAAATACTTCCCCCTAGTCCCATCTACCTGCACTCAGACCATAACCCTCCATTCCTTTCCCGTCCATATACCCATCCAATCTATTTTTAAAGGATAAAAACGAACCAGCCCGCACCACTTCCAATGGAAGCTCATTCCACACAGCTACCACTCTCTGAGTAAAGTTGTTCCCCCTCATGTTACCCCTAAACTTCTGTCCCTTAATTCTCAAATCATGTCCTCTTGTTTGAATCTTCCCTACTCTCAATGCAAAAAGCTTATCCACTTCAACTCTCTCTATCCCTCTCATCCTTTAAAGACCTCTATCAAGTCCCCCTTAACCATCTGCGCTCCAATGAATAATCTAACTTGTTCAACCTTTCTCTGTAACTTAGTTGCTGAAACCCAGGCAACATTCTAGTAAATCTCCTCTGTATTCTCTATATTTTGCTGACATCTTTCCTATAATTTGGCGACCAAAATTGTACACCATACTCCAGAATTGGCCTCACCAATACCTTGTACAAGTTTAACATTACATCCCAACTTCTATAATCACTGATCTGATTTCTAAAGGCCAGAACACCAAAAGCTTTCTTTACCACCCAATCTACATGAGATTCCACCTTCAGGGATCTATGCACAGTTATTCCTAGATCCCTCTGTTCAACTGCATTCCTCAATTCGCTACCATTTACCATGTACGTCCTATTTTGATTGTCTTGCCAAGATGTCGCACCTCATACTTATCTGCATTAAACTCCATCTGCCGTCTTTCAGCCCACTCTTCCAAATGGCCTAAATCTCTCTATAGACTTTGAAAATCTACTTCATTATCCACAACACCACCTATCTTAGTATCATCTGCATACTTACTAGTCCAATTTACCAAACCATCAACCAGATCATTGGTGTACATGACAAACAACAGTGGACCCAACACAGATCCCTGAGGCACCCCACTAGTCACCGGCCTCCAACCTAACAAACAGCCATCCACCATTACTCTCTGGCATCTCCCATTCAGCCACTGTTGAATCCATCTTGCTATTCCACCATTAACACCCAACAATTGAACCTTCTTAACCAACCTTCCATGTGGAACCTTGTCAAAGGCCATACTGAAGTCCATATAGACAACATCCACCGCTTTACCCTCATCAATTTCCCTAGAAACCTCTTCAAAAATTCAAGAAGATTAGTCAAACATGACCTTCCAGTCACAAATCCATGTTGACTGTTCCTAATCAGACCCTGTTTATCCAGATGCTTATATATATTATTTCTAAGTATCCTTTCCATTAATTTGGCCCCCACTGATGTCAAACTAACAGGTGTATAATTGCCAGGTTTACTCTTAGAACCCTTTTTAAACAATGGAACAACATGCGCAGTACGCCAATCCTCCGGCACCATTCTCGTTTCTAATGACATTTGAAATATTTCTGTCATAGCCCCTGCTATTTCTACACTAACTTCCCTCAATGTCCCAGGGAATATCCTGTCAGGACCTGGAGAGTTATCCACTTTTATAATTTTCAAAAGTGTCTGTACTTCCGCTTATTTGAATCTAAAAGTTTCCATAGCTACTCGACTTGTTTCCCTTACCTCACATAACTCAATATCATTCTCCTTGGTGAATAGCGAAGAAAATAAATTGTTCAATATCTCCCCCATCTCTTTTGGCTTTGCAGATAGCTGTCCACTCTGACTCTCTAAAGATTTAGGTTTAGGGTGTTTTAGGGGGATAGAGAGGTTTAGAATGGTTTAGAGTGGTTAAGAAAGGTTTACAGGGGATTATAGGGCTTTGGAGTGGTTTAAAGATGTTTAGAGGGCTTTCGAGCGGTTTAGAGCGGTTAAGATGGGTTTCAAGGGGTTTCGAGGGCGTTGGAGGGGTTTAGAAGGGGCTAGATGGGGGTTAACGTGGTTTAGAGGGGTTTAGATGTGTATAGCGGGGTTTAGAGGGGTTTAGAGGGCTTTGAGGGGTTTAGAGGGGGGTTGAGGGGGTTCGAGTGCTTTAGATGGGTTTAGAGGGGGTTAGAGGCGGTTAGAGGGATTTAAAGCCATTTAAAGGGAATTAGAGGGCATGAATGTGGTTTAAATGTGTTCAGAGGGCTTTCGATAGGTTTAGAGCGGTTAAGGGGGTTTGGAGCGGTTCCGATGGCGTTGGAAGGATTTATAGGGGGCTAGATGGGGTTAGAGTTACTTTGAGGGCTTTTCACAGGGGGTTTACAGTGGTGTAGAGAGGTTTAAAGAGGCGTAGGCGTGTTTTGAAGGGTTCAGAGGGGCTTAGAGGTGTTTAGAATGTTTTAGAGGGGTTTAGATGGGTTTCGAATGATTTAGAGGGATTTCGAGGTTTCGAAGGATTTCGAGGAGTTTACAACGGTTTAGAGACGTTTAGAATGGTTTAGAGGGGTTTAGACTGGTTTAGAGGGCTTTAGAGAGGTTTGGAGGAGTGTGGTGTTTAGAGGTGTTTAGAGGTGTTTAGTAAGTTAGAGGGTATTAGAGGGGTTTCGTGGGGTTTCGAGTGTTTTAAAGTGGTTAAGGGGGCTTTAGAGTGGTTTACATGTGTTTAGAGGGCTTTATATGGGTTTGTAGTGCTTTACGGGGGTTTAGAGGGATTTAGAGTGGTTTGGATGGGTGTAGAGGGGTTTAGAGGGACTATAGAGGGCAGAGGGGTTTGGAGCGATTTTAAGGCGTTTAGAGGGGTTTAGATGGGGTTTAGAGGGTTTAGAGGGGCTCAGAGCGGCTTAGAGGTTTAGGAGGCGTTTAGAGAGTGCTCGAGGGTTTTTTATGGGTTTCAAGAGGTTTACAGCGGTTTAGAGGTGTTTAGTTGGATGAGAGAGTGGTTTAGGCATTTATATAGTGCTTTAGAAGTGTTTAGAGGGATTTAGAGGGGTCTGGAGTGGTTTCGAGTGGTTTCGAGGAGTTAAGAGAGGTTAAGAAGTTGATAGAGGGGTGAGAGGGTTTAAGGGGGGATTAGAAGTGGGTAGAGGGGGTTAGAGGGGATTAGAGGGGTTTAGACAGGTTTAGGGGGGTTTAGAGGGTTAGAGTGGTTTTGGGGGTTTAGATGAGGCTAGAGGGGGTTAGAGTGGTTTGGAGAGGCTTAGAGTGGGTTAGAGGGAGTTAGAGGGATTTCCAGGTGTTTAGATGTGTTTATCGGGATTTAGTGTTTTGGAGAAATTTAGAGGGGTTTAGAGGTGTTTAGAGGGATTTAGTGTGGGCTTAGAGGGTTTTAGATGTGTTCAGGTGGCCTTAGATGGGGTTTAGAGGGGGTATGGAGGGGTGTAGAGGTGATTAGAGAGGTATAGTGGGGTTAGAGGGATGCAGAGAGGTTTTGGATGGATTTAGAGGGGTTTAGAGGAGTTTCGAAGGGTTTGGAGTGGTATAGAGGGTTTTAGAAGGGTTTAGAGTTTCAGAGTGGTTTTGAGTGGATAGAGTGGTTTAGAGGTGGTGATTTACGGGATTTTAGAGGTGTTTAGAGAGGTTTAGAGTGGTTTCGAGAGATTCTGGCTTAGAGGGGTAGAGGGGTTAGAGAGGTTTAGTGAGTTTTAGAGGGATTTGGAGAGGTTTAGAGGGATTTTGAGGTGTTTAGAGGATTTAATAAAGAGGGTTAGAGGGCTTTGGAGCGTTTTAAATGTGTTTAGAGGGCGTTAGAGCGATTAAGAGGGGTTTAGAGAGGTTAGGAGGTTGTTTCGTAATGGGTAGAGGGTGTTACAGAAGGTTGGAGCGGTTTAGATGGGTTTAGAAGGGTTTAGAGGGGTTTAGAAAGCTTTAAAGGGGCTTAGACCTGTTTACAGGGGTTCAGAGGTGCTTGGGACGACAGAATTATTTAGAGGTGTTTAGAGGACTTTCGGATGATTTAGATGGGTTTCGAAGGTGTTTACATTGGTTTAGAGGGGGTTCAGAGGGCTTTAGAATTGCTTAGAGGGCTTTAGAGGGGTTTAGATTGGTTTAGAGTGTAGATTGATGATGCATGTGAATCAATCACACTTAGTTGGCATCACTAACTCCACCCCATTATAACATTTATTCTAACGCTCATTCCCAGCACCGTTAGTTGAAGCAGCCAGGATGAACTGACAACACCTAGACCTGTAATGCTGCCAAGTTAATGTGCTGAATAAAGATCGCAAGAGGATCCTACTGTTTACATGTTACAGAATGCTGCTGCCAAGAACTCTGATCCTACAGTTACGATATCTGTAAACAATGTTGCTTTTGGCGCGAAACTTGACACGGGGGCCAGAGTCAATACAATGTCAATCAACCTTTTTAACAGGATCAGGGCTAACGAGCCACTTGTCCAGGACGCGTCCACTTTGCATGCTTTTGGCGGGGAGGTGCTATTTCCTCTGGGCAAAGCCGACTTGAAATGTGTACTGAAGAAAACAACTAGGGAATTGACTTTCCATGTGCTGAACTTTAATTCGGTTATCCTGCTTGGCAATCGTGCCTGTCAGGAACTAGGGCTGATTTCCTTTGACAAAACTGTCCACAAATTGCAAGTTTCCTTTGATCCACTGAGTGACTTCCCTGGTCTTTTCGACAACAACCTAGGCAAGTTGCCTGTGTCCTACAAGATTCCTATTGACCCCGATGTGACACCCGTTGTCCGAAACCCGCACAGATTGTCATTTGCCATGACTGACAGGGTTCACTCTATGCTGAAGGACATGGTCTCCAAAGGCGTAATTGAAGCAGTCAGTGACCCCACCGACTGGGTCTCAACCATGATTGCCACAGTCAAGAAGGGAAAGGATGAAATCCGCCTGTGCATTAATCCAAAAGATCTGAACACTGCCATTAAGCGCCCACACCATCCCATGAAGACAGTAGAGGATGTTGCAGCAAAGATCGGAACGGCCACCCTATTTTCCGTCCTAGATGCAAAGAACTCATTCTGGCAGATACCGCTGGACAAGAGGTCATCAAACCTTACCACATTTGCTACCCCATTCGGCAGATTTCAGTTTTTGAGAATGCCATTCGGGATCAACTCTGCCAGCGAAGTCTTCCAAAGAACTATGGAACAATTGTTCGAGGGTCTGCCTTGTGCCATTATTGTCGATGATATTCTAGTCTATGGCAAGGACGCGGCGGAACATGACCACAATCTCAGGCTCATTTTGGAGCTGTCAAGATCAACCTCAAACTCAATCCTGACAAGTGCAAGTTCAGGGTTCCAGAGGTCTCCTCTGTCGGCCACATCTTCACCCCTGACGGCCTCAAACCGGATCCGAAGAAGACTTCTGCCATCACAGAAATGCCTGCACCTACTGACGTGAAAGACCTGCAACGTTTCCTGGGTATGGTAAACTATCTCGGAAAGTTCATACCTAACCTCAGCGAATTAAGCTCCACATTGCGGCAGCTGACAAAAAAGGACACTGCATGGTCATGGTTCCAGCAACATCAGGATGCCTTCGATGTTCTGAAATCAAAACTGACCAGTGCACCGACCCTGACTTTTTTCGACCTGAAACGTCAGGTGGTGATCACCTGCGATGCCTCGAAATTCGGGCTCGGCGCAGCCTGCCTGCAACCGTCTGATTATGGTACCCTACTACCCGTCGCGTATGCCTCTCGCACCATGACCGACACGGAGCAGCACTACGCGCAAATCGAAAAGGAACTGCTGGCGGTCATCTTTGCCTGCTCCAAATTCCACGACTTCGTCTTTGGCAACACGTTCATGGTTGAGACGGACCACAAGGACTGGTGACAATCTTGAACAAGCCTATCCACGCCGCCCCAGCTCGTTTGCAGCGCATGATGATGCAGCTGCAGCGGTTCGACTTCTCTATTACCTACAAAAAGGGCAAGGACGTGCATGTTGCTGACACACTCTGTCGTGCCCTTCGAACATCTTGTGAACAACACCCACACGAACAGGAGAATTTCACTGTTCTCGGTGTCGGTCTAATCTCCAGCAAGCAACTGCGCACACTGCCAAGGATGATACGCTTCAAGCCCTCTCGTCCATCATCAAGACAGGCTGGCCAGGCAAACAATCCAACACGCCCACTGAGGTGCAGCCGTACTTTCTGGTCCGCGATGAACTGGTGGTTCAGGATGGTGTGGTCGTCAAGGGCCACAAGGTAGTTGTACCTGCATCGCTACAAGACGAATACTTCAAAGAGGTACACAGCGGTCACCCAGGAGCCGACTCCACACTGGCACGCGCCCGGGATCTGTTCTACTGGCCTGGAATGGCCACGTACATCCGGGACCGCGTAGCCTCCTGCCCCACTTGCAACAATCTTGCACCTCATCAGCAGCGGCAACCCCTTCTGCAACAACCTCCACCAGCCCTGTCATGGTTGTCGATGGCTGCGGACATTTTCGAATGGTGCGGTAAGCACTACCTCGTTCTGGTCGACTCGTACTCCAACTGGTTCGAACTTGACCAACTGACCTCCCTCACGTCGGTGATGGTCATCAGGAAGCTGAAAAGACATTTCTCAGACCATGGCATTCCTGTTATTCTGAGAACCAACAATGGTCCACAGTTCACCAGCCACTCGTTCAAGCTTATCACCGACCGATGGAACTTCCAGCACGTCACAAGCAGTCCCGAGTATCCACAGAGTAATGGACTCGCTGAACGCGCTGTTAGGAGCGCCAAGCACTTGCTGGAGGGAGCGCGCATTTCAAACTCTGACGTCTATCTCGATCTGCTGAACCTCAGAAACATTCCGAGGGACGGAATCTTGGGGTCACCAGCGGCTGCTGTCGAGGGTGACGAGGTCTCCGGTCCCCATCGCACAACAGCAGCTGGTTTCTCGGGTGTTGAAGCCCGCCACTATCCAGCAACGTCTCCAAGAGAAGCACGATACCCAGCAACGGTCATACGACAGCTCCAGCAGACAACTCCAGCCTCTACTGCCGGGCCAGGTCGTCCGTCTGCGGACTCCAACTGGTCATTCTCGACTGGGCGTTCTTGTGCGCCCGACTGATGAGCCGCGATCGTACCTTGTGGTCTGTGAGGGAGCGGTTTACCGGAGAAGTCGTCAACACCTGCTTGCTGTGAAGGAGCCCCGACCGCCGCCTGCCGATCCATATGCTCCGCCGCTCCAGTTCCAGCCGCCTTCCGCAATGTCTCCCGCCCGTCCCCGCATGCCTGTCGCTCCCCCACGTCCATCTGTCTCCACTAACCACGGGGTTTAACCCACCGCATGTTTCCCCCCTCGGTCACCACAATCCTCTCCCGTGCGGTTTTCACCTTCAGCCTCCCCGCCTCATCCTTCAGTTGAGGGAGGGGATGGTTGGGTCCGCACGCGTTCGGGCCGTGTTAGTAGACCACCAGACAGGTATGGCGAGTATGTTTAATATGCTTTTAATCTTTAGGGGAAAGGATGTAGATTGATGATGCATGTGAATCAATCACACTTATTTGGCATCATTAACTCCACCCCATTATAACATTTATACTAACGCCCATTCCCAGCACCGTTAGTTGAAGCAGCCAGGATGAACTGACAACACCTAGACCTGTAATGCTGCCAAGTTAATGTGCTGTATTAAGATGTGTGTAAATCTTATATGCTTTGGTTTAGAGTGCTTTAGATTGGTTTCGAGGGGTATAGAGGTGTTTAGAGAGGTATAGTGATGTTAGAGGTTTTAGATGGGTTTAGAGGGGTTTAGAGGGGTTTCGATGGGTTTAGAGTGGGTTAGAGGGGTTTAGCTGGTGTTTAGAGGGGTTTTGATGGGTTTCGAGGGGTTTGGAGATTTAGAGGACTAGCTGGGCTTAGAGGTACTTAGAAGGGTTAGAGGGATTTAGAGGGGCTTAGAGGGTTTAGTGGGGCTTAGAGGGGTTTAGACTACTTTGGAGGAGTTTACAGGTGTTCAGAGGAATTTTACTTCGGAGTCATGTGCGTGATTCCGTGAAGAAGCACCGCCAGGGCGCATGCGCGTCATTACATCAGACGCATGGCGCAACGACGGGCTGGCAGAACGCAGCTCCATCAGCGGTAAGTTAAAAACCCGCAGATAAGTTTTTAAAAACTCACTGTGGTCGTCTTTTGCGGTCTGTAAGTCTGGTTTACAGGAGCTAGCAGGACTATGGAGAAGCCTGTGAAAGGAAGGCTGAGGCGCGCCGCCGGGAAAGCAGCTGGAGAAGACCGCGGGAGTGCGGACAGCGGGCGGGCGCCCATTTTACCTTCTGAGCCGCTGGCAGTCCGGCCAGTGGCAGCTATTCAGGGGCCAATTGACAGCACCATGGCTACTCCTGTGGGGGAGAAAAGCCACCAAAGAATCAGTAAGGCGCGTGGACTCTGATGAGTCGGGCCAGGAGGAATCTCCTCCCACTATCAGCGACGTCTGTGGAGTCTAGCAAAGATGGAGCACCTGATGGAGAGGATGCTCCATCATGACATGTTCCAGGAGGAACTTTATATCCGTGGGTCACCCCATGGGCCCGTGGCAGCAGCCTCTACTAGAGTGCTGTATAGGGAAGAATTGCTCCGTGATGAGGTGCCTTATATCCGTGGGTCTTCTTGGGGGCCCATGGCAGCAGCATCTTTAGAAGGGCTGCATAATGTCTCCCTCATGGAGGAGGTGAGCTCACCAGGGCAGTTTTGTTCTGACGCTGAGGTTGGAGGTATTGCGGAGCAGCATACCACAAGGCACGAGAGCCAAGAGCCAGGGGTGCCGGACATGGCATCTAAATTCGCTATACCAACAGGAACTGGTGAGCCGTTGCACGAAGACCTGGCCAGAACCATGAATTATATGGCTTCCCATCAGTTACAGGATTTGACGATGGAAGAAACAACGAAAAAATATGAGACACCTACCAACTGTGCCTCAATAAAATTGCCTACTGTTAACCATGCCATTTGGGGGCACATGGGTGCAAGCCCAGGAGTTAAGGATCCAAAAGATCTTAATGCTGCTTGTGTCAGGCATTACTGCATTTGCAAGATCAGTCGATGGGGCGCCCCTGTCTGATATTCAGCAGGATAATTTGGCACTTATGTGCAATGCACTTTTCGAAATAAATTGTCCGGAAAAGTGCAATAAGACCAACTCTCAACCCAAAGTTTGCAGCTTTGTGCAAAACAACGAATGTGCAGCCGCCGAACCTGTTGTTCGGTGAGGATCTGTCAAAACAGGTCAGTGAACTGGATGACGAGGCGAAGACGGTCGGTCTCTTTAAAGCACAATCGACCGGTAAAAGACCGTTTCGCCGATTGCACCCCTATAGACGATTCACTGAGGCTGGTTCGGGTCAAAGACAAAGCCAGGCTCTGCCATCTGTGCGCAATTGGCGTACCCCAACACTTATTCCCTCCAGTGCTCGGAGGCAAAGGTATCCACCAGCGATTATGGAGGTAGGTAGATCTGGTTCGGTTCAGGACATGTCATATATGGAGCAGTCACAAGTTGGGGGTAGATTGCAGGTTCTTCATTGAATGGTGCTGCATAAGATCAGATTCGTTTATACTGGAGATCTTCAGGTGTTCCGAATTGAGTTCATTTTTAAATTGCGTCCACCCACACAACATACACCGAGTCGGACATTGGTGTTTTCATAATCAGAATCTTTACAGGTAAACGCTGAAATTAAAACCTTACTTAAAAAAGGGGTAATTGAGAAGTCTGTTCATCAATCTCATCAATTTGTGTCTAATATATTTTATAGACAAAAGAAGGATGGTGGGTGTCGAATCATTCTTGATCTAACTCGACTTAATTCCTATGTCCAGTATAAACATTTCAAAATGGAAACTTTTGTTACTGCTAAACAATTGTTTTCCAAAGGATGTTATTTGGCATGTATAGATCTGAAAGATGCGTATTATTCAGTGTCGAGTCATTACGATCACCGGAGATATTTGAAATTTAGCTGGATGAGACAATTTTTGCAGTTTAAAGCATTGCCTAATGGGTTAACCTCAGCTCCTAGACTCTTTACACAGTTGTTGAAACCGGTGTTGGGTTTACTCCGGGCTCAGAGTCATATTGTGATGGCCTATTTAGATGATGTTCTAATCAAATGCAAGACTCAGGAATCAGCTGAATTTTCTGTGTCAGTCACTAAACATATGTTTGAGAAGTTGGGGTTTCTCATCCCTCCAGCTAAATCAAAATTGATACCATCTAGAATCATTGATTATTTGTGGTTCACCATTGATTCAACTCACATGTTTAGTGTCTCTGCCTAGAAGCAAGAGATTAGAATTAATGGAAGCTTGTACCAATCTTGTTGACGAGCAGCAACCCTCCGACGAGTGGCTAGTGTAATTGGCAAATTAGTGCCTGCTTTCCCTGGAGTACAATTTGGGCCTTTACATTATCAAAATTTGCAAAGTGCTAAGGAACAGGCACTCAAAGCACATGCAGGTCATTTCGATAGACTCATGCGGTTGCCAGTTGAAGCCATTACTGAGTTACAGTAGTGGATAACGAATGTTTCACGTTGCTCTATTAAAATTCTGGCTAATCAACCTTCAGTTATTTTACAAACTGATGTGAGTGCCTTAGGATTGGGAGCCACTGATACCAATTCTACTTGCGGCTGCAGATGGAATGTGCATGAGGCATTAATTCTTCAGGCGCATGGTATTAACTATATAGAATTGCTGGGAGCATTCTATGGCTTAAAAGTGTATTGTTCTGTCATGCATGATTTGCATTTTCAGCTCCAGATTGATAACACCACAGCAGTTGCATACGTCTATCACATGGGCGAAATCAAGTCGGTATGTAAACCCCTGTAAACCCTCTAACCCCATTTAAACACCAGTAAACGCTTGTAAACTCCTCTACACCTATGTAAACACCTCTAAACCCCTGTAAACCCCCCTAAACTTCTGTAAACACCCGTATACCCCTGTATACACCTCTAATCCCTTCTAAACACCTATAAAGCCCTCTAAACCCTTCTACTCCATCTGAATCCCTGTAAATCCCATGTAAACCACTCTAAACCACTGAAAAGCCCTCCAAACCCATGTAAAGCTATCTAAAATACTCTAAACCCCTCTAAACCCCATGTAAACAACTCGAATCCTCTCTAAACACATGTAAACCCATGTAAACCCCCGTAAACCCCTCTAAACCAATATAAACACCTGTAAACGCTTGTAAACTCCTCTAAACCACTATAAACCGGTCTAAACCCTCTATGCAAACCCCTCTAACACATTTGAAACCCCTCTAAACCCATGTAAACCTCTCTAAAACCCTATAAACACCCTGTAAACCTCTCTGAACCTCTATCTACCTATAAACACGGGTACACACCTATAAACCCATCTAAACCCCGCTAAACCCATCTAAATCCCTCTAACCCCCTCTAACCCTCACTAGCCCTCACTAAACACCCCTCTAAACCACTGTAAACATCTCTAAACACTTCTTATCCCCTGCAAACCCATGTAAACCCCTCTAAGCCCCAGCAAACGCCTGTAAACCCCTCGAGACCCGAGGTAAACCCCCTATAAAGCCCTCTAGAAACATCTAAACCCCCTGTAAATCCAATGTAAACCCTTCTAAACATATCTTAACATCTATGCCCCTCTAAATACCTGTAAACCATGTAAACCACTCTAGAACCCTCTAATCCCCATATACCCCTGTAAATCCCATGTAAACCCCTCCTAAACACCTGTAAACCCCTCTACCCATGTAAACCTCTCTAAAAACCACTAACCCCCCTAAACCCCCTCTGGACCACTCTAACCCTCTCGAAATACCTGTAAACACCGGTAAAAACGTACAAACCCCTCTAAACCCCTCTAAAATCAACTAAAAAGCCCGAAACGCCTCTAAAAGCATTTACAAAACCCTAAACCCCTCTAACCCCACGTAAATACCTCTAAAACCATGTAGATCCCTCTAAACCCATCGAAAACCTTCTAACCCCCTCTAAACCCATCTAAACCCACTCCAAACCCCTCCGGCTCTAAACCTCTCCAGACCCCTCCAAACCTCTCCGAACCACTCCAAACCCCTCCAAACCCCACTAAACCGCTCTAAACCACTATAAAGCACTCTAAACCCCCCTAGAAACCCCTGTAAAGCCCATATAAAGCCCTCTAAACCACTGTGAACCACTTAAAACGCCTCCGAACCCCTATACATCCCGCTAAACCCCTCTAAACCCCCTGTAAACTCCTCTAAACCGTTCTAAACCACTTTAAAGCCATATAAACCGCTCTAAACCCACCTAAACCCCTGTAAACACAACGTAAACCTCCCTAAGCCCCTGTAAGCCCCATTTGAATCCCCCTAAACCCATCTTTCCCCATGTAAACCTCTCTAAAACCCTCTAAACCCCTGTAAACCCCTCTAAACCTCTACACCTTTAAACACCTGTAAAGCCCTGTAAACCCCTCTAAACCCCGCTAAACCCATCTAAAAAAACCCAAACCCCTCTAAACATAGAAACATAGAAACATAGAAAATAGGTGCAGGAGTAGGCCATTCGGCCCTTCGAGCCTGCACCGCCATTCAATATGATCATGGCTGATCACCCAACTCAGTATCCTGTACCTGCCTTCTCTCCATACCCCCTGATCCCTTTAGCCACAAGGGCCACATCTAACTCCCTCTTAAATATAGCCAATGAACTGGCCTCAACTACCTTCTATGGCAGAGTTCCAGAGATTCACCACTCTCTGTGTGAAAAACGTTTTTCTCATCTCGGTCCTAAAGCATTTCCCCTCTATCCTTAAACTGTGACCCCTTTTCATGGACTTCCCCAACATCGGGAACAATCTTCCTGCATCTATCCTGTCCAACCCCTTGAGAATTTTGTAAGTTTCTATAAGATCCCCCCTCAATCTCCTAAATTCGAGCGAGTACAAGCCGAGTCTATACAGTCTTTCTTCATATGAAAGTCCTGACATCCCAGGAATCAGTCTGGTGAACCTTCTCTGCACTCCCTCTATGGCAATAATGTCTTTCCTCAGATTTGGAGACCACAACTGTACGCAATACTCCAGGTGTGGTCTCACCAAGACCCTGTACAACTGCAGTAGAACCTCCCTGCTCCTATACTCAAATCCTTTTGCTATGAATGCTAACATACCATTCGCTTTCTTCACTGCCTGCTGCACCTGCATGCCTACTTTCAATTGACTGGTGTACCATGTCACCCAGGTCTCGTCGTTCTCCCCTTTTCCTAATCGGCCACCATTTAGATAATAGTCTGCTTTCCTGTTTTTGCCACCAAAGTGGATAACCTCACATTTATCCACATTATACTGCATCTGCCATGCATTTGCCCACTCACCCAGCCTATCCAAGTCACCTTGCAGCCTCCTAGCATCCTCCTCACAGCTAACACTGCCCCCCCAGCTTAGTGTCATCCGCAAACTTGGAGATGTTGCATTCAATTCCCTCGTCCAAATCATTAATATATATTGTAAATAGCTGGGGTCCCAGCACTGAGCCTTGCGGTACCCCACTAGTCACTGCCTGCCATTCTGAAAAGGACCCGTTTACTCCTACTCTTTGCTACCCGTTTGCCAGCCAGTTCTCTATCCACATCAATAGTGAACCCACAATACCGTGTGCTTTAAGTTTGTATACTAATCTCTTATGTGGGACCTTGTCGAAAGGCTTCTGAAAGTCCAGATATAACACATCCACTGGTTCTCCCCTACCACTCTACTAGTTACATCCTCGAAAAATTCTATAAGATTCGTCAGACATGATTTACCTTTCTTAAATCCATGCTGACTTTGTCCAATGATTTCACCACTTTTCAAATGTGCTGCTATCCCATCTTTAATAACTGACTCTAGCAGTTTCCCCACCACCGATGTTAGTCTAACTGGTCTGTAGTTCCCCGTTTTCTCTCTCCCTCCCTTTTTAAAAAGTGTGGTCACTTTTACAGGAACTACTCCAGAATCAAAAGAGTTTTGAATAATTATCACTAATGCATCCACTATTTCTGGAGCTACTCCCTTAAGTACTCTGGGATGCAACCTATCTGGCCCTGGGGATTTATCGGCCTTTAATCCATTCAATTTACCTAACACCACTTCCCGGCTCACCTGGATTTCAGTTCCTCCATCTCCTTTGACCCGCGGTCCCTTGCTATTTCCGGCAGATTATTTATGTTTTCCTTAGTGAAGACGGAACCAAAGTACTTATTCAATTGGTCCGCCATGTCCTTGTTCCCCATGATCAATTCACCTGTTTCTGACTGCAAGGGACCTACATTTGTTTTAACTAATCTCTTTCTCTTCACATATCTATAACAGCTTTTGCAGTTAGTTATAATGTTCCCTGCCAGTTTTCTTTCATAATCTATTTTCCCTTTCCTAATTAAGCCCTTTGTCCTCCTCTGCTGGTCTCTGAATTTCTCCCATTCCTCTGGTCGGCTGCTTTTTCTGTCTAATTTGTACGCTTCATCTTTTGCTTTGATGCTATCCCTGATTTCCCTTGTTATCCACGGATGCACTACCTTCCCTGATTTATTATTTTGCCAAACTGGGACGAACAATTTTTGTAGTTCATCCATGCAGTCTTTAAATGCCTTCCATTGCATATCCACCGTCAACCCTTTAAGAATGAATCGCCAGTCAATCTTGGCCAATTCACGTCTCATACCCTCAAAGTTACCTTTCTTTAAGTTCAGAACCATTGTTTCTGAATTAACCATGTCACTCCCCATCCTAATGAAGAACTCAACCATATTATGGTCACTCTTGCCCAAGGGGCCACGTACAACAAGACTCTTAACTAACCCTTCCTCATTACTCAATACCCAGTCTAGAATAGCCTGCTCTCTCATTGGTTCCTCTACATGTTGGTTTAGAAAACTATCCCGCATACATTCCAAGAAATCCTCTTCCTCAGCACCCCTGCCTATTTGATTCAGCCAATCTATATGTAGATTGAAGTCACCCATTATAACTGTTTTACCTTTGTTGCACGTATTTCTAATTTCCTGTTTGATGCCATCCCCAAATTCACTACTACTGTTAGGTGGCCTGTACACAACACCCACTAGCGTTTTCTGCCCCTTAGTGTTTCGCAGCTCTACCCATATCGATTCCACATCCTCCAAGATAATATCCTTCCTTTCCATTGCGTTAATCTCCTCTCTAACCAGCAACGCTACCCCACCTCCTTTTGCTTTCTGTCTATCCCTCCTGAATATTGAATATCCCTGGATGTTCAGCTCCCAGCCTTGGTCTCCCTGGAGCCATGTCTCCGTGAACCCAAATATATCATAATCATTAATAGCTATCTGCACATTCAACTCATCTACCTTATTACGAATGCTCCTTGCATTGACACAAAGCCTTCAGGCTTGTTTTTACAACGCTCTTACCCCTTATACACTTTTGTTGAAAAGTGGCCCTGTTTGATTTTTGCCCTGGATTTGTCTGCCTGCCACTTTTACTTTTCACCTTGCTACCTATTGCTTTTACCCCCAATTTACACCCCTCTGTCTCTCTGCTCACACATTTAAGAACCCCACCACCTCTTATTCTCTATTATTGTTTTTCTGTAAATCCTTCTAAATCCCTGTAAACCCTATAAACCATGTAAACCCCTCTAAACCCTGTAATACCGTCTAAAACCCTGTAAAACCCTGTAAACCCCTCCAAACACCTGTAACCCCTCTATACCACTCTAATCCCCTCCAAACCCCTCCAAACCGCTCTAAACCTCTCCAAACCTATCTAAACCCCTGCAAACCCCATGTAAACCCGCCTAAACCGCAGTAAACCCCATGTAATCCACCTAAACCCCTGTAAACCCGTCTAATCCCCTGTAAACCTCTCTAAAACCCTCTAAACCCCTCCCCTCTAATCCCCTCTAAACTCCCTAAACACCTACAAACACCTGTAAACCCCTCTAAGCCTATCTAAACCCCTCTAAACCCCGTATAAAGCCTTTTAAACCGCTCTAGACACATGTAAACCCCAGCAAACCCCATGTAAACACCTCTAAACCCTTGCAAACCACTCTAAACCCCTCCAAACCCCTGTAAACCCCTCTAAACCTCTCTACACCTGTAAATACCTGTAAATCCCCCGTAAACCTCCCTAAACACAACTAAAACCCTCTAACCCCCTCTAAACCCCTGTAAGTCCAAAACCCCTGTAAACCCCGTAAACACATCTACACCCCTGTAAACCCCTTTAAACCCACGTAAACCTCTCTAAACACCTCTAAACCCCCTGTAAACAACTCTAAACCCCCTATAAAACCCTCTAAACCACTAAAGCAATGTAAACCCCTCTAAACCACTGTAAACGCCCCTAAACACCTTTAAACACATCTGAACCAGTCTAAACCCCCTGTAAACCTCTCTAATCCCGTGTAAACCATCTAAATCACTCTAGACCCCCGAAAACCCTGTAAACCGCTGTACACGCATCTAACCCACTCTATACCCCTAAACATCCCTCAAAACCTCTGCAAACGCCTGTAAATCCCTGTAAAACCTTCTAAACCCCTCTAAACCGATCTGTTGCCCGTGAAACCCATTCAAACCCCTCTAAATAGCTGAGAACAGATCTAAACACCTCTAAACCCCATGCAAACTCCTGCAAACCCGCCCAATCCCCTCTAAACCCCCTACAGACCCCTCAACATTTTTTTAAACCCCTCTATACCGATGTAAACACCCTGTAAGCACCTCTAAACCCCTAAAAACTCCCCTAAACCTCTGTAAACGCCTGTAAACCCCTGTATATCCCTCTAATCCCCTCTAAACATCTAAAATGCCCTCTAAACACTACTAACCCCATCTGAACTCCTGTAATCCCCATGTAAACCACTCTAAACCACTAAAGCCCTCCAAACCCATGTAAAGCTATCTAAAACACTCGAAACCCCGCTAAACCCATGTAAACAACTCGAATCCTCTCTAAACACACGTAAACCCCGTGTGAAACCCTCTAAAACCATCTAAAACCATCTAAACACATGTAAACGATTGTAAACTCCTCTAAACCCCTGTAAACCCGTCTAAACCCCCCATATAAACCCCCCTAACACACTTTAAACCCCTCTAAACCCATGTAAACCTCTCGAAAACCTTCTAAACCCTCTGTAAACCCCTCTGAACCTCTATCCACCTGTAAACACCTGCACACCCCTATAAACCCCATCTAAACCCCGCTAAACCCATCTAAAACCCTCTATACCGCTCGAAACCCCTGTGAATCCTTCTAATCACACGTGAACCCCAGTAAACCCCGCTAAACCCCTCTAAACCCCTGTAAGTCCATGTAAACCCATGTAAACCTCTCTAAACATCTCTAAACCCCTGTAAACAACTCCAAATCCTCTAAACCCATCGAAACATCTGTAAATCCCATGTAAACGCATCTAAACCGCTCTAAACACCTCTAACCACATGTTAACACCTCTAAACCCCTGTAAACCACTCAATCTCTCTAAACGCTCTTAACCACTTTAAACCTCTCTAAAGCCCTGTAAACCCATCTAAACCCCTCTAAACTCTAAATCCCTCTAAAACCCTGTAAATCGACCTAAACCCCATTTACACCCCTCTAAACCCATCTGAAGCCATGTGAACCCCATTTAAACGCATGTAAACCCTTCATAACCCATCGAAACACCTGTAAACCCATATAAACCCTTGTAACCCCTCTAGAATAGAATAGAATGAATAGAATGCCATATTAATGTCACTATACACGTACAATGAGATTAAAAGCAGCTCGTACTCAGTGCAGACATGTAATTAGTTCAAAAAACAAAAAAACAAAACAAAAGAGGGGGATAAGGTGCACAGTTCTGCGGCGCTATATACATATCTATAAAAAGACAATGGGTGAATAGAGTGAATAAATAGGATTCCTATATACAGTATGGGTTACTGCACATATTAAAAATTACAGTTACAGTACAAATTACAATAGGTGGATAGATGGAAGTCCGGGGGGTTAAGCTGTGAAGTCAGTGCATGTGTGAGTTCAGAGAGGTTATGGCTTTTGGAAAGCAACTGTTCTTGAGTCTATTTGTCCTTGTTCTGATGCACCTATAGCGCCTCCCTGAGGGCAGCAGGTCGAACAGGCCAAATGCAGGATGGGAGCTGTCCTTGATGATGTTCTTCGCCCTGCTGAGGCAGCGGGAGGTGTAAATGTCCTCAGGGAGGGGAGAGGGCAGCCAATGATCTTCTGTGCTGCCCTAACTACCCTCTCGAGCCTCTCCCTGTCTGCCATGGTGCAGCTGCCGTACCATGCTGTAATGCAGTATGTAAGCAGGCTCTCAATGGACGAGCGGTAGAAGGTCAGCAGCAGATTGGAGTCCAGCTTGTGCTTCCTGAGGACCCTCAGGAAGTGCAGCCGCTGCTGAGCCTTCTTGATGACCGCTGTGATGTTGTCTGTCCAGGAGATGTCAGCGGAGATGAGGACGCCGAGAAACCGGAAGGTGTAGACGCACTCCACACACTCGCCCGTTGATGTATAGGGGGGCTAAGTCAGTGCTGTGCCTCCTGAAGATGACAATGAGCTCTTTTGTTTTCTTGGTGTCAGAGCCAAGTTGTTTTCTGAGCACCAGGCTGTCAACTTCAGGACTTCCTCTCTATAGGCTGCCTCGTCTCCCCTTGAGATGAGTCCGACTACTGTAGTGTCGTCAGCAAACTTGACGACGCGGTTGTTGTTGTGGGCCGGACTACAGTCGTGGGTGTAGAGACAGTATAGGGGGGGCTTAGCACACAGCTCTGTGGGGAGCCGGTACAGCCCTCCAAACCCCCCTACACCACTCCAGACCTCTGTAAACCCCTCTAGACACTTCTAAAGACCTCCAAACAGATGTAAACCACTGTAAACACCTCTAAACCCCTTTAAATCCTTCTAAACACATGTGAACTAATGTAAACCACTCTAAACCCCTCTAAACCCCTGTAAACCCCTGTAAACCGATGTAAACCTCTTTAAACTTCTCTAAGCCGCTGTAAACTCCATTTAAACGCATCTAAACCCCTCTTAACCCATCGAAACATCTGTAAACCCATCTAAACCGCTGTAAACCCCTCCAACCACCCTTTAAATCCCACTAATCCCCTGTAAACCCATATAAACACCTGTAAACCCCGTAAACCCCTCTAAACCACTCTAAACCCATCTGAAGCACTGTAAACCCCTCTAAACCCTTCAAAACACATCTAAACCCCTGTTAACCACTGTAAATACCCTCCGAACACCTCTAAACTTCTGTAACCCCTCTAAACACATGTAAACACCGCTAAAACCCTCAAAAGGCCTTTGAGCTATTATCAGTATATTGATTCATGTGTGTATATATTTATAGAATGGTATATGGACACACTGATCTGTTTTGTAGTCAATGCCTCCTATGTTCTATTGAGCTGAAGCAAAGCAAGAATTTCATTGTCCTATCAGATACACATGACAAAACAGTCACTTGAACTTGAACTTGAACTCGAAACCGCTCGAAAGCTCACTAAACACCTGTAAGCCCTTGTCAACCACGGTAAATCCCTCTAAACTTCTCTAAACCACCCTAACTCCTCTAACCCCCTCTAAACTCCTCTAAACCAATGTAAACCCCTGCAATCCTCTCTATACCTCTTTAAAGCCCTGCAAACCTCTCTACCCTAAAAACCCCTCTAAATCCAGTAAACCCCTGTAAACTTCTGTAAACCTCTCTAAACCCTTCAAAACCTCTCCAATCCCCTCTAAACCCTTCGAAACCCTAACACCCTCCAAACCCTTCTTAACCCCTCCAAATACTTCTAACCCCTCTAAACGCCTCTAAACCAGACCCCTCCAAACCGCTCTAAACCTCTCCAGACCCATCAAAACCCCTCCAAACCCATCTAAAACCCATCAGTTGAAGTGCGGCGGTGCGGATTACTGCAGCGGCCCCTACAGCCTGTCTGTCTTTTTTTATTTTTGTCTAGTTAAATGTAGTTGTTTGTGTTTTTTTATACTGTTTTTAACTGTGTATATGTGGGGGGCGGGGGGGGGGGGTGGGAGAGGGAAACTTTAAAAATCTCTTCCCTGCACGGGAGACCCGACCTTTTCCCTGTCGGGTCTCCGTTGTCGTTGGGGCCTAGCTCCGTGGAGCGGCCTCCGACCGGGACGACCTGGGGGCTCCAGTCGCGGAGCCTGCGGAGCTGCGGACTTACCATCGTGGACCTGGCAGGCCTCGGAGCGTGAGGAGCGGTGGTGGCTCGCTGCTGCGGCCCGACCCGGAGCTCCAGCTGCAGACCTGTGGACTATGATATCGAGATCTCGTGGGTCCGGGTGAGAGACAGCTTTCCGGAGCTCGCGCAACGCAACTTCTCCCGCCCGTGTCGCGGGGTTGGAACGACCCGGAGCGGGGCCGTAAATCGCCCGGAGCGGCTTTAATGGCCGCGGGAAATTCCAGCGCTCGCCGGGGGCTCCAACGTTGTGACTTTTGGGCCCGGAGCGAGGCCGTACACCGCCCGGCGCGGCCTCAACGGCCGTGGGACTTAACATTGCCCACCTGGGGCTTCAACACCGGGAGACAAATGGTGCAGGGGAGAGAAAAGACTTTGCCTTCCATCACAGTGAGGAGGAGATTCACTATGATGGATGTTTTTCTGTAAATTGAATTGTTTGTGTGTCGTGTAGGAATTGTTTTGTTTGTATGGCTGTGGAAACGGAGTTTTGTTTGAGCCTCTTTGAGGTTCAAATGACAAGAAATAAAATCTAAATCTAAATCTAAATCTAAACCCCTGTAAACCCCATGTAAACCCCTGTAAACCCATCTAAACCCCCTCTAAACCCGTATAAACCCTCCTAAACCCCTTGAAACCCCCTGTAAACCCATCTAAAACACTATAAAGCCCTATAAACCCCTCTAAACACATCTAATCACTCTTTTAAACCTCATGTAAACCCCTCTAAACCCCGGAAAACACAATGTAAAGCCCCTTAAACCTCTCCAAACCCCCCTAAACTTAAACCTCTCTAAACACCTGTAAACACATGTAAACCCCTGGAAACCACTCTAAATCCGTCTAACCCATCTAAACCCATCTAAAACCCTCTAAATCCCTGTAATTCCCTCTAAATCCCTCCAAACCCCTCTAAACCCCTGACAAAACCCTCTAAACCCCTGAAAATCCCTATATCCCCTTCTAAACCCCTCCGAACATATGTAAACCCCTGTAAACCCATCTAAACCCCTCTCAACCACTCTAAACCCCTCTGAAGCCCTGTAAACCCCTCAATACACATATAAACACCTCTAAACCCCGGTAAACCCCATGCAACCCCTCTAAACCCCTCAAGACCCATTTAAATCCCTCTAAACGATTCTAAACACCTCTAACCTGTTAACCACTGCAAACACCTCTAAACCCCTGGAAACACATGTAAACCTCTGTAATCCCCTGTAAACCTCTCAACATCTCTCTAACCCCTCTAAACCAATCTAAATCCCTCTGAACAACTGTAAACCCATGCAACCCCCTGTAAACCCCTGTAAACCCCCGCAGACCCCTCAAAATCCCTCTAAACTCTTGTAAACACTTCTAACCCCTCTAAGCCCCTCTATACCCAACTAAACCCACTGTAAACCTCCTAAACACATGTAAACTCCTGGAAATCCCGATAAAACTCCCCAAAATCTTCTGAACCCCTGTACACCTTTCTAACTCTCTCTACACCTGTAAACACCTGTAAACCCCTTTAAATCCCGCTAAACCCTGCTAAACACTGTAAATCCTACTAAACCCATGTAAACAAATCTAAATCCCTCTAAACCCCTCTAAACACATGTAAACCCCCTGCAAACGCATCTAAACCCTCTAAACACCTCTAAACCCCTGTTAACGCCTCTAACCCCCTGTAAACCCCTGTAAACACCTCCAAACCACTCTAACCCCCTCTAAACCCCTCCAAACCCATACAAACCGCTCTAAACCTATCCAGTCCCCTGCAATCCCTCTCCAATCCCCTCCAAACCCCTCGAAATCCCATCCAAACACCTCTAATCCCCTCTAAACCCCTATAAAGCGCTCTAAACCCATCTAAATCCCTTGTATACAACGTAAATACGCCCAACGACATGTAAACCCCTGTAAAACTCTCTACTCCTCTAGAAATTCCTCTAAACCAGCTTAAACCCCTCTAAACCCATGTAAACCTCTGTAAACCTCTCTAAAACACTCTAAACCCCTCTAAACCGCTCCAAACCTCTCTAAACAGCTGCAAACACCTGCAAACCCCTTTAAGCACTAAACCTATCTAAAACCCTCTCAACCCCTCTAAACCCCTGTAAATCCCTCTAAACTGGAAAGAGCCATGGTTTTCAAGGGGAATTGGACACTTGGTTCGGACAAAGAGAGAGATCTACAATAATTATAGGCAGCATGGTGTAAATGAGGTGCTTGAGTAGTATAAAGAATGTAAAAAGAATATTAAGAAAGAAATTAGAAAAGCTAAAAGAAGATATGAGGTTGCTTTGGCAAGTAAGGTGAAAGTAAATCCAAAGGGTTTCTACAGCTATACTAATAGCAAAAGGATGACAAGGAATAAAATTGGTCCATTAGCGTGTCAGAGTGGCCAGCTATCTGCAGAGCCAAAAGAGATGGGGGAGATACTAAACAATTTATTTTCTTCGGTATTCACCAAGGAGAAGGATATGGAATTATGTGAGGTAAGGGAAACAAGCAGAGTAGCAATGGAAACTATGAGATTCAAAGAAGAGGATGTGCGGACACTTTTGAAAAATATGAAAACGGATACGTCTCCAGGTCCTGACAGGATATTCCCGAGGCCATTGAGGGAAGTTAGTGTAGAAATAGCAGGGGCTATGACAGAAATATTTCAAATGTCATTAGAAATGGGAATAGTGCCGGAGGATTGGCGTACTGCGCATGTTGTTCCGTTGTTTAAAAAGGGTTCTAAGAGTAAACCTAGCAATTATAAACCTGTTAGTTTGACGTCAGTGGTGGGCAAATTAATGGAAAGGATATTTAAAGATAATACATATAAGCATCTGGATAAGCAGGGTCTGATTAGGAACAGTCAACATGGATTTGTGCCTGGCAGGTCATGTTTGACTAACCTTCTAAAATGTTTCGAAGAGGTTATTAGGGAAATTGATGAGGGTAAAGCAGTGGATGTTGTCTATATAGACTTCAGTAAGGCCTTTGACAAGGTTCCTCATGGAAGGTTGGTTAAGAAGATTAAATTGTTGGGTGTTAATGGTGGAGTAGCAAGATGGATTCAACAGTGGCTGAATGGGAGATGCCAGGGAGTAATGGTGGATGGCTGTTTGTCAGGTTGGAGGCCGGTGACTAGTGGGGTGCCTCAGGGGTCTGTGTTGGGTCCACTGTTGTTTGTCATGTACATCAATGATCTGGATGATGGTGTGGAAAATTGGATTAGTAAGTATGCAGATGATACTAAGATATGTGGTGTTGTGGATAATGAAGTAGATTTTCAAAGCCTACAGAGAGATTTAGGCCATTTGGAAGAGTGGGCTGAAAGATGGCAGATGGAGTTTAATGCTGATAAATGTGAGGTGCTATATCTCGGCAGGACAAATCAAAATAGGACGTACATTGTAAATGGTAGCGAATTGAGGAATGCAGTTGAACAGAGGGATCTAGGAATAACTGTGCATAGTTCCCTAAAGGTGGAATCTCATGTAGATAGGGTGGTAAAGAAAGCTGTTGGTGTGCTGCCCTTTGTAAATCAGAGCATTGAATATAGAAGTTGGGATGTAATGTTAAAATTGTACAGGGCATTGGTGAGGCCAATTCTGGAGTATGGAGTACAATTTTGGTCGCCTAATTATAGGAAGGATGTCAACAAAATAGAGAGAGTACAGAGGAGATTTACTAGAATGTTGCCTGGGTTTCAGCAACTAAGTTACAGATAAAGGTTGAACAAGTTAGGTCTTTATTCTTTGGAGCGCAGAAGGTTAAGAGGGGACTTGATAGAGGTCTTTAAAATTATGAGCGGGTTAGACAGAGTTGACGTGGATAAGCTTTTTCCATTGAGAGTAGGTAAGATTCAGACAAGGGGACATGACTTGAGAATTCAGGGACAGAAGTTTAGGGGTAACATTAGGGGGAACTTCTTTACTCAGAGAGTGGTAGCTGTGTGGAATGAGCTTCCAGTGGAAGTGGTGGAGGCTGGTTCGATTTTATCCTTTAAAGTGCAGGTAGATGGGACTAGAGGGAAGTATTTATTTACAAAAAAAATTAAAACAAATTAAAAAAAATGTTCGGCACGTACTTGAAGGGTCGAGATGGCCTGTTTCCGTACTGTAATTGTTATATGGTTATATGGTTATATGGTTATAAACCCCTGTAAATCCCTCTAGCCCCCTCTAAACCCCTCTAAAATCCTGTAAACCCCTCTAAACACCTGTAAACCCATCTAACCTCTAATCCCCTGCAAATCCCTGAAAAAACCCTCTAAGCCACAGTAAACGTCTGTAAACCTCTGTAAACCCCTCTAGACCCCCCATGTAAACCCCTATGAAGCCCTCTAAACCATCTAACCCCTTGTAAACCCCATGTACATCTCTCTAAACCTCTGCAAAGCTCTCTATACCCCTATAAACGTCTGTAAAGCCATCTAAACCATCTAAACCCATGTAACCCTCTGTAAACCACATGTAAACACCTCTAAACACGTGTAAACCCGTGTAAACCTCTCTAAACACCTGTAAACCCTGTAAATTCCTGTAACCCATCTAAAGCCCTCTAAAACACTCCACACCCCTCTAAACCCATCTAAAGCCCCGTAAACCACTGTAAACACCTCAAAATCCACCAAAATCCGTCTAAACCCTGTAAAAGGCTGCAGACCCCCTGTAAACTAATCTAAACTCATCTAAACCCCTCTAAACCAGGCGGAACCTCACCAGACCCTTCTAAACCCACTCTAAACCCCTCTAAACTCCTATAGTCCCATCTAAACCACTCCATACACCTCCATACCCCTCTAAACCCCGCTAAACCCCCTCCAAATCCTTTCCAAACCCCTCTAAACCCCTCTGAACACCTGTGAACCCATCCAAACCCTCCAAACCCCTCTAAAGCCCTCTAGACCTCTCTAAACCCCTACACCCCCCTCTAAACCCCTCTAAACCCCTACACACCCCTCTAAACCCCTCCAATTACTTCTAATCCCCTCTGAACGCATCTAAACCCCCTGTAAACCCATTCAACCCCTTCCAGACACCTATAAACCGTCTAAACCCCTACAAACCCATCTAAACTCCTCCAAACACCTCCAAATACCTCCAAACCACTCTAACCACCTCCAAGCCCCACCAAACCACACCAAGCACATCCAACCCACTCTAAACTACTCTAAACCGCTCTAAACCCCTCTAAACCCCGCGGAAACCCTCCAGGACCTAAACCCCCTCTAAATCCCTCTAAACTCCTCCGAACACCTCTAATCCCCTCTAGACCCCCTCCAAACTCCTCCAAACCCCTCTACACCCCACTAAACTCCTCCAATCCATTCCAAACCACTCTAAACCCCTATAAACACCTGTAACCCCATCCAAACCCCTCCAATCCCCTCTAAACCCCTCTAACCCCTTCTAAACCCCACACAAACCCCCCTAAACCCATGCAAACCCCTCCAAACACCTCCAAACATCTCCAAACCGCTCTAAACCCCTCCAAACCGCACCAAACCACTCCAAGCACCTCCGACCCATTCTAAACACCTCTAAACCACTCTAAGCACCTCTAAACCATCCACAGCCCTCTAAATCCCTCGAAACCCCTCCAACCCGCTCCAGCCCCTCTGAACCACTTTAAACACCTCCAAACACCTTCAAACCCCTATAAACACCTCTAAACCCCTCTAAACCCCATCCAAACCTCTCAAAACCCCTCTAATCACCTCTAACCCCCTCTAAACACCTCCAACCCCCTTCAAAGCCTCTCTAAACACCTGTAAACATCTAAACCTCTCAAAACACATCTATACCCCTCGAAACCCCTGTGAACACCTATGGACACCTGTAAACTCCTCTAACCCCCCCCCAAATCCCTCTAACACCCTCTAATCCCCTCTAAACCCATCCAAACTCCTCCAACCCCCTATACACCCCTCTAAACTCCTCTAATCCCATCCAAACCTCTCTAAACCTCATAACCCCCTGTAAACCTGGCCAAACATCTTGATGGTAATGTCATCACGAATTTAGTAGTGCTGGACTTTTCTAAAGCATTTGATGTCATCCCACACCAGAGAATGCTTCGGAAGCTTGACTTCTATGGTATTCGTTCCAACACGAAACGATGGATTTCCAGTTTCCTGACAAAACGTCTTCAGCGTGTGTGTGTGAACGGAAAGAGCTCCAATTGGCATCCAGTGTTGAGTGGTACACCTCAGGGCACAGTACTTGGCCCACATCTGTTTTTGCTTTATATAAACGACATCCATGAAAAAGTCGCAAGCACGACCAGACTATTCGCTGATGATTGTTTGCTGTACCGTCCAATTAAGTCAGCTGATGATGAAGATGCTCTCCAAAAGGACCTCGATACAATGGTTGAGTGGTCACACAAATGGGGCATGCAGTTCAACCCTTCCAAATGTAAAACCATGCGTGTCACCAGAAAGAGGAATCCAGGCGAAACATCGTACAATATACTTGGTACCACCCTTGAAGAATCCAAACAAACCAAGTATCTTGGCATCAACTTGCAGAATGATCTGCGTTGGAATGGTCAGTCTCATCATGCAACGGTGAAAGCAAAAGGTGTCCTAAATTTTCTGAGGCGCAACATTCATCATTGTTCAATTTTTGTCAAGGAGAAGCTATACTTCACCCTCGTTACACCTCATTTGGACTACGCAGTTGCAGCATGGGACCCATACACAAACAAAAACATTTCTTCCATCGAACGTGTCCAAAGACAGGCAGCTCGATTTGTTACTAACACCTATGAGAGAGAAGCGAGTGTTACCAAACTTCTGAATTCTCTGGGGTGGAACCCTTTCCAAGACAGACGTGAAGCTCACCGTTTGACCTGTTTTTACAAAATGTTAAATGGTCAGCTCGACATAGATTACAAGACCTACACCAAACCCAAACCAATTAGGAGCAGACGAGGGCATTCGATCCAATTTGTGATTCCAGCTACCAAGAGAGATGTGTACAGCAATTCATTCTTCCCCCGCACAATTAAAGCATGGAATAATCTCCACCCTACTATAGTTTCTCAACCAGATGCAACTAAATTTAAGGTAGCTCTTTCTTCCCAAAAATCCTTTCTGGCTTAAGTCCTCCCTCCACCACCTCCAGTTTAAATTCCATTTGGAATATTTTGGAGGACCAAGAAACCAAGAACCAAGAAACCCCTGTAAACCCCTGTAAACATATCTAAACCACTCTAAACACCTCTGAAGCCCGGTAAACCCCAGCAAACCATTCCAAACCCCTCCAAACCCCTCTAGACCCACCTAAACCCCTCAATACGCTTCCAACCCCCTCTAAAGCCCTGTAAACCCAAACCCCTTTAGACCCCCTGTAAACACCTGCAAACCCCTCTAAACCCCGCTAAACACCTGTAATCCCCCTGTAAACACCTCTAAACCAGTCTAAACCCCTCTAAACCCCTGTAAACCCATTTAAACCCTTCTAAGCCCATGTAAACACATCTAAACCGCTGTAAACGCCTGTAAACCCCTGTAAACCCCTCTAAAGCCCTCTAAAACCCTCTAAACCCCTCTGAAGCCCTGTAAACCCCTGTAAACCCGTCTAAACACCTGCAAACCACTAGACCTCATGTAAACCCCTCTAAACCCGTATAAACCCCTCCAAAGCCTTCTAAACACCCTCTGAACCCTGTACCACTCCAACCACCTCTAGTCCCATTTAACCCCTCTAAACTTTTCCAAACCCCTCTAATCCCATCCAAACCCATCGAAACCGCTCTAAACGCCATCTAAACCCATCCAACCCCACCTAAAACCCACTAAACCCCTCCAAACCACCCTAAACCCCTCCAAGCCCATCTAACGCACCCAGACTTCTCCAATCCCTTCCAAATCCCTCCATCCCCATCTAAACCTCTCCAAACCACTCCAAACCCCTGCAACCCCTCCAAACATCTCCAAACCCACCTAAACCTCTCGAAACCCCACTAAATCCCTCCACGCACCTCCAACCCCATCTAAACCCCTCGAAACCCCTCGAAACCCCGCCAAACCCCTCTGAACACCTCGAAACACCTCCAAGCACCTCCAAATCCCTTATAAACACCCCGTAAACCGCTCTAACCCATCCAAACCCCTCCAAACCCCACTAAACCACTCTAAACACCTCCAAACCCCTTTAACCCACTCTAAACCCATTTAAACGCCTCCAAACCCCTCGAAACCCCCTATAAACTCTCTTGAAACCCCACGATACCCCTAGGAATACCTCTAACCCTCTCGAAACACCTATAAACCCCTCGAAACCTCGCGAAACCCCTTTAAACCCCTCTAAACACCTCTATACCACGAGTAACCCCTCTAAACCCCTGTAAACCTCTGAAAACCCCTCTAAACCTTTAAAGGTAGGGAGTAGTTAAACAGCGCGGGGCTTTGCTTTCCAGACGCCCAGGGACCGTTGCAGGAGGAGGAGCCAAAACTGCAACGTTCCATTCAGGTTTCCTATAAGTGAGGAAGCAGCTGATTGGTGGAAGAGGACTAAGAGGAAGCAGCTGATTGGGAGTCAGATCCCTGCAGATTTCCTCCACCAGTTTGTATTGTATCCAGGGTAAGGCTTTGTATTGTATCCAGGGTAAGGCTTTGTATTGTATCCAGGGTAAGGCTTTATATCGTATCCAGAGTAAGGGGGGAGAATGAGGGCCAGGGCAGTTTACTGTTCTGGATGTCAGATGTGGGAGATCATGGAGTCTGATACCCCTCCAGACGTCCACATCTGTGTCAGGTGCGTAAAGATGGGGTTCCTAAGGGACCGTGTTAGGAACCTGGAGCAACAGCTCGATGACCTCTGTCTGATCAGGGAGAGTGAGGAGGTCATAGAAAGGAGTTATAGGGAGGTGGCCACTCCATGACCACGGGAGGCAGATAAGTGGGTCACGGTTAGGAAGGGCAAGGGGCAGAGGCAGGGACTAGTGAGTACCCCAGTGGCTGTACACCTAGAAAATAAGTACTCCTGTTTGAGTACTGTTGCGGGGGACAGCCTTTCTGGGGGTAGCGACAGCGGCCGGGCCTCCGGCACAGAGACCGGCGCTATTACTCAGAAGGGTAGGGAAAAGAAGAGGAGGGCAATAGTAATAGGGGACTCTATGGTTAGGGGGTCGGATAGGCGATTCTCTGGACGCAGTCAGGAGACCCGGATGGTAGTGTGCCTCCCTGGTGCCAGGGTCAGGGATGTGTCTGAACGTGTCCAAGAGATCCTGAAATCGTAGGGAGAGGAGCCTGAGGTTGTGGTACCTATAGGTACCAATGACATAGGCAGAAAAAGAGAAGAGGTCCTGAAAGGAGAATTTAGGGAGTTGGGAGGAGAGTTAAGGAGAACGTCCGAAAAGGTAACAATCTCAGGATTACTACCTGTGCCACGCGACAGTGAGAGCAGGAACGAAATGAGGTGGAGGATAAATGCGTGGCTGAGGAACTGGTGCAGCGAGCAGGGATTCAAATTTGTGGATCATTGGGACCTCTTTTGGGGAAGGTGTGACCTGTAAAGAAAGGACGGGTTGCACTTGAACGCGAGGGGAACCAATATCCTGGCGGGGAGATTTGCAAAGGCTACTGGGGAGACTTTAAACTAGAACGGTTGGGGGCAGGGACTCAAATAGAGAAAGATGGTAGAAAATGTGGGAGGCAGGAGGCAGAGAAGGGAAGCACTGTGGCAATCAGTGAAACATGGTTGCAGGAGGGCTGTGATTGGAAACTACATATTCCAGGATTTCGTTGCTTCAGGGGTGATAGAATTGGAGGGGCAAGAGGTGGGGTGTGTTGCATTGCTTGTCAAGGAAGATATTACAGCAGTGCTTTGGCAGGATAGATTAGAGGGCTCGTCTAGGGAGGCTATTTGGGTGGAGCTGGGAAATGGGAAAGGTGTAGCAACACTTATAGGGGTGTATTATAGACCGCCAAATGGGGAGCGAGAATTGGAAGAGCCAACATGTAAGGAGATAGCAGATATTAGTATTAAGCACAAGGTAGTGATTGTGGGAGATATCAATTTTCCACACATAGACTGGGAAACACATTCTGTAAAAGGGCTGGATGGTTTGGAGTTTGTAAAATGTGTGCAGGATAGTTTTTTGCAGCAATACATAGAGGTGCCTACTAGAGAAGGGGCAGTGCTGGACCTCCTGTTAGGAAATGAGACCGGGCAGGTGGCGGAGGTAAGCGTTGGGGAGCACTTCGGGTCCAGTGATCACAATACCATTAGTTTCAATATAATTATGGAGAGGGTCAGAACTGGACCTAGGGTTGAGATTTTTGATTGGAGAAAGGCTAACTTTGAGGAGATGCGAAAGGCTTTCAAGGGAGTGAATTGGGACATGTTGTTTTATGGGAAGGAGGTAGAAGAGAAATGGAGGACATTTAAAGGTGACATTTTAAGAGTACAGAATCTTTATGTACCTGTTCGGTTGAAAGGATATAGTAAACATTGGAAAGAGCCATGATTTTCAAGGCAAATTGGACACTTGGTTCGGAAAAAGAGAGATATCTACAATAGGCAGCATGGTGTAAATGAGGTGCTTGAGGAGTATAAAGAATGTAAACAGAATATTAAGAAAGAAATTAGAAAAGCTAAAAGAAGATATGAGGTTGCTTTGGCAAGTAAGGTGAAAGTAAATCCAAAGGGTTTCTACAGCTATATTAATAGCAAAAGGATAACATGGAATAAAATTGGTCCATTAGAGAGTCAGAGTGGACAGCTATCTGCAGAGCCAAAAGAGATGGGGTAGATATTGAACAATTTCTTTTCTTCGGTATTCACCACGGAGAAGGATATGGAATTATGTGAGGTGAGGGAAACAAGCAGAGTGGCAATGGAAACTACGAGATTCAAAGAAGAGGAGGTGCGGACACTTTTGAAAAAGATGAAAACGGATAAGTCTCCAGGTCCTGACAGGATATTCCCGAGGACATTGAGGGAAGTTAGTGTAGAAATAGCAGGGGCTATGACAGAAATATTTCAAATGTCACTAGAAACGGGAATAGTGCCGGAGGACTGGCGTACTGCGCATGTTGTTCCGTTGTTTAGAAAGGGTTCTAAAAGTAAAGCTATCAATTATAGACCTGTTAGTTTGACGTCAGTGGTGGGCAAATTAATGGAAAGGATACTGAAAGATAATATATATAAGCATCTGGATAAGCAGGGTCTGATTAGGAACAGTCAACATGGATTTGTGCCTGGAAGGTCATGTTTGACTAAACTTCTAGAATTTTTCGAAGAGGTTACTAGGGAAATTGATGAGGGTAAAGCAGTGGATGTTGTCTATATGGACTTCAGTAAGGCCTTTGACAAGTTTCCTCATGGAAGGTTGGTTAAGAAGATTCAATTGTTGGGTATTAATGGTGGAGTAGTAAGATGGATTCAACAGTGGATGAATGGGAGATGCCAGAGAGTAATGGTGGATGCCTGTTTGTCAGGTTGGAGGCCGGTGACTAGTGGGGTGCCTCAGGGGTCTGTGTTGGCTCCACTGTTGTTTGTCATGTACATCAATGATCTGGATGATGGTGTGGAAAATTGGATTAGTAAGTATGCAGATGATACTAAGATAGGTGGTGTGGTGGATAATGAAGTAGATTTTCAAAATCTACAGAGAGATTTAGGCCATTTGGAAGAGTGGGCTGAAAGATGGCAGATGGAGTTTAATGCTGATAAATGTGAGGTACTACATCTCGGCAGGACAAATCAAAATAGGACGTACATGGTAAATAGTAGAGAATTGAGGAATGCAGTTGAACAGAGGGATCTAGGAATAACTGTGCATAGTTCCCTGAAGGTGGAATCTCATGTAGATAGGGTGGTAATGAAAGCTTTTGGGGTGCTGGCCTTTATAGATCAGAGCATTGAATATAGAAGTTGGGATGTAATGTTAAAATTGTACAAGGCATTTGTGAGGCCAATTCTAGAGTATGGAGTACAATTTTGGGCGCCTAATTATAGGAAGGATGTCAACAAAATAGAGAGAGTACAGAAGAGATTTACTAGAATGTTTCCTGGGTTTCAGCAACTAAGTTACAGAGAAAGGTTGAACAAGTTAGGTCTTTATTCTTTGGAGCGCAGAAGGTTAAGAGGGGACTTGATAGAGGTCTTTAAAATTATGAGCGGGTTAGACAGAGTTGACGTGGATAAGCTTTTTCCATTGAGAGTAGGGAAGATTCAAACAAGGGGACATGACTTGAGAATTAAGGGAGAAGTTTAACCATATAACCATATAACCCTAACAGCACGGAAACAGGCCATCTCGGCCCTTCAAGTCCGTGCCGAACATTACATTTTTTTTTTTTTTTTAAATTAAAAATAAATACTTCCCCCTAGTCCCATCTACCTGCACTCAGACCATAACCCTCCATTCCTTTCCCGTCCATATACCCATCCAATCTATTTTTAAAGGATAACATCGAACCTGCCTCCACCACTTCCACTGGAAGCTCATTCCACACAGCTACCACTCTCTGAGTAAAGAAGTTCCCCCTAATGTTCCCCCTAAACTTCTGTCCCTTAATTCTCAAGTCATGTCCCCTTGTTTGAATCTTCCCTATTCTCAATGGGAAAAGCTTATCCACGCCCACTCTGTCTAACCCGCTCATAATTTTAAAGACCTCTATCAAGTCCCCTCTTAACCTTCTGCGCTCCAAATAATAAAGACCTAACTTGTTCAACCTTTCTCTGTAACTTAGTTGCTGAAACCCAGGCAACATTCTAGTAAATCTCCTCTGTACTCTCTCTATTTTGTTGACATCCTTCCTATAATTAGGCGACCAAAATTGTACTCCATACTCCAGAATTGGCCTCACCAATGCCTTGTACAATTTTAACATTACATCCCAACTTCTATATTCAATGCTCTGATTTATAAAGGCCAGCACACCAAAAGCTTTCTTTACCACCCTATCTACATGAGATTCCACCTTCAGGGAACTATGCACAGTTATTCCTAGATCCCTCTGTTCAACTGCATTCCTCAATTCGCTACCATTTACCGTGTACGTCCTATTTTGATTTGTCCTGCCGAGATGTAGCACCTCACATTTGTCAGCATTAAACTCCATCTGCCATCTTTCAGCCCACTCTTCCAAATGGCCTAAATCTCTCTGTAGACTTTGAAAATCTACTTCATTATCCACAACACCACCTCTTAGTATCATCTGCATACTTACTAATCCAATTTTCCACACCTTCATCCAGATCATTGATGTACATGACAAACAACAGTGGACCCAACACAGACCCCTGAGGCACCCCACTAGTCACCGGCCTCCAACCTGACAAACAGCCATCCACCATTACTCTCTGGCATCTCCCATTCAGCCACTGTTGAATCCATCTTGCTACTCCACCATTAATACCCAACAATTGAATCTTCTTAGCCAACCTTCCATGAGGAACCTTGTCAAAGGCCTTACAGAAGTCCATATAGACAACATCCACTGCTTTACCCTCATCAATTTCCCTAGTAACCTCTTCGAAAAATTCAAGAAGATTAGTCAAGCATGACCTTCCAGGCACAAATCTATGTTGACTGTTCCTAATCAGACCCTGCTTATCCAGATGCTTATATATATTATCTTTAAGTATCCTTTCCATTAATTTGCCCACCACTGACGTCAAACTAACAGGTCTATAATTGCTAGGTTTACTCTTCGAACCCTTTTTAAACAACGGAACAACATGCGCAGTACGCCAATCCTCCGGCACTATTCCCGTTTCTAATGACATTTCAAATATTTCTGTCATAGCCCCTGCTATTTCTACACTAACTTCCCTCAATGTCCTAGGGAATATCCTGTCAGGACCTGGAGACTTATCCGTTTTCATATTTTTCAAAAGTGTCCGCACCTCCTCTTCTTTGAATCTCACAGTTTCCATTGTTACTCTGCTCGTTTCCCTTACCTCACATAATTCCATATCCTTCTCCTTCGTGAATACCGAAGAAAAGTAATTGTTCAATATCTCCCCCATCTCTTTTGGCTCTGCAGATAGCTGTCCACTCTGACTCTCTAATGGACCGATTTTATTCCTTGTTATCCTTTTGCTATTAATATAGCTGTAGAAACCCTTTGGATTTACTTTCACCTCACTTGCCACAGCAACCTCATATCTTCTTTTAGCTTTTCTAATTTCTTTCTTAATATTCTTTTTACATTCTTTATACTCCTCAAGCACCTCATTTACTCCATGCTGCCTATAATTATTGTAGATCTCTCTCTTTTTCCGAACCAAGTGTCCAATTTCCCTTGAAAACTATGGCTCTTTCCATTTTTTACTATTTCCTTTCAACCGAACAGGGACATAAAGATTCTGTACTCTTAAAATTTCACCCTTAAATGTCCTCCATTTTTCTTCTACATCCTTCCCATAAAACAACATGTCCCAATTCACTCCTTTTAAATCCTTTCGCATCTCCTCAAAGTTAGCCTTTCTCCAAACAAAAATCTCAACCCTAGGTCCAGTTCTGACCCTCTCCATAATTATATTGAAACTAATGGTATTGTGATCACTGGACCCGAAGTGCTCCCCGACGCATACCTCCGCCACCTGCCCTGTCTCATTTCCTAACAGGAGGTCCAGCACTGCCCCTTCCCTAGTAGGTACCTCTATGTATTGCTGCAAAAAACTATCTTGCACACATTTCACAAACTCCAAACCATCCAGTCCTTTTACAGAATGTGTTTCCCAGTCTATGGGTGGAAAATTGAAATCTCCCACAATCACTACCTTGTGCTTACCACTAATATCTGCTATCTCCTTACATATTTGCTCTTCCAATTCTCGCTCCCCATTTGGCGGTCTATAATACACCCCTATAAGTGTTGCTACACCTTTCCCATTTCTCAGTTCCACCCAAATAGCCTCCCTAGACGAGCCCTCTAATCTATCCTGCCAAAGCACTGCTGTAATATCTTCCTTGACAAGCAATGCAACACCCCCACCTCTTGCCCCCTACAATTCTATCACCCCTGAAGCAACGAAATCCTGGAATATTTATTTGCCAATCACAGCCCTCCTGCAACCATGTTTCACTGATCGCCACAACATCATACTTCCAGGTGTCAATCCAGGCTCTAAGCTCATCCACCTTTCTTACAATGCTCCTAGCATTAAAATATACACATTTAAGAAACCCACCACCACTTATTCTCTGTTTATTATCTTTTTCTTCTTTCTCCCCTACATTTTGGGTCCGAGTGCTTCCCTTCTCTGCCTCCTGCCTCCCACATTTTCCACTAGCTTTCTCTATTTGAGTCCCTCCCCCCAACCGTTCTAGTTTAAAGTCTCCCCAGTAGCCTTTGCAAATCTCCCCGCCAGGATATTGGTGCCCCTCGGGTTCAAGTGCAACCCGTCTTTTCTGTACAGGTCACTCCTTCCCCAAAAGAAATCCCAATGATCCAGAAATTTGAATCCCTGCCCGCTGCACCAGTTCCTCAGCCACGCATTTATCCTCCACCTCACTTCATTCCTACTCTCACCGTCACGTGGCACAGGTAGTAATCCTGAGATTGTTACCTTTGTAGACCGTCTCCTGAACTCTCCTCCCAACTCCTTAAATTCTCCTTTCAAGACCTCTTCTCTTTTTCTACCTATGTCATTGGTACCTAAGTTTAGGGGTAACATTAGGGGGAACTTCTTTACTGAGAGAGTGGTAGCTGTGTGGAATGAGCTTCCAGTGGAAGTGGTGGAGGCTGGTTCGATTTTATCCTTTAAAAATAGATTGGATGGGTATAATAATAAAATAAAAAATAAAAATAATAATAATAATAATAATAATGTTCGGCACGGGCTTGAAGGGCCGAGATGGCCTGTTTCCGTGCTGTAATGGTTTATGGTTATATATGGTTATATGGTTAAACCCCTCTAAACCCATCTAAACCGCTGTAACCGCCTCTAAACCCAACTAAATCCCTCTAAACCCCTCTAAACACCTCTAAACCACTCTAAACCCCTCTAATCCCCTCTAAACCCATCCAAACCCCTCGAATCCCCTCAAAGAACGGCTTCGCACAGGAAGGAGCAGCAGATGCTGCTTTCAACCGAAGATAGACAAAAAAGCTGGAGTAACCCAGCGTGCCAGACAGCATCTGTGGAGAAAAGGGTCTCGAAAAGGAACTGTGCGAGTCCGCACTGACCAGCGATCCCCACACATTATCGATGACCGGCACACACTGGGGACAACTTACATTTAAACCTGTATATCTACAAGCCTGCGCGTCCTTGGAGTTTGGGAGGAAACTGAAGATGTCGGAGAAACTCCACGCGGTCAGGGGGAGAACGTACAAACTCCGTACAGACGGCACCATTCGTCGGGATTGAACCCGTGTCTCTGGCGCTGTAAGGCAGCAACTCTACCGCTGTGCCACCGTGCTGGATAGCTTAAGCTCAGAAACGCAGGTATAACATATGTGGTCACAAACATCTGGAGTAACAGCGGGCAGGCAGCATCTCTGGGGAAATCCACGCGGTCACGGGGAGAACGTACAAACCGTCAGACGGCGGCCGTGGTCGGAATCGAACCGGGTCTCTGAACCTGTGAGGCAGCAACACTACCACTGCGCCACTGTTTACTGGTGCCCTCCCATAATTTCCCATTTACTGGTGCCATCCCCTAAATCCCCATTTAATGGTGTCCTCCCCTAATTCACCATTTAATCTTGAGCTCCCCTAATTCCCCATTTATTAGTGCCCTCCCCTAATTCCCCATTTACTGAGGCTCGCTCTTTTCGCACCAGGCTCGCAGCTTGTACGCCCGGCTCGTAGTGTGCGGACGAGGTTCGCAGCTTTAGTACCAAGCTCGCACTTTTCGCACCAGCTTGCACTTTTCGGACCAAAGAACCATATAACCATATAACAACTACAGCACGGAAACAGGCCATCTCGACGCTTCTAGTCCGTGCCGAACACGTATTCTCCCCTAGTCCCATATACCTGCGCTCAGACGATAACCCTCCATTCCTTTCCCGTCCATATAACTATCCAATTTATTTTAAATGATAAAAACGAACCTACCTCCACCACCTTCACTGGAAGCTCATTCCACACAGCCACACTCTCTGAGTAAAGAAGTTCCCCCTCATGTTACCCCTAATCCTCTGTTCCTTAATTCTCAAGTCATGTCCCCTTGTTTGAATCTTCCCTACTCTCAGTGGGAAAAGCTTATCCACGTCAACTCTGTCTATCTCTCTCATCATTTTAAAGACCTCTATCAAGTCCCCCCTTAACCTTCTGCGCCCCAAAGAATGAAGCCCTAACATGTTCAACCTTTCTCTGTAACTTAGTTGCTGAAACCCAGGCAACATTCTAGTAAATCTATTTTGTTGACATCCTTACTATAATTAGGCGACCAAAATTGTACACCATACTGCAGAATTGGCCTCACCAATGCACTGTACAATTTTAACATTACATCCCAACTTCTATACTCAATGCTCTGATTTATAAAAGCCAGCACACCAAAAGCTTTCTTTACCACCCTATCTACATGAGATTCCACTTTCAGGGAACTGTGCACAGTTATTCCAAGATCCCTCCGTTCACCTGCATTCTTCAATTCCCTACCATTTACCATGTACGTCCTATTTTGATTTGTCCTGCCAAGATGTAGCACCTCGCACTTATCAGCATTAAACTCCATCTGCCATCTTTCAGCCCACTCTTCCAACCGGCATAAATCTCTCTGTAGACTTTGAAAATCTACTTCATTAGCCACAGCCCCAACTATCTTAGTATCATCTGCATACTTACTAATCCAATTTACCACACCATCATCCAGATCATTGATGTACATGACAAACAACAGTGGACCCAACACAGATCCCTGTGGCTCCCCACTAGTCACTGGCCTGCAACCTGACAAACAACCACCCACCATTACTCTCTGGCATCTCCCATTCAGCCACTGTTGAATCCATCTTGCTACTCCACCATTAATACCCAACCATTGAACCTTCTTAACCAACCTTCCGTGAGGAACCTTGTCAAAGGCCTTACTGAAGTCCATATATACAACATCCACGGCTTTACCCTCATCAATTTCCCGAGTAACCTCTTCAAAAAATTCAAGAAGATTAGTCAAACATGGCCTTCCAGGCACAAATCCATGTTGACTGTTCCTAATCCGCCCCTGTTTATCCAGATGCTTATATATATTATCTCTAAGTATCCTTTCAATTAATTTGCCCACCACTGAAGTCAAACTAACAGGTCTATAATTGCTAGGTTTACTCTTAGACCCCTTTTTAAGCAATGGAACAACATGCGCAGTACGCCAATCCTCCGGCACTATTGCCGTTTCCAATGACATTTGAAATAATTCTGTCATAGCCCCTGCTATTTCTACACTAACTTCCCTCAATGTCCTAGGGAATATCCTGTCCGGACCTGGAGACTTATCCACTTTTATATTTCTCAAAAGTGTCTGTACTTCCTCTTCTTTGAATCTCATAGTTTCCATAGCTACTCTACTTGTTTCCCTTACCTCACATAATTCAATATCCTTCTCCTTGGTGAATCCCGAATAAAATAAATTGTTCAATATCTCCCCCATCTCTTTTGGCTCTGCAGATAGCTGTCCACTCTGACTCTCTAATGGACCAATTTGATCCCTCGTTATCCTTTTGCTATTAATATAGCTGTAGAAACCCTTTGGATTTACTTTCACCTTACTTGCCAAAGCAACCTCATATCTTCTTTTAGCTTTTCTAATTTCCTTCTTAAGACACTTTTTACATTTTTTATACTCCTCAAGCACCTCATTTACTCCATGCTGCCTGTAATTATTGTAGATCTCTCTCTTTTTCCGAACTGTGTCCAATTTCCCTTGAAAACCATGGCTCTTTCCAATTTTTACTATTTCCTTTCAACCGAACAGGGACATAAAGTTTCTGTACTCTTAAAATTTCACCTTTAAATGTTCTCCATTTCTCTTTCACATCTTTTCCATAAAACAAACTGTCCCAATTTACTCCTTTTAAATCCTTTCGCATCTCCTCAAAGTTAGCATTTCTCCAATCAAAAATCTCAACCCTAGGTCCAGTTCTGACCCTCTCCATAATTATATTTAAACTAATGGTATTGTGATCACTGGCCCCGAACTGTTCCCCAACGCATACCTCTGCCACCTGACCCGTCTCATTTCCTAACAGGAGGATCAGCACCGCCCCTTCTCTAGTAGGTACTTCTATGTATTGCTGCAATAAACTATCCTGCACACATTTTACAAACTCCAACCCATCCAGCCTATTTACAGAATGTGTTTCCCAGTCTATGTGTGGAAAATTGAAATCTCCCACAATCACTACCTTGTGCTTACTACTAATATCTGCAATCTCCTTACATATTTGCTCCTCCAATTCTCGCTCCCCATTTGGCGGTCTATAATACACCCCTATGAGTGTTGCTACCCCTTTCCCATTTCTCAGTTCCACCCAAATATCCTCCCTAGAAGAGCCCTCTAATCTATCCTGCCAAAGCACTGCTGTAATATCTTCCCTGATAAGCAATGCAACACCTCCACCTCTTGCCCCTCCAATTCTATCACACCTGAAGCAACGAAATCCGGGAATATTTAGTTTCCAATCACAGCCCTCCTGCAACCATGTTTCACTGATCGCCACAACATCATACTTCCAGGTGTCAATCCAGGCTTTAAGTTCATCCACCTTTCTTACAATGCTCCTAGCATTAAAATATACACATTTAAGAAACCCACCCTCTCTTATTCTCTGTTTGTTGTCTTTTTCTTCTCTCTCCCCTACATTTTGGGTCAGAGTGCTTCCATTCTCTGCCTCCTGCCTCACACACTGACTGCTAGTTTTCCCAATTTGAGTCCCTCCCCCCAACTATACTAGTTTAAAGTCTCCCCAGTAGGCTTTGCAAATCTACCCGCCATCATATTGGTACCCCTCGAGTTCAAATGCAACCCATCCTTTCTGTACAGGTCGCACCTTCCCCAAAAGAGGTCCCTATGATCCAGAAACTTGAATCCATACCCACTGCACCAGTCTCTCATCCACTCATTTATCCTCCACCTCGCTCCAGGCTGGCATTTTTCGCAGACGGCTCGTACTTTTCGCACCAGTCTCGCAATCTTCGCACAAGGTTCGCGGTTTTCGCACCAGGCTCCCACTTTTCGCAGCAGGCTCCCACTTTTCGCAGCAGGCTCGCACTTTTCGCACCAGGCTCGCATTTTTGCGCCAGTGTCACAGTTCTCGCACCAGGATCGCACTGTTTACCAAGGGTTCTGTTTACCAGGGGTAGTGTTTACCAGTGGAAGTATTTGCCAAGGGACGTGTTTAACAAAGGTCGTATTCCCAAAGAGTCGTGTTTCTCAAAGGTCGTGTTTGCAAATGTTCATGTTCACCAAGCGTTGCGCCTAACAACGGTTGTGTCTACCAAGGGTTCTATTCTCCAAGGGTGTAATACCCACCTAGGATGGTGTTCACCAAGGGTTGCGTCTACCAAGGTTTGTGTCTACCATGCGTTATATTTACCAAGGTTCGTGTATAACAAAGGTCGTGTTTGCTAAGGGTCGTATTTACCAAGGGTCCTGTTTGCCAAGGCTCATGTTTACCAAGCGTTGTGCCTACAAAGACTGTCTACCAAGAGTGGTGTACCAAGG
This sequence comes from Malacoraja senta, assembly GCA_038087875.1. Classification (NCBI taxonomy): domain Eukaryota; kingdom Metazoa; phylum Chordata; class Chondrichthyes; order Rajiformes; family Rajidae; genus Malacoraja; species Malacoraja senta. The sequence goes on from JAXLNO010004703.1 coordinate 62,491, forward strand.
GCTGTTTCTACCCAAGGTTGTGTCAACGAGTGGCTCTGTCTCCCAAGGGTTGTGTCTACCAAGTGTTGTGACTACCAAGGGGTTTGCTTATCAAGGGATGTGTTTACCCAGGGTTGTGTCAAACGAAGGTTATGTCTACCAAGCTTTGTTTCGAACAAGTTTTGTTCATACCAAGGGTTGTGTCTACTAAGGGTTGTGACGACAAAGGGTTGTGTCTATCTCGCGAGTCTGGTGCGAGGTGCGAGCCTGGTGCGAATAGTGCGAGCCTTGTGCGAAAAATGCGAGCCTGGTGCCAAAGGTGCGAGCCTGCTGCGAAAAGTGGGAGCCTGGTGCGAAAACTGCAATCCTGGTGCGAAAACTGGGAGCCTGGCGCAAAAACTGCGAGCGTGGTGCGAAAAGTGCGATCCCGCTGCGAAAAGAGCGAGTCTATTACGAAAAGTGTGATCCTGGTGCGAAAAGTGCGAGCCTGGCGTAAAAACTACTGGACCGGTGCGAAACGTGCGGGTCTGGTGCGAAAAGAGCTATTGTGGTGCGAAAAGTGCGAACCGACTACAAAAAATGCGAACCTGGTGCCAAAACTGCAAGCCTGGTGCGAAAACTGAGATCCTGGTGCGAAAATTGTGATCCTGGATGAGAAACTGCGAGCCTGGTGCGAAAGATGCGAGCCTGGTGAGATAGCTTCGCGCCTGGTGCTAAAAGTGCGAGCTTGGTGCGAAAAGTGCGAGCCTGGTGCGAAAGATGCGAGCCTTGTGCGAAAGGTGCGAGTCTGGTTCAAAAAGTGCGAGCCGCCAGCGAAAAATGCTAGCCTGGTTCAAAAAGTGCGAGCCGGCTGCGAAAAAAAGCGAGCCTGGTGCGAACACTACAATCCGGGTGCGAAAACGGAGAGCCTGGCGCTAAAACTGCGAGCCTGGTGCGAAAACTGCGAGCCTGGTGAGACAAGTGGGAGCCTGGTAGCGAAAACTGCGAGCCTTGTGCGAAATTTGCGAGACAGGTGCGAAAAGTGCGAAGCTGCTGCGAAAAGGACGAGAACTGCAATCCTGGTGCGAAAGCTGCGAGCGTGGAGCAAAAAAGTGCGAGCCGGGTGCGAAAACTGCGAGCCTGGTGCGAAACGTACGAGCCATCTGCGAAAAATGCCGGCCCGGTCCGAAAAGTACGAGCTGGTGCGAAAAGTGCCAGCCTGCTGCAAAAGCTGCGAACCTTTCCGCAAACTAGGAGCCGGGCGCACGCTACGAGCCTGGTGCGAAAAGAGCGAGCCTCAGTAAACGGGGAATTATGGGAGGGCACTAATAAATGGGGAATTAGGGGAGCGCAACATTAAATGGTGCATTAGGGGAGGGCACCAGTCAATGGGGATTTAGGGAATGGCACCAATAAATGGGAAATTATGGGAGGGCGCCAGTAAACAGTAGCGCAGCGGAAGAGTTGCTGCCTCACAGGTTCAGACCCGGGTTCGATTCCGACCACGGCCGCCGTCTGCACGATTTGTACGTTCTCCCCGTAACCGCGTGGATTTTCTCCGGAGATGCTGCCTGCCCCACTGTTACTGCAGATTTCTGTGACCACATATGTTATATCTGCGTTTCTAAGCTCAAGCTATCCAGCACGGTGGCACAGCGGTAGTTGATGCCTTACAGCGCCAGAGTCGCGGGTTCAATCCCGACCAAGGGTGCTGTCTGTACGGAGTTTGTACGTTCTCCCACTGACCGCGTGGATTTCCGCGACAGCTTCGGTTTCCTCCCAAACTCCAAAGACGCGCAGACTTGTAGATATACAGGTTTCAACGTAAATTGTCCCCAGGACATCGATAATGTGTGGGGATCGCTGGTCAGTGCGGATTCGCACAGTTCCTTTTCGAGATCCATCTCTCCACAGATGCTGTCTGTTACACTGGGTTACTCCAGTTTTTTGTGTATATCTTCGGTTGCAAGCAGGATGTGCGGCTCCTTTCTGTGCGAAGCTGTTCTTACGTCTGGGCATTTGAGTGGTTTAGAGGGGAATTTGAGGATGTTGCGAGGGTTTAGAGGGGTTAGAGGGGGATTAGAGAGGTTAAGAGGGGGTTTAGATGGGTTTATAGGGGTTTAGAAGGGGTTAGAATGTGTTGAGGGGTTTTGACGGGCTTAGAAGGGTCTAGAGGGGTTTCGAGGTGTTTCAAGGGGTTTAGATGGGTTTAGAGGGGGTTCGTAGGGTTTACAGGGTTTAGAGGGGATTAGAGGGCTTTAGAGGGGTTTCGATTGTAAACATGTTGAGGCAGGTTTACAGAGGTTTAGAGGGGTTAGAACTGTTTAGAGGGATTTAGAAGGGTTTAGAGGGATATCGAGGGCTTTAGATGGGTATAGATGGGTTTAGAGCGGTTCAGAAGGGTTCAGAGGGGTCTAGACGGGTTTGGACGGGTTTAAACGTGTTTAGAGTGGTTTTGAGGTGTTCACTGTGGTAGGAGGCACAAAAAATGGCCATCCCTCCTCCATTTCCCCCGTGGGAGGGACGTGAACCCTCCGCCGTCGCCGCTGCGGGTGTCCAGATGTGGAGACAAGGTAAAGTCCAGGTAAGTCCTAAATCGGTGCTTCCCCACCGGAGACCGCGGCTTCAGGTTGGTGTAGGCCGCAAGCCGGTGGTCGAAGGTCTAAAGTCCCCGCCGCGCCGCAGCCAGCAGCAGCGCAGACCGCAGGGCCGGCAGTCGGAGCTCCTCTCCATGGATACCCGGCGGGGGACCCCGCTCCTGATGATAAGTCCACGCCACGCCCGCGGTAGAAGTAGCCCGCGGGCCGGCGGTCGGAGCTCTTCTCCTCCATGGTACCATACGAGGGATCCCAGGTTCCAGACGCCGCGCAAGCCTGAAGCACCGCAGTTCGCGGTTTGTAGATGATGTAGAACGCGGGCCCACAGTCGCAGCTCCTATCCAGGGGTCCCCGGCGAGGGACCAGCTCCTGATGGTAACTCCACGCCGCGCCCGCGGTAGAAATTGGCCGCGGGCCGGCGGTCGGAGCTTTTCCCCTCGCGTGTCCCCAACGAGGGATCCCAGGCTTCTCCGCAGACCGCGGCTTCAGGTTCCCGCGGGCCAGCGAAAGGAGCGCTCCCCTCCGGCGATCCCAGGCGGTTTCCCCCTTAACCCCACCCCCCACACAAGGCACACAAAGAAACATTAAAAACATACATTAGGACATACGGAAATAACAAGAAAATTAGAAAGAACGAACACGCTGCTGGCAGGGCTGTCGGCTTGCAGCGCCCCCACCGACCTGTGTTTAGAGTGGTTTAGAGGGTTTAGCGGGGTTTCGAGAGGTTTCGAGGGGTTTCGATGGGGTTAGAGGGGGGCATAGCGTGGTTAAGGGGGGTTTAGAGGGGGGTTTGTGATTTCGAGGAGTTTCAAGGGATTTAGAGGGCATTAGAGGTGTTTAGAGGGGTTTAGAGGGCTTTAGAGGGCTTTAGAGGTTTGGAGGTGTTTAGAAGGGTTTAGAGGGTTATAGAGGGGTGTAGAGGTCTTCAGAGGGGTTTAGGTGTTTAGAGTGGTTTAGAGGGTTTAGAGGGGTTTACACGAGTTTAGAGGGGTTTAGAGGGGTCAGAGGGATTTAGAGGGGATTAGGAGGCAACGGTGGCTGACAAGATGAGTTAGGGATAGAATAAATCTAAAAGAAAAGATGTATAGCTAGCAAAGAGTACCCGGAAGCCAGAGGATTGGGGGAACTTTCATAGGACAACAGAAGGAAACTTTCATAGGACAACAGAAGGAAACAAATCGGGCTATACGGCTGAAAAGATGAACTACGAAGGGAAGCTGGCCAGGAATATAAAGAAGGACAGTAAAAGCTTCTTTAGATATGTTAAGGGACTTCCGGTAGCGTCATGGAACATTGAGGACGCTGCAGTGAGCTTTACTCCCGTAAAAATTATCAAAAAGCCGTTTTAAAGTTAAAAATAACTCAACGGAGCTGCTTGGTTTGCAGAAGGAAAACATCATTAGATAACGGACTTTTAAATGAGCAAGAGGACTTGTTCACGCGCACCAAAAAAAAGCACTATAAGCCTCCAGCTGAAAAGTGTTTTGGATACTCTGCAAACAACTGAAGAAGGTTCTGAGGAGGAGTCCGATAGCCAAGGAGTTGTGCTGGAAATGGCTACAAAAGGAGGAAAGAGAGAACTGGAGGTAAAGGAAATGTTTGTAGAAATTACTACTACAATTAAGAGTATGGAGAATAATATGGAAATATTTTCTCATAAAATTGATGGTGCCTGTGATGAGTTAAAGGAGCTGAAGAAGCAACATAATGAGTTTGATAAAAAAAACTCAGAAATTGTTAGAGTCGAAAAGGATTATAATAAGAAGCTTTTTGGTGTAAATGCTAAGATGGACAACATTGACGAGAGAATGGAAGAGATGGAAAGTGATATGAAAGAGATGATCATGGAAGTAAACAGTGAAAAAATCAAAGAAAGATGAAGCAGAAAAGCTGGCAAGAATGACTGACAAATGTTTGGACTTGGAAGCGAGAGCGAGAAGGCAGAATTTGAGAATCGTTGGAGTAAGAGAAGGACGAGAAGAACATGTATCTCAAACACGTACTTTCGTTACTGAATTACTCAAAGAGGTTCTTAAACTGCCGGGAGAACTAAGAATAGATACTGTTCAACGAGTTGGACGTGTCTCAAGAGGCATAAATGCTGCTCCAAGACAGATAATTGTGAAATTTCTTGATATTTCTTCAGTGGAAACTATACTGAAGAAGATTGTTCATGGAGAAATTTTGATATATCGTGGGGAAAAGATCCGATTTTTCCGTGATTATCCTCCAGAGATTGTCCAGAGAATGAACCTGTTTACACCGACAAGAAACATATTGAGGGGTATTTCTAAAGTCAGATATGGTGTTGTCTTTCCGGCAAAAATGAAAATTACTTATAAGGACATTTAGCGCTCATTTACGGACCCAGAAAAAGCATTGAAATTTGCAGAAGATATCATGAGGAAAGCATCGGAAACATCGGAAGAAGACGACTAAAGGAATGAACAAGGAACTTTTTAATTTCTAAGATGGAGCTGGAACTGGCGGTTTTTTCAGACAGTTACTGAGCTTATCTGTCTGGAATGTATTGGAGAAATATTGTTTAACCTTGAATGAAAAGCTCTCGTACAAAGAACGAGATAACATTAGTATTTAACTATTATATGCTAATTACAATTAACTAACTAACTTTAACAAAACTAATGACTTGTGAGTGTGTGTAGTAAATATGAATAATCATGAATAAACCATTGCTTATAAATTGTAATTAACCAAAATGTCTATAACATTACTAACATTTTTTTTCTTTCTTTTTGTGGGAACGCAACATAAACTTGGAAAAAATCCAGGAATGAGGTTAACCCCTCGGTACCTGCTTGTAGGGTAGCTGGCTAGATAAATTGGTACGGCACAAATACTTATAGAAATGAGAATAGGTTGTGGTTTATATTTGGATTTGGGGTTTAATTACATTATTTTTTTCTTTTTTCTAAAACTCTTTAATATTTTATCTTTGCATATTTTTTTTATTATTATTATTATTATTACTAATTTTTTTTTGTTTTTTTGCGGGGGGGCATTTTACTAACGCTAGTTTGATAAAGTTAAACAAGATATGAGACGGTTTGTAGTTTTTTTACGAGGTGTTAATAAGGGATTGGGGCTCACTGTAAAATAACATCAACGGAAGTCTATAATTCTTACGCCACCTATTTGTCTTTAAGGTACCTGCTTTTAGATACCTTAATTTCACTTTTTTTTAAAAAGCACTTAATTAATTGTAAATCACAACTTTTCTTGCTTTATCCTAGGCACTTTTGGAGATGGAGATGTAATGTAAACTTAAAAATTTGGAATGACCACCCAACGTCCAGAACACGGAGGTATTTGTTTACACCATATGTTTCAAGAACATCACTTTGATATACAATGCAAGACGATAGGCAAATAAAGAATGGAGGAATCACATTCTGTAGTTGGAATATAAGGGGTGCCAGTGAACCAATAAAGAGGGGTAAAATTTTTGCTCACCTAAAATCTTTGAAAAGCGACATAATTTACTTGCAAGAAACTTACATGAAACAGGAAACACAAATGAGATTCAAGGCGAAGTGGATAGGCCAAACATATTATTCGTCATTTCTAAATCTAGAGGTACGGCTATTCTTATTCGAAAAGGTATACCGTTCAAATTAAAGAATACTATATCAGATAAAGAGGGAAGGTATATCATAATTTCGGGAGAAATTTATGCTACCCCAATAACTATGGTAAATATTTACGCTCCTAATTTTGATAACCCTCAATTTTTTGAGAAAATTATAGATATAATACTGGAGTTTAATTATCAAAATGTCATAATAGGAGGGGATTTCAACTGTGTTTTAGATCCATACTTAGACAAATCAGCAAAACAAAGAAGGAGTAATACAAAATCTAAGACTAGTGAATTTATAAATACATATATAAAAAATACTAACATAACAGATGTATAGAGATCTGCTAACCCAGCAGGAAGGGAATACTCGTTTTACTCTTCGGTACATAAAACATACTCACGAATTGATTATTTTTTAGTGGATAGGAAATTAATGCCATATATAATTAACCCAACTTACCATATTAGTAGTATTTCTCATCACTCTCCATTGACTTTTTTAATAAAATTTGAAGGAATGCCGGGAAAGAATTTTTTTTGGAGGTTTAACACATATATATTAAATGACTTACAGGGTTATCAATATTTGAAACAACAAATTATATCATTTTTTGAGATAAATGATACACCAGGTACCTCACCTTCTTTAATATGGGAAACTTTTAAAGCATTTATTAGAGGAATTATAATTTCATATGAAATTTTTCAAAATAAGAAGAATAAAACAGAACAGATGCTGTTAGAACAAGAAATAAGACAGTTAGAGTTAGATAATGCTAAAGATCCCACTATAGATAAACATAATAAGATAATATTACTGAAATTTAAACTTAACCGAATTCTCTCGGCAAGAGTAATAAGATTATTCCAAATTACAAAACAGGAACATTTTGAGTTTGGTGACAAACCACATAAGCTGTTGGCGCGTCAATTGAAAAAACAGGAAAAGGAAAATACTATAAATAAAATTAAATCCGAGAATGGTGAATTACTAACCCTACCTAAAGATATCAATAAAAGATTTGTTCAATTTTATCAACATTTATACACATCAAAAACCAAAACAGAAGATAGTAAAATTACAAACTTTTTAGATGAATGTAATCTACCAAAACTTGACCTTTTGGAACAAGAAGAACTAGTTACAATCGAAGAAATAGGTGAAACAATAAAATCGCTGAAAAATGGTAAGACACCGGGACCAGATGGTTTTAGTAATGAATTTTATAAAAGGTTTCATGAGATAACGACCCCCTATCTATTTAATTTATATACTCACGTTTTTAAAGATAATAAATTACCTGAAACATTAGCAGAATCAACTATTACGCTTATTCCAAAGAAAGATAAAGATCTAGAGGAACCGGGCTCATATAGAGCTATATCACTTTTAAATACCGACCAGAAAATTCTAGCAAAGACTTTAGCTAGAAGACTAAGCAAATATATTAGTAAATTGATAAACCCTAATCAAACGGGGTTTATACCCAAAAGATATTCATTTAATAATTTGAGACGCCTGTTTAATATAATGTACTCACATAAAACGGAGGAAAAAGACAGCAATTATTTCTTTGGACGCAGAGAAAGCATTTGATCAGGTAGAATGGCAGTATTTATACATAGTATTACAAAAATTTAATATGGGAGAGAATTTTATTGCATGGGTGAAATTATTATATGATAAACCGATGGCAAGAATATTAACTAACAGCATGTTATCTCAACAATTTCAATTATCATGGGGTAATAGGCAGGGATGTGCTTTATCACCCCTGCTATTTGCCCTTATGATAGAACCTCTGGCTGAAAGTATAAGAAGCCATCCGAATATTCAGGGTTATAATACTAGGGACCCAAATAATAAAATTTCATTGTATGCAGACGATATTTTGTTATATATAACAAATTCACAAATGAGCATACCAAATTTATTAAATTTAATAGAGGAATTTTGGTCCTTTTCAGGATATAGACTAAACTGGAACAAAAGTGAAATTATGACGTTAAAATCTCAAGAATCCACACACTTATTGAAATTCCCCTTTAAAATAGCAACAGAAAAATTCAAATATTTGGGTATACATGTTACTAGAAAACATAAAGCTTTATTTAATGCCAATTTTATACCCTTAATAAATAAACTTAATATAATGATAAAATTTTGGAAAACACTCCCTTTATCATTAATAGGCAGAATAAATGCTATTAAAATGAGCTTCCTACCACAGTTATTATACCTATTTCAATCTATACCAGTATATGTACCAAAATATTTTTTTTCTAAACTGAACGCTAATATTACTAATTTTGTTTGGGATTACAAATCACATAGAATTAAAAAAGAACACTTATGTAAACCAAAAGATGTCGGGGGACTTTCACTCCCTAATTTTTGGTATTACTATTGGGCAATACATATTAAGAATATAATTTACTGGTTGTATAGTTCAACTCAACAGACAGAATGGATAAAAATGGAGAAAGAGGATTGTTATCCTTGTAATATAGGAACAATCCTCTTCTCCCCGAAGAAAATGAACAATACAATATATAAGAAAAACACAATTATACAAGATACAATAAGAATATGGAAACAAATAAAATTATCCTTAAAATTAAGAAACCTATCATTGTTAACCGATAGCGAATAATCCTTTATTTAAACCATCTATGATGGATAAAATATATAATCAATGGGAAAGTTTAGGAATTAAAAGGATGGGGGATATGTATGAAATGGGAGATTTATTATCATTTCAACAATTACAATTAAAATTTAAACTGAAAAACACTCATTATTTTAAATATTTTCAGATTTGTAATTTTTTGAAGACATACATAGAGGGATATCAAAAAATAACTCCTGATTTACTAGAAGAAGTAATGAATATAAAAGCTGATACACAAAAATTAATATCATATTTATATAATAGTATCTTAAATATAGATTTACCTGTGACCGAGGTAATTAGAGAAGAGTGGGAACGGGAATTATTGATAAAAATTACGAAGGCTACATGGGAAAAGTATTTGACATACATTCACAAGTGTTCGATTAACGCAAGACATAATCTAATCCAATTTAAAATTTTACATAGATTATATTACTCAAAAACAAGATTAAATAAATTTTATCCAAATATATCGCCCATTTGCGATAAATGTTTAACCCCAGATGCAACTATAACACACTCTTTTGTTTCTTGTATAAAACTTCATGGATTTTGGAGTGATATTTTCGAAATATTTACAAAACTATTTAAGAGAAAAATGGAACCCAATAATGAATTGATTATATTTGGGGTAATGGAAGACGGGAACAAATTGAGCTCATCTCAAAAGTCAATTTTTAATTATGGTTTAATAATAGAAAAAAAATTAATATTGAAATTTTGGAAAAATACACCAATACTAACGCTCAAAATGTGGATTGCAAGTATGTTGGATACCGCACATCTTGAGGAAATGCGATTCCTCCTAATAGATAAATTTGACCAATTCATAACGAGTTGGTCTCCATTTGTCGTCTTTTTGGAAACATATGGTGCAAAACAGGTGTAAAAGCTAATCCGTGACTGCGGATCGTCAAGATTATAAATGATCTTCTATTTTCTTTTCTTCTCTTCTTTTCTTTTATTCTCTTTCTTCTATTTTCTATCTCAACTTTCTTTTTTCATTCTTTATTTTTCTTTTTCACACACTATATATCTCACATTTTTCTATTTTTCATTATCTAACTTTTTCCTTTTTCTTCTTTATTTCAAATTTTTTTTAAAATAAGAAGCTGACACAAACAATCTTCCAGATGTACTGGACGACAGAGGATCTAAGGGGGTAGAGGAACTGAAATAAATTTTCATTAAGCGAGAAATAGTATTGCGTAGGCTAATGGGTCTCAAGATTGATAAATCCCCCTGGGCCTGATGGTCTGTATTCCAGGGTCCTCAGGGAGGTGGTTCGAGAAATAGTGGTCGCATTGGTAATTATTTTCCAATGTGCGATCGATTCAGGATCATTTCCTGTGGATTGGAGGATAGCTAACGTTATCCCACTTTTCAAGAAAGGAGCGAGAGATAAAATGGGGAATTACAGACCAGTTAGCCTGACTTCGGTGGTGGGAAAGATGCTGGAGTCAATTAGTAAAGAAGTAATAATGGGGCATTTGGATAGCAGTAAAAGGATTAGTCCAAGTCAACATGGATTTATGAAAGGGAAATCATGCTTAACCTGGATTTTTTTAAAGGATGTGACAAGTAAAATAGATGAAGGGGTGCCAGTGGATGTAGTGCTAAGGTCCCGCATGGGAGACTGGTGACTAAATTTCCAGCACATGGTATTGGGGATAGGGTGTTGACATGGATAGAAAAGTGGTTGGCAGACAGGAAGCAAAGAGTAGGAGTGAACGGGTCCTTTTCAGAATGGCAGGCAGTGGCGAGTGGAGTGCCGCAAGGCTCGGTGTTAGGGAATTAGGAGCAACACTAGCAAGTTTGCGGATGACACAAAGCTGAGTGGCAGTGTGAACTGAGAAGAGGATGTTAAGAGGTTGCAGGGTGATCTGGACAGGTTAAATGAGTGGGCAGATGCGTAGCAGATGCAGTATAATATAGATAAATCTAATTTGGCGGCAAAAACAAGGGGGCAGATTATTATCTCGATGGGGTTAGGTTAGGCAAGGAGGAGGTACAGCGAGATCTAGGTGTCCTTGTAATGCTGCAGTTGTATAGGGCTCTGGTAAGACCACATCTGGAGTATTGTGTACAGTTTTGGTCTCCTAATTTGAGGAAGGACATCCTTGTGATCGAGGCAGTGCAGCGTAGGTTCATGATATTGATCCCTGGGATGGCGGGACTGACATGTGAGAAAATACTAGGCTTGCAGATCATTCTCAACGGGGTGCCGCCGGACCTGCTCTGGCACAAAAGATCTACTGTAGGTAGGATGAGCACCCGCAGAAACAGGGTGAATACGGGGAATAAGGCAAATGGTTTAAAAACAGAACCACGGGGGGGGGGAGGGGTAGTAATCTCCAGATTGCTCCAGGTGCAACATGCTGCTGAGGGCAAGAACAAGAAGGGAGGACAGGTGAAGACCTGGCTGCGGAGTTGGTGGAAGGGGCAGCCATTCAGATTTTGGGACCGCTGAGATCCTTGTTGGAGCCGAGGTGACCTGTACAAGAAGGCAGACAAAAATGCTGGAGAAACTCAGCGGGTGAGGCAGCATCCATGGAGTGAAGGAATAGTTGATGCAGGGCTGCCAACTCTCACGCATTAAGCGTGAGAATCACGCATTTGGTCAAATTCTCACGCTGATCACAAATTTCTCACGCTCTGTCGTGAGAAATGCTGTGATCAACGAAAATTTCTAAACTTATACCCCCTGCATGGGCCGCGGGTGTTGGATGGCCGGGGCTGAGGGAGGGATGAAAGCAGAAGCAGCGGCGGGGACAGATGCGGAAGGGAAGCCAGGGCCCCCGAGTGTTTGCCGTGCTGGCGAGTGTTTGCCGGGCAGGCGAGTCACTCGCTGCAGCTTCAGCCATGGCGCTGCCTCAGTGCAAGAGTCCCGGGCCGTCGGAGGCGTCGGAAGCGTTGCGCCGCTGCCGTGAGAGTCTCCGTGCCCAGGTGACCGGCATAGATCAGGTTGCGGCTCGGTGCATCCTGGAGGACAACCAATGGCTTCTAAAAGTAATCAGAATGCCGTTTATTGTCATTTAAACATAGGTTCAAACGAAATTACGTTCTCTGCAGTCATACCCACAACAACAACAACAAAAACACACAATGAACATAATTCCGCACAAACATCCATCGCAGTGAATCCCCAAACACCTCCTCACTGTGATGGAAGGCAAAAGTGTTATCTCTTCCCTGTTCTCTGATCTTATTCTTCTCCCGCAGTCATGCAGTTATACTGCTGCATCGAGCTGATCGAGGCTCTTGATGTTTGAGCCCCCGGCGTGCGATGGTAACTCCCGCGTCCGTATAAGCTGCGCCGGGCGATGTAAGGTCGATTTAAACCCCTCGATTCGGCGGGCGAAGTTTTCCGTTGCGGGATCTCCGAAAAGCGGTCTCCCACCAGGGACCCGCGAGCTCCCGATGTCACCGACCACAGGGCCTGCAGCCGAAGCCTCCAAGCTCCGGTCGGGTCGCAGCCGCGCGCCACAACAGCGCTCCGCACTGAAGTCGGCCAGCTCAGCGATGGTAAGTGCGCAGGCTCCAGGTCGATTCCTATTGGAGGCCGCCGGCTCCACGATGTTAGGCCCAACGACAACGGAGACTCGACAAGGAAAAAGTCGGGTCCCCGTACAGGGAAGAGATTAAAATGTTTCCCCCGCCTTCCCACCCTCCCCACATATACACAGATAAAAATAGTATAAAAACTAAAACCAAGACATCCATCTAACAGGACAAATGAAAAAAAAGACAGACGGACTGCAGAGGCCGCTGCCGCGAGGCGCCGCCATCTTGTCATTGGGTAGAAACGGTGGAAGATAGTGGCTTTCAAATGGGGGTGGTTGGAGAAAACATTCTGCTTGCCTGCTAGATTTTCAAGCACTAACTGCAGGAAAAATGTTCCTTTTGTTGGGGCAGTTCAGAGCCAGGTGTCACAGTTTAAGAATAAAGGGTAGGCCATTTAGGACTGAGATGAGGGCACACTTTCTTCACGCAGAGAATTGTGAATCTGTGGAATTCTCTGCCACAGAAGGCAGTGGAGGCCAACACTGGATGTTTTCAAGAGAGATGTTACATTTAGCTCTTGGAGATAGCGAAATCAAGGGATATGGGAAAACACAGGAGGTACAGATTTTAGATGAACAGCCATGAACATATTGAATGGCAGTGCTGGCTCGAAGGACTATTGCTACACCAATTTTCTATGTTTCTCTGTTTGAGTATATGGCAATAAAACTCGACCTCTAAAACCCTCTAAACCTCTCTATACTCCTGTAAACTCCTCTAAACCTCACTAAACACATGTTAAGCCTTGTAAACCCCTGTAAACCCTTCTAAACCCCTCTAATCCTTCTAAATCCCTTAAACCCCCTTAAACCCCTATAAAACCCTCTAAACCCCTCTAAACCCCTGTAAACCATTCTAAACCACTAAAACCCGCTCCAAACCCCTATAAACACCTGTAACCCCCCTGTAATCCTCTGTAAACCTCTGTAAACCCCTGTAAACTCATCTAAACCCATCTAAACATCTCTAAACCCCTGTAAACCCTATAAACCCCTCTACACACCTATGACCACCTCTAAACCCCTGTGAACGCCTCTAACCCCCTGTAAACCGTCCTAAACACCTTGAAACCTATGAAAACCCCGCTAAACCCCTCTAAACCCCTCTAAACCCATGTAAATCCCCTTTAAACCCCACTAAACACATCTAAGCCCCTCTAGCCCACCCTAAACACTCTAAAGCCCTGCAAACCCCATGTAAATCCCTGTCAACCTTCTAAACCCTTCTAATCCCCTCTAAACCCCTTGTAACGCCCTACAAACCCATGTAAACCCCCTGTAAACGCATCTAAACCCCTCTAAACACATGTAAACCCCTCTAAACACCTCTAAACCCATCTAACCCCCTATAACCCCCTGTCAACCAGTCGAAACCCCTCTAAACCCCAGTAAACTGCCCTAAACATGCCTAAATCCCTGTAAACCCCACAAAACCCCTCTAAAGCACTCTAAACCCCTCTAAACGCCGATAAACACATCTAAACCCCTCAAAACCCTTCTAAACCCATCTACACCCCTATACTCGTCTAAAACCATCTAAACACCTGCAAACCCCTCTAAACATCTGTAAACCTCTGTAACCCCCTACAAATACCTATAAACCCCTCTAAACCACTCCACTTAACCCCTCTAAACCCTTCTAAACCCCTCTAAACATCTGTAAACCCCTGAAACCACTGTAAACCACTCTAAACCCCTCGAAACCACTGTAAACCTCCCTAAACCTCTGTAAACACATGTAAACTCCTGTGAACGCCTCAAACCCCCGGTAAACTCACCTAAACCCCTCTAAACCCGTGTAAACCCTTCTAAACACCTGTAAACGCCTCTAACCCACCTAAACGCCTGTAATCCAATCAAAACGCCCGTGAACACGTATAAACTCCTCTAAACTCCCGTAAACCCCCGTAAACCTCTCTAAACCCATGTAAACCTTTCTAAACACCTGCAAACCCTGTAAACTTCTCTAAACCTCTGTAAATCCCTGAAAACGCCTCTAAAGCCTTATAAACCCTTCAAAACCTCCTGTAAACACCCGTAAACCCCATGTATACCCCATTAAACACCAGTAAATCCCTGTAATCCCATCTAAACCATATAAACCCCTATAAACCCATCTAAACCCATGTAAACCCCAAGTACACCTCTAAAACCATCTCAGCACTTCTAAACCCCTTCAATCCCCTCTAAACACCTGTAACCCTGTAAACGCCTGTAACCCCCTGTAAACCCCTATAATGCCCTATAAACCCATGTGAACCCCTCTAAAATACTCTAAACCCTTTAAACCTGAAACGCTCTAAACCACTAAAATTCCCTTTAAAACACCATAATCCTCTGTAAACCTCTCTAACCCTCTCTAACCCCATGTAAACCCCCCCTGCAAAACCCTCTAAACCCCTGTAGATCAATGTAAACATCTCTAAACCCCATTAAACCTGTCTAATCCCATGTAAACCCATCTAAGTGCCTCTAAACCCCTCTAAACCCCTGTAAACCCCTCTAAACCACTCTAAACACCTGTACTCTTCTCTAGTCCCTTGGAAACCCCTCTAAACCCCCTCTAAACCCCTGAAATCCCCCCTGTAAACGCATCTAAACCCATCTAAACCCATCTAAACCCCCCTCTAAACCACTCTAAACCTCCCAAACCCCTCTGAACCCCTCTAAACCCCTCTAAACTCCTCTATACCCCTCTAAACATGGTATACAATTAATACAAGGTTAATTCCCTGGATGGCGGGACTGTCATATGCTGAGCGAATGGAGCAGCTGGGCTTGTACACTCCGGAGTTTAGAAATATGGTAGGGGATCTCATTGAAACATATAAGATTGTAATGGACTTGGACACACTAGAGGCAGGAAACATGTTTCCGATGTTGGTGGAGTCCAGAACCAGTTTAAGAATAAGGAGTAAGCCATTTAGAACGGAGACGAGGAAACACGTTTTCTCACAGTGAGTGGTGAGTCTGTGGAATTCCCTGCCTCAGAGGGCGGTGGAGGCAGGTTCTCTGGATGCTTTCAAAAGAGAGCTAGATAGGGCTGTTAATAATAGCCGTCAGGGGATATGGGGAGAAGGCCGGATCGGGGTACTGATTGGGGATGATCAGCCATGATCACATTGAATGGCTGTGCTGGCTCGAAGGGCTAAATGGCCTAGTCCTGCACCTATTGTCTATTGTCTATTGTCTAAACCCAACCAAACATCTCTAACCCCCGCTAACCCCCTCTAAACCCCTCTAAACCCCTCTAATCCCCTCCAAACGCCTCTAATCCCCTTCAGACCCTTCTAACCCCTCTAATCCACTGTAAACATCTGCAAACACCTGTAAACCACTCTACACCACAGTAAATCCCTCTACACCCCTGTAAATTGATCATGGGGAACAAGGATATGACGGACCAATTGAATAACTACTTTGGTTCCGTCTTCACTAAGGAAGACATAAAAAATCTGCCGGAAATAGCAGGGGGCCGCGGGTCAAAGGAGATGGAGGAACTGAGTGAAATCCAGGTTAGTCGGGAAGTGATGTTGGGTAAATTGAATGGATTAAAGGCCGATAAATCACCAGGGCCAGATAGGCTGGATCCCAGAGTACTTAAGGAAGTAGCTCCAGAAATAGTGGAGGCATTAGTGATAATTTTTCAAAACTCTTTAGATTCTGGAGTAGTTCCTGAGGATTGGAGGGTAGAAAACGTAACCCCACTTTTTAAGAAGGGAGGGAGAGAGAAAACGGGGAATTACAGACCAGTTAGTCTAACATCGGTAGTGGGGAAACTGCTAGAGTCAGTTATTAAAGATGGGATAGCAGCACATTTGGAAAGTGGTGAAATCATTGGACAAAGTCAGCATGGATTTACGAAGGGTAAATCGTGTTTGACGTATCTTATAGAATTTTTCGAGGATGTAACTAGTAGAGTGGATAGGGGAGAACCAGTGGATGTGTTGTATCTGGACGTTCAGAAGGCTTTCGACAAGGTACCACATAAGAGATTAGGATACAAACTTAAATCACACGGTATTGGGGGTTCAGTATTGATGTGGATAGAGAACTGGCTGGCAACCAGGAAGCAAAGAGTAGGAGTAAACGGGTCCTTTTCACAATGGCAGGCAGTGACTAGTGGGGTACCGCACGGCTCAGTGCTGGGACCCCAGCTATTTACAATTTATATTAATGATCTGGACGAGGGAATTGAAAGCAACATCTCCAAGTTTGCGGATGACACTAAGCTGGGGGGCAGTGTTAGCAGTGAGGAGGATGCTAGGAGACTGCAAGGTGACTTGGATAGGCTGGGTGAGTGGGCAAATGTTTGGCAGATGCAGTATAATGTGGATAAATGTAAGGTTATCCACTTTGGTGGCAAAAACGGGAAGGCAGACTATTATCTAAATGTTGGCCGATTAGGAAATGGGGAGATGCATCGAGACCTGGGTGTCATGGCACACCAGTCATTGAAAGTAGGCATGCAGGTGCAGCAGGCATTGAAGAAAGCGAATGGTATGTTGGCCTTCATAGCAAGAGGATTTGAGTATAGGAGCAGGGAGGTTCTACTGCAGTTGTACAGGGTCTTGGTGAGACCACACCTGGAGTATTGCGTACAGTTTTGGTCTCCAAATCTGAGGAAGGACATTATAGCCACAGAGGGAGTGCAGAGAAGGTTCACCAGACTGATTCCTGGGATGTCAGGACTTTCATATGAAGAAAGACTGGATAGACTTGGCTTATACTCGCTAGAATTTAGGAGATTGAGAGGGGATCTTATAGAAACGTACACAATTATTATGGGGTTGGACAGGCTAGATGCAGGAAGATTGTTCCCGATGTTGGGGAAGTCCGGGACAAGGTGTCACAGCTTAAGGATCAGGGGGAAATCCTTTAAGACCGAGATGAGGAAAAACCTTTCAACACAGAGAGTGGTGAATCTCTGGAACTCTCTGCCACAGAGGGTAGTTGAGGCCAGTTCATTGGCTATATTTAAGAGGCAGTTAGATGTGGCCCTTGTGGCTAAGGGGGTCAGGGGATATGGTGAGAAGGCAAGTACGGGATACTGAGTTGGATGATCAGCCATGATCATATTGAATGGCGGTGCAGGCTCGATAGGTGCACCTATTTTCTATGTAGCTATGTATCTATAAACCCCTATAAACTTATCTAAACACTAAACCCCTCTAAACCACTCTAAACCCCCTGTAAACACCTGTAAACATCTCTAAACCTCTCTAACCCCCTGTAAACCCCTCTAAACCCATGTAAACCCATCTCAAACCCCTGGAAGCACGTACACCACTCTAAACACCTGTAACCCACTCTAAACCCCTGTAAACCCCTCTAATCTCCTGTAAACCACTCTAAAACGGTTGTAAACCCCTCTAAACCAAACCACTATATACCCCTCCAAGCCCCATGTAAACGTATTTAAACCCCTATAGTCCTCTAAACCAAACTAAACCCCCCTCTAAACCCCATGTAAACCCCTCTAAACCTGTAAGCCCCTCTAAAGCACTCTGATCCCCTCAAAACCAATCTGCACTCCTGTAAACCCCATGCAACCCATCTAAACCCCGGTAAACCCCTGTAAATCTCTAAAACTGTAAGCCGCTCGAACCCCTGTAAACCCCTGTAAACCTCTCTTCACCCTAAATCCCTCTAAACAACTGTAATCTGCTTAAACCCCTGTAAACCTTTTTAAACACCTCTAAACCCCTCTAAACACCTGTAAACATCTCTAAACCTCTCTAAATCCGTGCAAACCCCTCTAGACCCTCTAAACCTCTGTAAACCATTGTAAACGCATCTAAACCCCTCTATACCCATGTAACTCCCTGTAAACCCCTCTAAACCTCTGTAAACCACTGTGAACCCCGGTAAACACCTCAAACCCCCCGGTAAACACCTCTAAATCACTATAAACACCTCACAGCCATGTAAACGCCTCTAACCCCATGTAAACCACTCTAAACCCCTGTAAACCTCTCTAAAACCCTGTAAACCCCTGTAAACCCCTCTGAACCTCTCTCCAGCTGTACACACCTGTAAACAACTGTAAACCACTCTAAACCGCCCTAAATCCCTGTAAACCCTGTAAACGCATCTAAACCCTCTAAACAGCTCTATCCACATGTTGACCCCTCTAAACCTCTGTAAACATCTCTAAACCTCTCTAAACCCGTGTAATCCCCTCTAGACCCCTCTAAACCTCTGTAAACCCGTGTAAACGCATCTAAATCCCTCTATAACCCTGTAATTCCCTGTAACTCTCTAAACCCCCCTAAACCCCTGTATACCGCTGTAAACGCATCTAAACCCTCCTAAACAGCTCTAACCACCTGTTAACCCCTCTAAACCCATGTAAACCCCCCTGAATCTCTCTAAACCCACTAAACCACTTTAAACCGCTCTAAAGCCCTGTAAACCCAAACACCTTAAAACACCTCTAAACCCCTCTGAACCCCGGTAAACCCCTCCATATAACCATATAACCATATAACCATAACAGCGCGGAAACAGGCCATCTCGGCCCTTCAAGTCCGTGCGGAACATTTTTTTAATTTGTTTTTTTAAATTAAAAATAAATACTTCCCCCTAGTCCCACTCAGACCATAACCCTCCATTCCTTTCCCGTCCATATACCCATCCAATCTATTTTTAAAGGACAACATCCAACCTGCCTCCACCACTTCCACTGGAAGCTCATTCCACACAGCTACCACTCTCTGAGTAAAGAAGTCCCCCTAATGTTCCCCCTAAACTTCTGTCCCTTAATTCTCAAGTCATGTCCCCTTGTTTGAATCTTCCCTACTCTCAATGGGAAAAGCTTATCCACGTCCACTCTGTCTATCCCGCTCATAATTTTAAAGACCTCTATCAAGTCCCCTCTAAACCTTCTGCGCTCCAAAGAATAAAGACCTAACTTGTTCAACCTTTCTCTGTAACTTAGTTGCTGAAACCCAGGCAACATTTTAGTAAATCTCCTCTGTACTCTCTCTATTTTGTTGACATCCTTCCTATAATTAGGCGACCAAAATTGTACTCCATACTCCAGAATTGGCCTCACCAATGCCTTGTACAATTTTGACATTACATCCCAACTTCTATATTCAATGCTCTGATTTATAAAGGCCAGCACACCAAAAGCTTTCTTTACCACCCTATCTACATGAGATTCCACCTTCAGGGAACTATGCACAGTTATTCCTAGATCCCTCTGTTCAACTGCATTCCTCAATTCGCTATCATTTACCGTGTACGTCCTATTTTGATTTGTCCTGCCGAGATGTAGCACCTCACATTTGTCAGCATTAAACTCCATCTGCCATCTTTCAGCCCACTCTTCCAAATGGCCTAAATCTCTCTGTAGACTTTGAAAATCTACTTCATTATCCACAACACCACCTATCTTAGTATCATCTGCATACTTACTAATCCTTTTCCACACTATCATCCAGATCATTGATGTACATGACAAACAAGAGTGGACCCAACACAGACCCCTGAGGCACCCCACTAGTCACCGGCCTCCAACCTGACAAACAGCCATCCACCATTACTCTCTGGCATCTCCATTCAGCCACTGTTGAATCCATCTTGCTACTCCACCATTAATACCCAACAATTGAATCTTCTTAAGCAACCTTCCATGAGGAGCTTGTCAAAGGCCTTACTGAAGTCCATATAGACAACATCCACTGCTTTACCCTCATCAATTTCCCTAGTAACCTCTTCGAAAAATTCAAGAAGATTAGTCAAGCATGACCTTCCAGGCACAAATCCATGTTGACTGTTTCTAATCAGACCCTGCTTATCCAGATGCTTATATATATTATCTTTAAGTATCGTTTCCATTAATTTGCCCACCACTGACGTCAAACTAACAGGTCTATAATTGCTAGGTTTACTCTTCGAACCCTTTTTAAACAACGGAACCACATGCGCAGTACGCCAATCCTCCGGCACTATTCCCGTTTCTAATGACATTTGAAATATTATGTCATAGCCCCTGCTATTTCTACACTAACTTCCCTCAATATCCTAGGGAATATCCTGTCAGGACCTGGAGACTTATCCGTTTTCATATTTTTCAAAAGTGTCCGCACCTCCTCTTCTTTGAATCTCACAGTTTCCATTGCTACTCTGCTCGTTTCCCTTACCTCACATAATTCCATATCCTTCTCCTTCGTGAATACCGAAGAAAAGAAATTGTTCAATATCTCCCCCATCTCTTTTGGCTCTGCAGATAGCTGTCCACTCTCTAATGGACCGATTTTATTCCTTGTTATCCTTTTGCTATTAATATAGCTGTAGAAACCCTTTGGATTGATTTTCACCTTACTTGCCAAAGCAATCTCATATCTTCTTTTAGCTTTTCTAATTTCTTTCTTAATATTCTTTTTACATTCTTTATACTCCTCAAGCACCTCATTTACTCCATGCTGCCTATAATTATTGTAGATCTCTTTCTTTTTCCGAACCAAGTGTCCAATTTCCCTTGAAAACCATGGCTCTTTCCATTTTTTACTATTTCCTTTCAACCGAACAGGGACATAAAGATTCTGTACCCTTAAAATGTCACCCTTAAATGTCCTCCATTTTTCTTCTACATCCTTCCCATAAAACAACATGTCCCAATTCACTCCTTTTGAATCCTTTCGCATCTCCTCAAAGTTAGCCTTTCTCCAAACAAATATCTCAACCCTAGTCCAGTTCTGACCCTCTCCATAATTATATTGAAACTAATGGTATTGTGATCACTGGACCCGAACTGCTCCCCGACGCATACCTCCGCCACCTGCCCTGTCTCATTTCCTAACAGGAGGTCCAGCACTGCCCCTTCTCTAGTAAGTACCTCTATGTATTGCTGCAAAAACTATCTTGCACACATTTTACAAACTCCAAACCACCCAGCCCTTTTACAGAATGTGTTTCCCAGTCTATGTGTGGAAAATTGAAATCTCCCACAATCGCTACCTTGTGCTTACTACTAATATCTGCTATCTCCTTACATATTTGCTCTTCCAATTCTCGCTCCCCATTTGGCGGTATATAATACACCCCTATAAGTGTTGCTAGACCTTTCCCATTTCTCAGTTCCACCCAAATAGCCTCCCTAGACGAGCCCTCTAATCTATCCTGCCAAAGCACTGCTGTAATATCTCCTTGACAAGCAATGCAACCCCGCCTCTTGCCCCTCCAATTCTATCACCCCTGAAGCAACGAAACCCTCGAATATTTATTTGCCAATCACAGCCCTCCTGCAACCATGTTTCACTGATCGCCACAACATCATACTTCCAGGTGTCACTCCAGGCTCTAAGCTCATCCACCTCTTACAATGCTCCTAGCATTAAAATATACACATTTAAGAAACCCACCACCACTTATTCTCTGTTTATTATCTTTTCTTCTTTCTCCCCTACATTTTGGGTCCGAGTGCTTCCCTTCTCTGCCTCCTGCCTCCCACATTTTCCACTAGCTTTCTCTATTTGAGTCCCTCCCCCCACCGTTCTAGTTTAAAGTCTCCCCAGTAGCCTTTGCAAATCTCCCCGCCAGGATATTGGCCCCCCCTCGGGTTCAAGTGCAACCCGTCTTTTCTGTACAGGTCACACCTTCCCCAAACGAGGTCCCAATGATCCAGAAATTTGAATCCCTGCCCGCTGAACCAGTTCCTCAGCCACGCATTTATCCTCCACCTAACACCATTCCTACTCTCACCGTCGCGTGGCACAGGTAGTAATCCTGAGATTGTTACCTTTGTAGTCCTTCTCCTTAACTCTCCTCCCAACTCCCTAAATTCTCCTTTCAAGACCTCTTCTCATTTTCTACCTATGTCATTGGTACCTATATGTACCACAACCTCAGGCTCCTCTCCCTCCGATTTCAGGATATCTTGGACGCGTTCAGACACATCCCTGATCCTGGCACCAGGGAGGCACACTACCATTCGGGTCTCCTGACTGCGTCCACAGAATCGCCTATCCGACCCCCTAACCATAGTGTCCCCTATTACTATTGCCCTCCTCTTCTTTTCCCTACCCTTCTGAGCAATAGGGCTGGTCTCTGTGCCGGAGTCCCGGCCGCTGTTGCTACCCGCAGGAAGGCTGTCCCCCTCAACGGTACTCAAACAGGAGTACTTATTTTCAAGGTGTACAGCCACCGGTGTACTCACTAGTCCCTGCCTCTGCCCCTTGCCCTTCCTAACCGTGACCCACTTATCTGCCTCCCGTGGTCTTGGAGTGGCCACCCCCCTATACTCTTTTCTCTGACCTCCTCACTCTCCCTGATCAGACAGAGGTCATCGAGCTGCTGCTCCAGGTTCCCAACACGGTCCCTTAGGAACCCCATCTCTACGCACCTGACACAGATGTGAACGTCTGGAGGGGTATCAGACTCCATGACCTTCCACATCTGGCGCCGTTTATCTACTCACCACACGGACGCTGCTCCTCCTTCTGCAACGGTCCCTGGGCGTCTGGAAAGCAAAGCCCCGCGCCGTTTATCTACTCACCACCCGGACGCTGCTCCTCCTTCTGCAAACATCCCTGGGCGTTTGGAAAGCAAAGCCTCCAGACCCCACCAAACCCATCTAAAACCCCTCCAGACCCCTTTAAACACCTCTAAACTCTTCTAAACATCTTTAACCCCCTCCAAACCACTCTAAACTCCCTCTGAAACCCTGTAAACCCATGTAACTCCTCAAAACAACTCTAAACCCTCGGTAACCCTTCCAAACCCATCTAAGCCCCTCCAGACCCTTCTAAACCCCTCTAAACACTTCTAAACACCGCTAAACACATGTAAACCACTGTAACCATCTCTAGAATGTTCAAGAAGGAACTGCAGATGCTGGAGAATCGCAGGTAGACAAAAGGGTTTCGGCCCGAAACGTTGCCTATTTCCTTCGCTCCATAGATAATGCCGCACGCGCTGAGTTTCTCCAGTAATTTTGTCCAGCTTCGTAAATACCTCTAAACCACTGTAAACCCCTCTAAACTTCTGTAACCCCCTGTAAACCTCTCAAACCTCTCTAAACCCCTGTAAACCCTCTAAATCATTCCCAACCACTCTAAACCCCGGTAAACCCCTGTAAACGCAACTGAACCCATCTTAACCCGTCAACACACCTGTACACCACTCTAAATCCCTGTAAACCGCTCTAAACCCCTGTAAACCACTCCAAACCCCCTGTAAAACACTCTAAGCCCCCGTAAAACCATCTAAACCACTCTAAACCTCTCTGAAGCAGTGTAAAACCATCAAAACGCCTCCAACTTCCTGTAAACCTCTCTAAACCTCACAAAACCTGTATGCCTTGTAACCCTCGGTAAACCCCTCTAAACTTCTCTAAACCACCACAAACCCCTCTCAACCACCTAAACCACTCTAAGCACGTAACCCATTTAATTCCCTCTAAACCCCTCTTAATCCCTTTAAACCCCTGTAATGCACTAACCTCTCTAAATCCCTGTAAACCTCTCCAAACACTTCTAAACCCCTCTAAACCCCAGGAAATCCCTGTAAACATCTGTAAACCCCTCCAAAATCATCGATTCCCCTCTAAACCCCTCCAAACCCCTCCAAACACCTCCAACCTCGTCCAAACCCCGATAACCCCCTCTAAACTTCTCTAAACCCCTCTAACCCCATCCAAACCCCTCTAAACTCCTCTAAACCGCTCTAACACTATCTAAACACCTGCAAACACCTGTAACCCATCAACCGCCCTGAACCCATCTAAATCCTCTAAACCCTGTAAACCCTTGTAAATCCCTCTAAACCCCTGTAAACCCCTGTAAACCCTCCTAAACCCTTCAACGCCCTAAACCCCCGCAGGAAACGCCTGTAATCCCCTCTAAACCTGTAATCCACTGTAAACCCCTCTAATCCCCTCTAAACCCAGGAAGCCCATCTAAACCCTCTCTAAACCCTTCTGAACCCATGTAAACCCACTAAGCCCCTGTAGACGTCTGTAAACCTATGTAAACCTCCTGTAAACCCCTCCAACCCCCCCAATAAATCACTCTAAACCTGTTTAACCCCATGTACACCACTCTAAACCCGTAAACACCTCTAAACCCCTATAAAGCCCTCTAAACCACTTTAAACCCATCTAAACCCCATGTAAACACCGTCAACCCCTCTAAACGCCCTGTAAACCCCTGTAAACTCCTCCAAACCCACTATAAGCATCCATAGAACCCTCTAAACCCCTCTAAACCCGTAACCCCCTCTATACCTCTTTAAACAACTATACACACCAGTAAACACCGGTAAACCCCTGCAAACCCATCTAACCCCCCCTCTAAAGTCCTCTAAACCCCTATAAATCATTCTAAACCCCCTGCAAAACCAACTAAGCCTCTCTAAAACCCTCCAAACCCCTCTAAAACCATCTAAATATGTGTAACCACCTATAAACTACTCCAAACCCATGCAAACCCGTCTGTACCCCTGTAAACACCTTTGAACCTCTCTGAACCGCTGCGAACATCTCTCAAGCCCTCTAAACCACTCCAATCCCCTCCAAACCCTTCCAAACCACTCTAAACCCCTCTAAACACAATATATACCGCTCTATACCCTCTAAACATTTCTAAACCACTCTAAACCCCTCCAAACACCTCCAAACATATCTTAACCCATACAAACACCTCTGAGCCCCTCCAAACCCCTCTAAACCCATCTAAACACCACCAGCCCCCTAAAAACCATTCTTACGCCACCTAAACTTATCTAAACCCCTCCTAACCCCTCCAACCCCCTTTAAATCACCAAACACCTCCAAACTCCTCCAGCCCCCTCGAAACCCTTCCAAACCCTCCTAACACCTCCAGACCCCTCTAAACACCTCTAAACCTTTCTAAACCCCTCTAACCCCCTGTAAACCCCTCTAAAGGCCTCTAAACCCATTTAAACACTTGTAAACACTGTAAACTCCTCTAAACCCCTGTAAACCCGCCTAAACCCTTCTAAACCACTCTAAACCCCTGACAACCCCTATAAACCTCTTTAAACTACTCCAAACCCCTCTAAACCAAACCACTCTAAAATAACGTAAAACCATCTAAGCCCCTCTAAACCCCTCTAAAACCCTATAAACGCATTTGAATACCTGTAAACACCTGTAAACAACTCAAAACCCATGAAAACCCATCTAAATCCCTCTAAATCCCTTTGAACACTAAACACCTCTAAATCCCTCTAAACACTTCAAAACCCCTCTACACCCCTCCAGATCCCCCGAAACCCCTCTAAACCTTTCTAAACCACCGTAAACCCATCTAAACCCACTGTAAACGCCTCTAAACACGTCTAAACCCCGGTAAACCCTGTATCCTCTAAACATCTGTAATCCCCTCTAAACCGCTGTAATCCCCTGTGAACCCCACTAATGCTGTAAACCCCTGTAATCCCCTGTAAACCCCACTAATCCCGTAAACCCCTGTAAACCCCTGTAAACCCCTGTAAACCTCTCTAAACACGTATATTCCCCCCCTAAACCCCTGTAATCCCCTCTAAAGCCCGGAAAACCCTTGTAAACCCCTCTAATCCCGTAAAGCCCTGTACACCACTGTAAACCTCTCTGAACACCTATAATCACCTGCAAACCCCTGTAAACACCTGTAAACCCCTCTAATCCCGTAAACCCCCTGTAAACCCCTCTAAACAATTCTAAACCACTGTAAACCCGTCAACCGCTCTAAACCTATAAATCCCATCTAAACCACTGTAAACCCATGTAAACCCCTATAAAGCCCTCTAATACCATCTAAACCGCTGTAAACCCCATATAAATCTCTCTCAACCCCTGTAAATCCCTATAAGCACCTCTAAAGCACCCCAAACCCTCCAGAAACCTCTACACCCCTCTAAACCTTTCTAAACCACTGTAAGCCCATCTAAACCCACTGCAAACCCCTCTAAACCCACTGAAAACCCCTCTAAACACGTCTAAACCCCTGTAAACCCATGTACACCCCGCTAAACATATGTAATCCCCTGTAAACCCGTGTAAACCCCTCTAATCCACTAAACCTCTGTAAACCCCTGTAAACCCCTCTAAACACGTCTAAACCCCCTGTAAACCCCCTGTAAACCGCTCTAAACACCTGTAATCCCTTCTAAACACCTGTCAACCCGCCAACCCCAATAAAGCCCTCTAAACCCATGTAAACCCCTGTAAACCCCATATAAACCCCTGTAAACTCATCTACCCCTGCAAACCCGTGTAAAACCCTGTAAACCCCAGTAACCCCCTGTAAACCCCTCTAACCACCTGTAATCCCATCGAAACCCCCTGTAAACCCCTGCAAACCCCTCTAATCCCGTAAACCCCTGTAAACCCCCTGTAAACCCCTCTAAACCATTCTAAACCACTATAATCCCCTCTAAACCCATCTAAACCCCCCTGTAAACCCGTGTTAAACCCCTGTAAAACCTCTTTAAAACCATCTACGCCCCTCGAACCCCTGTAAAACCCCTGTAAACCTCTCTAAACACATGTAAACACATGGAGACCTCGCCGGATCTATGGCGACTTTGCCGGAAATATGGCGACCTCGCCGGATTTGTGGCGACCTCGCCGGATTTATGGCGACCTTGCCGGAAATATGGCGACCTCGCCGGATTTATGGCGACCTCGCCGGAAATATGTCGACCTTGCCGGATTTGTGGCGACCTTGCCGGGTTTATTGCCACCTTGCAGGAAGTATGGCGACCTTGCCGGATTTTGTGGCGACCTTGCCGGATTTATGGCGACTGCCGGAAATATGGCGACGTCGCCGGATTTGTGGCGACCTTGCCGGAATTATGTCGACCTTGCCGGAGATATGGCGATCTTGCCGGATTTGTGGCGACCTTGCCAGGTTTATTGCCACCTTGCCGGAAGTATGGCGACCTTGCCGGATTTGTGGCGACCTTGCCGGAAATATGGCGACCTTACCGGAAATATAGCGAACTTGCCGGATTTGTGGCGACCTTGCCGGATTTATGGCGACCTCGCCGGATTTATGGCGACCTTGCCGGATTTAATGCGACTGCCGAAATATGGCGACCTCGCCGGGTTTGTGGGGACCTCACCGGATTTGTGGCGACATTGCCGGATTTATGGCTACCTTGCCGGATATATGGCGACCTCGCCGGATTTGTGGCGACCTTGCCGGAATTATTTCGACCTTGCCGGAAGTACGGCGACCTTGCCGGATTTGTTGGCGACCTTGTCGGAAATATGGCGACCTTGCCGGTAATATAGCGAACTTGCCGGATTTGTGGCGACCTTGCCGGATTTTGGCGATCTTGCCCGATTTATGTCGACCTTGCCGTAAATATGGTGACCTCGCCGGATTTATGGCGACCTTGCCGGATTTATGGCGACCTTGCCGGAAATATGTCGACCTTGCCGGAAATATGGCGACCTTGCCGGATTTATGGCGACCTTGCCGGATTTATGGCGACTGCCGGAAATATGGCGACGTCGCCGGATTTGTGGCGACCTTGCCGGATTTATGGCGACTGCCGGAAATATGGCGACGTCGCCGGATTTGTGGCGACCTTGCCGGAATTATGGCGACCTTGCCGGAAATATGGCGATCTTGCCGGATTTGTGGCGACCTTGCCGGATTTATGGCGACCTCGCCGGATTTATGGCGACCTCGCCGGATTTATGGCGACCGAGCCGGATTTAATGCGACTGTCGGAAATATGGCGACCTCGCCAGATTTGTGGGGTCCTCGCCGGATTTGTGGCGACATTGCCGGATTTATGGCGACCTTGCCGGTAATATGGCGACCTCGCCGGATTTGTGCGACCTTGCCGGAATTATTTCGACCTTGGCGGAAGTATGGCGACCTTGCCGGATTTGTGGCGACCTTGTCGGAAATATGGCGACCATGCCGGAAACATAGCGAATATGCCGGATTTGTGGCGACCTTGCCGGATTTATGGCGACCTTGCCCGATTTATGGCGACCTTGTCGTAAATATGGCGACGTCGCCGGATTTATGGCGACCTCGCCTAATTTATGGCGACATTGCCGGATTTATGGCGACTGCCGGAAATATGGCGTCCTTGCCGGAATTGTGGGGACCTCGCCGGATTTGTGGCGACCTTTGCCGGATTTATGGCGACCATGCCGGAAATATGGCGACCTCGCCGTATTTGTGGCGACCTTGCAGGATTTATGGCAACCTTGCCGGAAATATGGCGACCTTACCGGATTTGTGTCGACCTTGCCGGAAATATGTGGACCGCCGGATTTATGGCGACCTTGCCGGATTTGTGGCGACCTTGCCGGATTTATGGCGACCTCGCCGGATTTATGGCGACCTTGCCGGATTTAATGCGACTGCCGGAAATATGGCGACCTCGCCGGGTTTGTGGGGACCTCACCGGATTTGTGGCGACATTGCCGGATTTATGGCTACCTTGCCGGATATATGGCGACCTCGCCGGATTTGTGGCGACCTTGCCGGAATTATTTCGACCTTGCCGGAAGTATGGCGACCTTGCCGGATTTGTTGGCGACCTTATCGGAAATATGGCGACCTTGCCGGTAATATAGCGAACTTGCCGGATTTGTGGCGACCTTGCCGAATTTATGGCGATCTTGCCCGATTTTATGGCGACCTTGCCGTAAATATGGTGACTCGCCGGATTTATGGCGACCTTGCCGGATTTATGGCGACCTTGCCGGAAATATGTCGACCTTGCTGGAAATATGGCGACCTTGCCGGATTTATGGCGACCTTGCCGGATTTATGGCGACTGCCGGAAATATGGCGACGTCGCCGGATTTGTGGCGACCTTGCCGGATTTATGGCGACTGCCGGAAATATGGCGACGTCGCCGGATTTGTGGCGACCTTGCCGGAATTATGGCGACCTTGCCGGAAATATGGCGATCTTGCCGGATTTGTGGCGACCTTGCCGGATTTATGGCGACCTCGCCGGATTTATGGCGACCTCGCCGGATTTATGGCGACCTAGCCGGATTTAATGCGACTGTCGGAAATATGGCGACCTCGCCAGATTTGTGGGGACCTCGCCGGATTTGTGGCGACATTGCCGGATTTATGGCGACCTTGCCGGTAATATGGCGACCTCGCCGGATTTGTGGCGACCTTGCCGGAATTATTTCGACCTTGGCGGAAGTATGGCGACCTTGCCGGATTTGTGGCGACCTTGTCGGAAATATGGCGACCATGCCGGAAACATAGCGAATATGCCGGATTTGTGGCGACCTTGCCGGATTTATGGCGACCTTGCCCGATTTATGGCGACCTTGCCGTAAATATGGCGACGTCGCCGGATTTATGGCGACCTCGCCTAATTTATGGCGACATTGCCGGATTTATGGCGACTGCCGGAAATATGGCGTCCTCGCCGGAATTGTGGGACCTCGCCGGATTTGTGGCGACCTTTGCCGGATTTATGGCGACCATGCCTGAAATATGGCGACCTCGCCGTATTTGTGGCGACCTTGCAGGATTTATGGCAACCTTGCCGGAAATATGGCGACCTTACCGATTTGTGTCGACCTTGCCGGAAATATGTGGACCGCCGGATTTATGGCGACCTTGCCGGATTTGTGGCGACCTTGCCGGATTTATGACGACCCATACCGGAAATATGGCGACCTTGCCGGATTTATGGCGAACTTGCCGGATTTATGGCGACTGCCGGAAATATGGCGACGTCGCCGGATTTGTGGTGACCTTGCCGGAATTATGGCGACCTTGCCGGAAATATGGCGATCTTGCCGGATTTGTGGCGACCTTGCCAGATTTTTGGCGACATTGCCGGAAATATGGCGACCTTACCGGATTTGTGGCGACATTTCCGGATTTGTGGCGACCTTGCCTGATTTATGGCGACTGCCGGAAATATGGCGACCTCGCCGAAATTGTGGGGACCTCGCCGGATTTGTGGCGACCTTTGCCGGATTTATGGCGACCATGCCGCAAATATGGCGACCTCGCCGGATTTGTGGCGACCTTTCCGGATTTATGGCGACCTTGCCGGAAATATGTCGACCTTGCCGGATTTGTGGCCCACCTTGCCGGATTTGTGGCGACCTAGCCGGATTTATGGCGACCTTGCTGGAAATATAGCGAACTTGTCAAATTTGTGGCGACTTTGCCGGACTTATGACGACCTTGCCGTAAATATGGCGACCTTGGCAGATGTTGCGACCTTGCCGGATTTATGGCGACTGCCGGAAATATGGCGAGCTCGCCTGATTTGCGGCGACGTTGCCGGATTTATGGCGACATTGCCGGAAATATGGCGACCTTGCCGGATTTGTGGCGACCTTGCGGGATTTATGGCAACCTTGCCGGAAATATGGCGACCTTACCGGATTTGTGTCGACCTTGCCGGATTTATGGCGACCTTGTCGGAAATATGGCGACCTTGCCGGATTTGTGGCGATCTTGCCGGAAATATGGCGACCTTGCCGGATTTGTGGCCACTTTGCCGGATTTATGGCGACCTTCCGGGATTTGTGGCGACCTTGCCGGATTTTTGGCGACCTTGCCGGAAATATGGCGACCTTGCCGGATTTGTGACGACCTTGATGGAAATATGGCAACCTTGCCGAAAATATGGCGACCTCGCCGGATTTGTGGCGACCTTGCCGGATTTGTGGCGACCTTGCGGGATTTATGGCGTCCTTGCCTGAAATATGTCGACCTTGGCAGATGTGTGGCGACATTGCCGGACTTAAGGTGACCTTGCCGTAAATATGGCGAGTGACGGATTTGTGGCGACCTAGCCGGATTTATGGCGACATTGCCGGAAATATTGCGACCTTGCCGGTTTTATGGCGACTTTGCCGGATATATGGCGACCTCGCTGGATTAGTGGCCACCTCGCCAGATTTATGGCGACCTTGCCGGAAATATGGCCACCTCGCCGGATTTGTGGCGACCTTCCCGGATTTGTGGCGACCTTGCCGGATTAATGGCGATCTTGCCGGAAATATGGCGACCTCGCCGGGTTTATGGCGACGTTGCCGGTTTATGGCGACCTTGCCGGATATATGGCGAGCTCGCAGGATTTGTGGCGACCTTGCCGGATTTATGGCGACCTTTCCAGAAATATGGCGACCTTGCCGGATTTGTGGCGACCTTGCCGGATTTATGACGACCATGCCGGAAATATAGCGACCTTGCCGGATTTAAGGCGACCTTGCCGGATTTATGGCGACCTTGGCGGATTTGTTGCGACCTTGCCGGAAATATGGCGACTTCGCCGGATGTATGGCGACCTTGCCGGATTTGTAGCGACCTTGCCGGATTTATGACGACCTTACCGGAAACATGGCGACCTTGCCGCATTTATGGCGACTGCCGGATTTGTGGCGACCTTGCCAGATTTTTAGCGAACTTGCCGGACATATGGCGACTTTACCGGATTTGTGGCGACATTTCCGGATTTATGGCGACCTTGCCGGAAATATGTCGACCTTGCCAGATTTGTGGCGACCTTGCCGGATTTATTGCCACCTTGCCGGAAGTATGGCGACCTTGCCGGATTTGTGGCGACCTTGCCGGAAATATGGCGACCTTGCCTGAAATATAGCGAACTTGCCGGATTTGTGGCGACCTTGGGGGATTTATGGCTACCTCGTCGGATTTATGGCGACCTTGCCGGATTTAATGCGACTGCTGGAAATATGGCGATCACGCCAGATTTGTGGGGACTTCGCCGGATTTGTGGCGACATTGCCGGATTTATGGCGACCTTGCCGGAAATATGGCGACCTCGCCGGATTTGTGGCGACCTTGCCGCATTTATGGCGACCTTCCCGATTTATGGCGACCTTGCCGTAAATATGGCGACCTCGCCGGTTTTATGGCGACCTTGCCGGATTTAAGGCGACTGCCGGAAATATGGCGACCTCGCCGGAATAGTGGGGACCTCACCGGAATTGTGGGCACCTCGCCGGATTTGTGGCGACCTTGCCGGATTTATGGCGACCTTACCGGAAATACGACGACCTCGCCGGATTTGTGGCCACCTTTCCGGATTTATGGCGACCTTGCCGCAAATATGTCGATCTTGCCGGATTTGTGGCGACCTTGCCGGATTTGTGGCGACCTGGCCGGATTTCTGGCGACATTGTTGGAAATATGGCGCTTGCCAAATTTGTGGCGACTTTGCCGGACTTATGACGACCTTGCCGGAAATATGGCGACCTTCGCAGATGTGTTGCGACCTTGCCGGATTTATGGCGACTGCCGGAAATATGGCGACCTCGCCGGATTTGTGGCGACCTTGCCGGATTTATGGCGACCTTGACGGAAATATGGCGACCTTGCCGGATTTGTCGCGACCTTGCGGGATTAATGGCGACCTTGCCGGAAATATGGCGACCTTATCGGATTTGTGTCGACTTTGCCGGATTTATGGCGACCTTGCCGGATTTGCCGCAAATATAGCGACCTTGCCGGATTTAAGGCGACCTTGCCGGATTTATGGCGACCTTGCCGGATTTAAGACGACTGCCGGAAATATGGCGACCTCGCCGGAATAGTGGGGACCTCGCCGGAATTGTGGGCACCTCGCCGGATTTGTGGCGACCTTGCCGGATTTATGGCGACCTTGCCGGAAATATGGCGACCTCGCCGGATTTGTGGCGACCTTTCCGGATTTATGGCGACCTTGCCGGAAATATGTCGACCTTGCCGGATTTGTGGCGACCTTGCCGGATTTGTGGCGACCTAGCCGGATTTATGGCGACCTTGCTGGAAATATGGCGAACTTGCCAAATTTGTGGCGACTTTGCCGGACTTATGACCTTGCCGGAAATATGGCGACCTTGGCAGATGTGTTGCGCCCTTGCCGGATTTATGGCGACTGCCGGAAATATGGCGACCTCGCCGGATTTGTGGCGACCTTGCCGGATTTATGGCGACTTTGACGGAAATATGGCGACCTTGCCCGATTTGTGGCGACCTTGTGGGATTTATGGCGACCTTGCCGGAAATATGGCGACCTTATCGGATTTGTGTCGACCTTGCCGGATTCATGGCGACGTTGCCGGATTTGCCGGAAATATAGCGATCTTGCCGGATTTAAGCCGAGCTTGCCGGATTTATGGCGACCTTGCCGGATTTGTGGCGACCTTGCCGGAAATATGGCGACTTCGCCGGATTTATGGCGACCTTGCCGGATTTGTGGCGACCTTGCCGGATTTATGACGACCTTATCGGATATATGGCGACCTTGCCGGATTTATGGCAAACTTGCCGGATTTATGGCGACTGCCGGAAATATGGTGACGTCGCCGGATTTGTGGCGACCTTGCCGAATTTGTGGCGACCTGGCCGGATTTATGGCGACATTGCTGGAAATATGGCGCTTGCCAAATTTGTGGCGACTTTGCCGGACTTATGACGACCTTGCCGGAAATATGGCGACCTTGGCAGATGTGTTGCGACCTTGCCGGATGTATGGCGACTGCCCGAAATATGGCGACCTCGCCGGATTTGTGGCGACCTTGCCGGAATTATGGCGACCTCGCCGGATTTGCAGGAAATATAGCGACCTTGCCGGGTTTAAGGCGACCTTGCCGGATTTATGGCGACCTTGCCGGATTTAAGGCGACTGCCGGAAATATGGCGACCTCGCCGGAATAGTGGGGACCTCGCCGGAATTGTGGGCACCTCGCCGGATTTGTGGCGACCTTGCCGGATTTATGGCGACCTTGCCGTAAATATGGCGACCTCGCCGGATTTGTGGCGACCTTGCCGGACTTATGACGACCTTGCCGGAAATATGGCGACCTTGGCAGATGTGTTGCGCCCATGCCGGATTTATGGCGACTGCCGGAAATATGGCGACCTCGCCGGGTTTGTGGCGACCTTGCCGGATTTATGGCGACCTTGACGGAAATATGGCGACCTTGCCCGATTTGTGGCGACCTTGTGGGATTTATGGCGACCTTGCCGGAAATATGGCGATCATGCCGGATTTGTGGCGACCTTGCCAGATTTTTGGCGACCTTGCCGGAAATATGGCGACCTTACCGGATTTGTGGCGACCTTGCAGAATTTATGGCGACATTGTCGGAAATATGGCTACCTTACCGGATTTGTGACGACCTTGACGGAAATATGGCAACCTTGCCGAAAATGTGGCGACCTTGCCGGATTTGTGGCGAACTAGCCGGATTTATGGCGACCTTGCCGGAAATATGGCGAACTTACCGGATATGTGGCGACTTTGCCGGACTTATGGCGACCTTGCCGGAAATATGGCGACGTTGGCAGATGTGTGGCGACATTGCCGGACTTAAGGTGACCTTGCCGGAAATATGGCGACCTCGCCGGATTTGTGGCGACCTTGCCGGATTTATGGCGACCTTGACGGAAATATGGCGAACTTGCCGGATTTGTGGCGACCTTGCGGGATTTATGGCGACCTTGCCGGAAATATGGCGACCTTTTCGCATTTGTGTCGACCTTGCCGGATTTATGGCGACTGCCGGAAATATGGCGACGTCGCCGGATTTGTGGTGACCTTGCCGGAATTATGGCGACCTTGCCGGAAATATGGCGATCTTGCCGGATTTGTGGCGACCTTGCCAGATTTTTGGCGACCTTGCCGGAAATATGGCGACCTTACCGGATTTGTGGCGACATTTCCGGATTTGTGGCGACCTTGCCTGATTTATGGCGACTGCCGGAAATATGGCGACCTCGCCGGAATTGTGGGGATCTCGCCGGATTTGTGGCGGCCTTTGCCGGATTTATGGCGACCATGCCGGAAATATGGCGACCTCGCCGGATTTGTGGCGACCTTTCCGGATTTATGGCGACCTTGCCGGAAATATGTCGACCTTGCCGGATTTGTGGCCACCTTGCCGGATTTGTGGCGACCTAGCCGGATTTATGGCGACCTTGCTGGAAATATAGCGAACTTGTCAAATTTGTGGCGACTTTGCCGGACTTATGACGACCTTGCCGTAAATATGGCGACCTTGGCAGATGTTGCGACCTTGCCGGATTTATGGCGACTGCCGGAAATATGGCGAGCTCGCCTGATTTGCGGCGACGTTGCCGGATTTATGGCGACATTGCCGGAAATATGGCGACCTTGCCGGATTTGTGGCGACCTTGCGGGATTTATGGCAACCTTGCCGGAAATATGGCGACCTTACCGGATTTGTGTCGACCTTGCCGGATTTATGGCGACCTTGTCGGAAATATGGCGACCTTGCCGGATTTGTGTCGATCTTGCCGGAAATATGGCGACCTTGCCGGATTTGTGGCCACTTTGCCGGATTTATGGCGACCTTCCGGATTTGTGGCGACCTTGCCGGATTTTTGGCGACCTTGCCGGAAATATGGCGACCTTGCCGGATTTGTGACGACCTTGATGGAAATATGGCAACCTTGCCGAAAATATGGCGACTCGCCGGATTTGTGGCGACCTTGCCGGATTTGTGGCGACCTTGCGGGATTTATGGCGTCCTTGCCTGAAATATGGCGACCTTGGCAGATGTGTGGCGACATTGCCGGACTTAAGGTGACCTTGCCGTAAATATGGCGAGTGACGGATTTGTGGCGACCTAGCCGGATTTATGGCGACCTTGCCGGAAATATTGCGACCTTGCCGGTTTTATGGCGACTTTGCCGGATATATGGCGACCTCGCTGGATTAGTGGCCACCTCGCCAGATTTATGGCGACCTTGCCGGAAATATGGCCACCTCGCCGGATTTGTGGCGACCTTCCCGGATTTGTGGCGACCTTGCCGGATTAATGGCGATCTTGCCGGAAATATGGCGACCTCGCCGGGTTTATGGCGACGTTTGCCGGTTTATGGCGACCTTGCCGGATATATGGCGAGCTCGCAGGATTTGTGGCGACCTTGCCGGATTTATGGCGACCTTGCCAGAAATATGGCGACCTTGCCGGATTTGTTGGCGACCTTGCCGGAATTATGACGTCCATGCCGGAAATATAGCGACCTTGCCGGATTTAAGGCGACCTTGCCGGATTTATGGCGACCTTGGCGGATTTGTGGCGACCTTGCCGGAAATATGGCGACTTCGCCGGATGTATGGCGACCTTGCTGGATTTGTAGCGACCTTGCCGGATTTTATGACGACCTTGCCGGAAACATGGCGACCTTGCCGCATTTATGGCGACTGCCGGATTTGTGGCGACCTTGCCAGATTTTTAGCGACCTTGCCGGACATATGGCGACGTTACCGGATTTGTGGCGACATTTCCGGATTTATGGCGACCTTGCCGGAAATATGTCGACCTTGCCAGATTTGTGGCGACCTTGCCGGATTTATTGCCACCTTGCCGGAAGTATGGCGACCTTGCCGGATTTGTGGCGACCTTGCCGGAAATATGGC
The DNA here is from genome assembly GCA_038087875.1 of Malacoraja senta. Taxonomy (NCBI): domain Eukaryota; kingdom Metazoa; phylum Chordata; class Chondrichthyes; order Rajiformes; family Rajidae; genus Malacoraja; species Malacoraja senta. The sequence continues at coordinate 99,250 of JAXLNO010004703.1, forward strand.
GACCTTGCCTGAAATATAGCGAACTTGCCGGATTTGTGGCGACCTTGGGGGATTTATGGCTTACCTCGTCGGATTTATGGCGTCCTTGCCGGATTTAATGCGACTGTTGGAATATGGCGATCACGCCATGATTTGTGGGGACTTCGCCGGATTTGTGGCGACATTGCCGGATTTATGGCGACCTTGCCGGAAAATATGGCGACCTCGCCGGATTTGTGGCGACCTTGCCGCATTTATGGCGACCTTCCCCGATTTATGGCGACCTGCCGTAATATGGCGACCTTGCCGGATTTATGGCGACCTTGCCGGATTTAAGGCGACTGCCGGAAATATGGCGACCTCGCCGGAATAGTGGGGGACCTCACCGGAATTGTGGGCACCTCGCCGGATTTGTGGCGACCTTGCCGGATTTATGGCGACCTTACCTGAAATACGGCGACCTCGCCGGATTTGTGGCCACCTTTCCGGATTTATGGCGACCTTGTCGGAAATATGTCGACCTTGCCGGATTTGTGGCGACCTTGCCGGATTTTGTGGCGACCTGGCCGGATTTATGGCGACATTGTTGGAAATATGGCGCCTTTGCCAAATTTGTGGCGACTTTTGCCGGACTTATGACGACCTTGCCGGAAATATGGCGACCTTCGGCAGATGTGTTGCGACTTTGCCGGATTTATGGCGACTGCCGGAAATATGGCGACCTCGCCGGATTTGTGGCGACCTTGCCGGATTTATGGCGACCTTGACGGAAATATGGCGACCTTGCCGGATTTGTCGCGACCTTGCGGATTAATGGCGACCTTGCCGGAAATATGGCGACCTTATCGCATTTGTGTCGACTTTGCCGGATTTATGGCGACCTTGCCGAATTTGCCGCAAATATAGCGACCTTGCCGGATTTAAGGCGACCTTGCCGGATTTATGGCGACCTTGCCGGATTTAAGGCGACTGCCGGAAATATGGCGACCTCGCCGGAATAGTGGGGACCTCGCCGGAATTGTGGGCACCTCGCCGGATTTGTGGCGACCTTGCCGGATTTATGGCGACCTTGCCGGAAATATGGCGACCTCGCCGGATTTGTGGCGACCTTTCCGGATTTATGGCGACCTTGCCGGAAATATGTCGACCTTGCCGGATTTGTGGCGACCTTGCCGGATTTGTGGCGACCTAGCCGGATTTATGGCGACCTTGCTGGAAATATGGCGAACTTGCCAAATTTGTGGCGACTTTGCCGGACTTATGACCTTGCCGGAAATATGGCAACCTTGGCAGATGTGTTGCGCCCTTGCCGGATTTATGGCGACTGCCGGAAATATGGCGACCTCGCCGGATTTGTGGCGACCTTGCCGGATTTATGGCGACTTTGACGGAAATATGGCGACCTTGCCCGATTTGTGGCGACCTTGTGGATTTATGGCGACCTTCCGGGAAAATGGAGCCTAGGACCTATCGTCGACCTTGCCGGATTTATGGCGACGTTGCCGGATTTGCCGGAAATATAGCGATCTTGCCGGATTTAAGGCGAGCTTGCCGGATTTATGGCGACCTTGCCGGATTTGTGGCGACCTCGCCGGAAATATGGCGACTTCGCCGGATTTATGGCGACCTTGCCGGTTTGTGGCGACCTTGCCGGTTTATGACGACCTTATCGGATATATGGCGACCTTGCCGGGATTTATGGCAACCTTGCCGGATTTATGGCGACTGCCGGAAATATGGCGACGTCGCCGGATTTGTGGCTGACCTTGCCGAATTTGTGGCGACCTGGGCCGGATTTATGGGACATTGCTGGAAATATGGCGCTTGCCAAATTTGTGGCGACTTTGCCGGACTTATGACGACCTTGCCGAAATATGGCGACCTTGGCAGATGTGTTGCGACCTTGCCGGATGTATGGCGACTGCCCGAAATATGGCGACCTCGCCGGATTTGTGGCGACCTTGCCGGATTTAAGGCGACCTTGACGGAAATATGGCGACCTTGCCGGATTTGTCGCGGACCTTGCGGGATTTATAGCGACCTTGCCGGAAATATGGCGACCTTATCGGATTTGTGTCGACGTTGCCGGATTTATGGCGACCTCGCCGGATTTGCAGGAAATATAGCGACCTGGCCGGGTTTAAGGCGACCTTGCCGGATTTATGACGACCTTGCCTGAAATATAGTAACCTCGCGGATTTGTGGCGACCTTGCCGGGATTTAGCGCGACCTTGCCGGAAAAAGTGGCGACCTCGCCGGATTTGTGGCGACCTTGCCGTTATTTATGGCGACCTTGCCGGAAATATGGTGACCTCGCCGAATTTGTGGCGACCTTGCCGGATTTATGGCGACCTTGCCGGAAATATGGCGACCTTTCCGGATTAGTGGCGACCTTGCCGTAAATATGTCGACCTTGCCTGAAATATGGCGACCTTGCCGGATTTGTGGCGACCTTGCCGGAAATATGGCGACCTCGCCGGATTTATGGCGACCTTGCCGGATTGATGGGGATCTTGCCTGAATATGGCGACCTTACCGGATTGGTGCCGAGTTTGCCGGATTTATGGCGAACTTGCCGGAAATATGGCGACCTCGCCGGATTTGAGGCGACCTTGCCGGGTTTATGGCGACATTGCCGGATAATTGGCGACCTCGGCGGATTTGTGGCGACGTTGCCGTATTTATGGCGACATTGCCATGAAATATCGTGGCATCGCGGAATTTGTGGCGACCTTGCCGGATTTTATGGCGACCTTGCCGGAAATATGGCGACCTTGCCGGATTAGTGGCGACCTTGCCGTAAATATGGCGACCTTGCCGGAAATATGGCGACCTTGCCGGATTTGTGGCGACCTTGCCGGAAATATGGCGACCCTTGCCGGAAATATGGCGACCTTGCCGGATTAGTGGCGACCTTGCCGGATTTATGGCGACCTTGCCGGGTATATGGTGACCTTGCCGGATTTGTGGCGACCTTGACGGATTCATGGCGACCTTGCCGGAAATATGGCGACCTTGCCGGATTTGTGGCGACCTTGCCGGAAATAAGGCGACCTTGCCGGAAATTTGGCGACCTTGCCGGATTCGTGGCGACCTTGCCGGAAATATGGCGACGTCGCTGGATTTATGGCGACCTTGCCGGAAATTTGGCGACCTTGCCGGATTTATGGCGACCTTGCAGGAAGTATGGCGACCTCGCCGGATTTATGGCGGCAGAATTATGGCGACCTTGCCGGATTTATGGCGACCTTGCCGGAAGTATGGCGACCTCGCCGGATTTATGGCGACCTTGCCGGATTTATGACGACCTTGCCTGAAATATAGTAACCTCGCCGGATTTATGGCGACCTTGCCGGATTTAGCGCGACCTTGCCGGAAAACTGCGGACCTCGCAGGATTTGTGGCGACCTTGCCGTATTTATGGCGATCTTGCCGGAAATATGGTGACCTCGCCGAATTTGTGGCGACCTTGCCGTATTTATCGCGATCTTGCCGGAAATATGGCGACCTCGCCGAATTTGTGGCGACCTTGCCGGATTTATGGCGTCCTTGCCGGATTAATGACGACCTTGCCTGAAATATAGTAACCTCGCCGGATTTATGGCGACCTTGCCGGATTTAGCGCGACCTTGCCGGAAAACTGGCGACCTCGCCGGATTTGTGGCGACCTGCCGTATTTATGGCGATCTTGCCGGAAATATGGCGACCTCGCCGATTTGTGGCGACCTTGCCGTATTAATCGCGATCTTGCCGGAAATATGGCGACCTCGCCGAATTTGTGGCGACCTTGCCGGATTTATGGCGACCTTGCCGGATTTGCGGCGACCTTGCCGGAAATATGGCGACCTTGCCGGAAATATGGCGACCTTGCCGGATTAGTGGCGACCTTGCCGGATTTATGGCGACCTTTCCGGGAATATGGTGAACTTGCCGGATTTGTGGCGACCTTGCCGGATCCGTGGCGACCTTGCCGGAAATATGGCGACCTCCCTCCGATTCAGGGTATCTTGGACGCGTTCAGACACATCCCTGACCCTGGCACCAGGGAGGCAAACTACCAACCGGGTCTCCTGACTGCGTCCACAGAATCGCCTATCCGACCCCCTAACCATAGAGTCCCCTATTACTATTGCTATATTTCCGGCAAGCGACCTTGCCGGAAATATAGCGACCTCGCCGGATTTATGGCGACCTTGCCTGATTTATGGCGACCTTGCCGGAAATATAGCGACCACGCCGGATTTATCGAGACATTGCCGGATTTATGGCGACCTTGCTGGAAATATAGCGAGTTCGCCGGATTTATGGCGACCTTGCCGGATTTATGGCGACATTGCCGGATTTATGCCGACCTTGCCGGAAAATATGGCAACCGAGCCGGATTTATGGCGACCTTGGCGGAAATATGGCGACCTCGCCGGGTATATGGCGACCTTGCCGGAGTTTATGGCGGACCTTGCCGGAAATATGGCGACCTTGCTGAATTAGTGGCGATCTTGCCGTAAATATAGCGACATTGCCGGATTTATGCGACCTTGCCGGAATTGTGACGACCTTGCCCGTAATTGTGGCGACCTTGCCGGATGTAAGGCGCTCGCCTGATTTATGGCGACCTTGCCGGATTTATGGCGACCTTGCCGGAAATATAGCGACCACGCCGGATTTATCGAGACCTTGCCGGATTTATGGCGACCTTGCCGGAAATATGGCGACCATGCCGGATTAGTGGCGACCTTGCCTTAAATATGGCGACCTTGCCGGAAATATGGCGACCTTGCCGGATTTGTGGCGACCTTGCCGGAAATATGGCGACCTTGCCGGAAACATGGCGACCTTGCCGGATAAGTGGCGACCTTGCCGGATTTATGGCGACCTTTCCGGGAATATGGTGACCTTGCCGGATTTGTGGCGACCTTGCCGGATCCGTGGCGACCTTGCCGGAAATATGGCGACCTCCCTCCGATTTCAGGATATCTTGGACGCGTTCAGACACATCCCTGACCCTGGCACCAGGGAGGCAAACTAACATCCGGGTCTCCTGACTGCGTCCACAGAATCGCCTATGCGACCCCCTAACCATAGAGTCCCCTATTACTATTGCTATATTTCCGGCAAGCGACCTTGCCGGAAATATAGCGACCTCGCCGGATTAATGGCGACCTTGCCGGATTTATGGCGACCTTGCCGGAAATATAGTGACCACGCCGGATTTATCGAGACATTGCCGGATTTATGGAGACCTTGCTGGAAATATAGCGAGTTCGCCCGATTTATGGCGACCTTGCCGGATTTATGGCGACATTGCCGGATTTATGGCGACCTTGCCGGTAATATGGCAACCTTGCCGGATTTATGGCGACCTTGGCGGAAATATGGCGACCTCGCCGGGTTTATGGCGACCTTGCCGGACTAATGGCGACCTTGGCGGAAATATGACGACCTCGCCGGGTTTATGGCGACCATGCCGGATTTGTGGCGACCTTGCCGGAAATATGGCGACCTTGCCGGAAATATGGCGACCTTGCCGGATTAGTGGCGACCTTGCCGGATTTATGGCGACCTTGCCGGGAATATGGTGACCTTGCCGGATTTATGGCGACCTTGCCGGATTTATGGCGACCTTGCCGGAAATATAGCGACC
>JAXLNO010004704.1:0-19723 GCA_038087875.1 Malacoraja senta
ATGTGTTTATCATAGGATAAAGATGATACATATTCTGTTTCCATTTTCTGTTGTGCTGCTGCAAGTAAAAATGTAATTGTCAAGTCAAGTCAAGTGAGTTTATTGTCATGTGTCCCTGATAGGACAATGAAATTCTTGCTTTGCTTCAGCACACAGAACATAGTAGGCATTTACTACAAAACAGATCAGTGTGTCCATATACCATTATATAAATATATACCCACATGAAAAAATAAACTGATAAACCTTTTCTGTTCTGGTGCTCCGCAAAGTCGCCGCAGGCAGGCGCCATCTTGGATTTGTTTGGGACATATGACGACTGACTATTGATTTGACCCAAATGCCGTCTATCCATTCCTTCCACAGATGCAGCCAGTCCTCCTGAGTTCCTCCAGCACTTTGTGTTGAGCTCAAGATTCCAGCATCTGCTGTTCCTTGTGATGTCCAGAGATGCTGCTTGACCTTCTCAGTTACTCCAGCATTTTGTGCATAAGTTCATACAGTTCATTCGTTCGGAGCAGACTTAGGTCATTCGGCCCATCAAGCCTACTCACAGTTCAATCATGGCTGATCTATCTTTTCTCTCAATCCCTTCTCCTGCCTTCACCCCATAACCCTGATGCCCTTACTAATCAAGAATCTGCAATATCTGCCTTAAAAACTATCCATCGGGCTTGGCCTCCACAGCTGTCTGTGGCAATATCTTCCACAGATTCACTACCCCTGTGATTGAAGAAATCCTTCTCATTTCCTTTCTTAAAGTAGTCCTTTTATTCTGAGGCTATGGCCTCTGGTGCTAGACTTTCCCACTAGTGGAAACATCCTCTCCATGTTCTCTATCCAGGCCTATCACTATTCAGTAAGTTTCAATAAGGTCCCCCTCATCCTAAGCTCCAGCGAGTATAGGCCTAGTGCCTGCTCATTATATATTAACCCAATCACTCCTGGGATCATTCTCGTAAATGTAAGAAGGAACATCACCCCTTACTTCTATCCGGAGATGCTCCCTGTCCCGCTGAGTTACTCAGCTTTTTAGGTCTATCATTCTTGTCAACCACCTCTGGGCTCTCTCCAATGTCAGCACATCGTTCCTCAGATAAGGGGCCCAAAACTTCTCACAATACTCCATATGCAGTCTGACCAGTGCCTTATAAAGCCTCCGCATTACACCCCTGGTTTATATTGTAGCCCTCTCGAAAAAAAATGCTAACATTACATTTGCCTTCCTTACTACCAATTCAACATGCAAATTAACTTTTTGGGAATCCTGCACCAGCACTCCCAAGTCCCTTTGCATCTCAGATTTCTGGATTCTCTCCCCATTTAGAAAATAGTCTAAGCCTTTATACTTGCTACCAAAATGCAGGACCCCACATTTACGACACTATATTCCATCTGCCACTTCGCTGCCCACTCTCCCAACCTGTCCAAGTCTTTCTGCAGAGTCCCGCTTTCTCTTACACTACCTGCCCCTCCACCTATCTTCCCACAAGGCATTGAATTCCCTCCATCTAAATCATTGATATACTGTACACCGTGAAGAGAAGCGGCCACAGTCACCAATCTCTGTGGAGAACTTTAGTCACTGGCAACCAACCAGAAAAGCCTCCTTTATTACCACTCATTGCCTTCTGCCATCCAGCCAACCTGTTATTCATGCCAGTATCTTCGCTCTGATTCCATGGGCTCTCGTGTTCTTTAGCAGTTTGTGTTTGTCTTCAATCAGTTTGAATGATGGAGCAGCCATGATGGGCTGATTGATCTATTCCTGCCTTCCATTTCTTGTATTCTTATAGGTAATATAAACAGGCCCTTTGGCCCAACTCACCCAGATGGATGATCAAATATCAGGCGAGGCTTGTCGAGCACTTGTTTTCTATGTGGGAACAAGAAATTACAGATGTTGGTTACATAAAAACACACAAAGTGCTGGAGTAACTCAGCTGGTCAGGTAGCACCTCTGGAGAACATGGACAGGTGATATTTTGAGTCGACACCCTTTTCAGACCCTAGCTTACTATGCCTTATGCAAAGGGCTTGAGTGAAGTACTCATGACAGACAGACAGACTGACAGACAAAGAAACAGAGAACGGAGAGAGAGTCAGGCAGACAGTGACAGAGACAGAGACAGAGACAGAGACAGAGGCAGAGACAGAGACAGAGACAATATTTAAACTCTATATGCAATGACTGAATAAAACTATTTGTGGCCAGATTCATTTCTTATTTCATAGTGAATCAGATAGCTAAAACTACCCATGATTACACATCACAGGAGAAAGTGGGAGCCTCTCACTCGGCATCGAGCTATTAATTATTTTTTGAATGGATGCCACTGTTGGTTAGAGTCGTATCTCTGAGATAATTTCTCAGAGCCAATTAGAATCAAAACGACATTGAGGCGTACGGTGCAGAAGCAGGCTCTTCGGCCCATCAGCCTCACGCAGACTATCAAGCACATGTTTATACTGATCCTGTTGTGCTCTCTACCGGAACAATCTGCCTAGGCCGCCGAGGGTCTGAGCTACTGGCCTCGGAAGTCGGCTATGGTAATGGATCAGCCGACTTTAGCCTGGCTGGAGTTCCACAGCCCAGGCCGCTGGGGGCAAATTTGACCCGTCGATCAGCCATGGAAGGCCCAATGAGGTTGAGATTGGCAGCCTCACCTGGCCTAGGCACCACATTTTCAGGGGGGTCTTTCGGGAGGGTGTGATTTCAAGTGCACTCTCATTACTTGTACTTGAATGTACGAGCAGAAATTGTCATCCTGATTAAAGTTACAGTAAAAGTGTATAGCAGTTGTACACTGAGACAGTATACAGAGTCCCCAGATTTGGTGCCATTTTCAAGTCGCAGTTGTGATAGCTGTAGAGTTCTTAACCTGACCATGCAGGCCCGTTGTTGTGGCGGCGTTGCAGGGTTGGCCTGGTCAAACGTTGGTGTCATCCATCGCTCTGTGCCGCTGGAGGCCACATCCGGTCCATGCGCTCTGCCTCTTGGAGCGGCACTTGGTCCAGCAAAGCCCCAGGCTGCTGCAGAGCCTCCAGCGACCCACTCCACCGTCAAGATATAGCACTGCCTCCCACAGCCATTTACATTCTTGGGCCAAAGGGCCTGTTTCCGTGCTGTATGACTCGATGACTATGAGAATTGAAAGATTAGGATCACAGTACACAGTGCTCAAGATCTAGTTAAAAAAAATAATGGGCCTCGTACAATAGATTGAGAACATTTAAATTGATAATTCTAACAGCTTTCAATGTATTTATCAAATTGTTTATAATGATATCATCAAAATTACTATTTATAGCATTATATATCCACCAACCTCACAGATCTATGAAAATAATTGTCAACCACTTGAACAAACTCTAACCAGCAATTTATAAATTAAATTTGTCATTGATTTTAATTGGAAATATTTTTTAATCTCACACTGTCTCATATAGGCCTTAAGTATTGTTCAAGGTCACTAACTACTGTTGAAAATCGTCATTGTTTTCAACTGAATAAGAAAAAAACATATTTTTAAATAGATTATATATTTGCCTGTTCTTGTTGTTTTAGGTTTAGGTTTATTATAGTCACAGTGTACTGAGGTGCAAAGAAAAGCTTTGTATTGCATGCTATCCAATCAAAAAAGATAATACTATCCATAAATCCAATCAAGCCAAACTCAAGTAAAGTAGGTAAAGAGAAGGGGAAAGTACAGAGTGCATAATATAGTATTCAGCACTACAGAGCAACAGATCCAGAGATAAAGTCCAATGTTCACAATAGGGTAGAGGTGAGTTGGGCAGTACCCTAGCTTATGGAAGGACCATTCAGAAGCCTATAACAGAGGGGATGAAGCTGTTCATGATTCTGGTGGTCCACGCTTTCAAGCTACCGTATCTACTGCCTAATGGGAGCATGAAGAAGAAGGAATGACTTGGGTGGGACAAGTCTTTCAAGTGTAGATGAGGTCAACGGTGGGGTGTCTTGGATGTGTGATGGATTGGGCTATGTCCACAACTCTGTAATTTCCACCGGTCTTCTAGGTTACTGTCGTGTAGTCTTCCAGAGCCTAATGGTTACAGAGTCACAGAATCACACAGCATGGAAACAGGCCGTTCGGCCCAACTTGCCCACGCCGACCACATGCCCCATCTGCCTACATTTGGCCCATATCCCTCTAAACCGATCCTATCCAGGTACCTGAAAAAAATGTTTTTTGAATGTCTTGATAGAATCTGCCTCAGCTAGCTCCTCCATCCAGGTCGTTCAATACACCTAAAACTCTTAGTGTAAAAAATGTGCCCCTCTCGTTCCTATTAAATATTTTTCCCCCTCACTCACTTAAACCTATGTTCTCTGGTCCTATCCTGGGCTCTATCTATGCATTTACCCTATCTATTCCTCTCATTATCTTATACACCTCTATAACATCACTCCTCATCCTCATGTGCTCCAAGGAATAAAGTCCTAACCTGTTCAAACTCTTCCTCGTGTCCTGGCAACATCCTTGTATATCTTTTCTATATGTTTTCCAGGTTAACAACAGCTTTCCTATAAAAGGATGACCTGAGCACATTATTCCAAATGTGGCCTCACTAATGCCTTTTTAGGGACAGCACAAAGTTGCTGCCTTAAAGTGTCAGGGATCTGGGTTCGATCCTGACCACGTGTGCTGCTGTACAGAGTTTGTACGTTCTCCTGTGACCACATGGGTTTTCTCTGGTTTCCTACAACATTACAAAGATGTACAGGTTTGCAGGTTAATAGTAAGATTAAACGAGAACTTACCAGTTCGAAGTTTGATCATTATTTTATGAGGAGTACGTTGAGGGAATACGTGAAGAACCCCGCCAGGACGCATGCGTGTCATTCTTCAAAGCAGCGGTGTGAAATCGCAGATAACTGTAATGACTGAACATAGTAAGATTAGAAAAGATGATACCAGTTGAGTATATGATCAAGGGTGGGAGCGGAGGGCACGTATTCCCTCAACGTACTCCTCATAAAATAATGATCAAACTTCGAACTGGTAAGTTCTCGTTTAATCTTACTATTTTACTTCGGAGTCATGTGAGTGACTTCGTGAAGATTTCAAAGCTCTGTGATTTCATGCCGTGGAAACGAGTCCATGCATCACATCTGCCTTAATGACTATGGGAGGAATTGTGTTAACATGTTTAGACATGAATATGACATTGAAATCCATGATGCATTAACACCAAATTATAGCCCCTATTTATGGGGTGAAATTATATTACAGAACTTAAAATTGTTTCTGCAAACATTCCAGATTTAATTACTGGTTTATGATAAAATAGTTGGAAAGGTTTCTCCGTTGACCATCCTGCTGTCTTGAGGATTTGGTCCATCGGAACATCCAACTGCATAGCTGCCGATGTAGCTGCAGCCCTGGTGGAATGAGATTTGAAAATGTTAGTATCCACCCTAGCCTTTAATAGAACCTGTTTCAGCCATCTTGAGATGCTCTGGACCGTCACTTTTTTGTGAGGTTGCTTGTGGCTGATTAATAGTGCCATCTCTTGCCTCTGATGATTTTCGTGTTCTCCATATATAGCAGTAAATGTCTTACTATACAGAGACGATCATCTGTCGGGTAAGCCCTAAATTCTATATTGAGGCCTGCTGCCCCCTGTCTGTTCTGCTTGACTAATTCATAAATATGACACGTTATATTTACAGATGAAGAAGTCATGTTGTCCAGTCTTAACTTATGTAATGACTGTACCCTTTGTGCCGTGACCAATGCCATCAGCATGACTGTTTTCAGTGTCAGTCTTTGTAGGGACAGAGTTTTGCTGGAGACCAATTCCTTAGCATCATCAGGACAATACTCACATCCCATATTTGGGAGTACCTGGTTCTTGGGGATTGATATTAAAAATTCCCCTCATAGGTTTTGTTACCAGGGGGTGAGTTCCAACAGAATGACGCTCTGTTCCTTGGTATAGATATGTTGACAGGGCACTTCTGGCGCAGTTGATGGCACTATAACTGAGCCCCTCATCGTAATGGAGGCCTGCCAGGAATTCCAGAACAGAAGGATGTTCATGGATGTGTAGGTGATGTTGTTTCTGTGACAGTACATCTCCCATTTCCTGATGTATACCAGGTACTGTTTTTTGGTGGACTGTCTGTGGGCCGCTGAAATAATGTTCACTGTTCGGTCCGTCAGTCCCAGTTGCAGTAGAGGTACTTTTAGACTCTACAAATTAATAAGTTCATATGGTTATGACATGGGTGGCTTTCCCTTGTTACGGGATGAACCAGTAAATCTGGTCTATGCCAGATGGTGATGCATGGTTCTAATACCATGCGAATATCACAGGGAACCATGGTTGAGCAGGCCAATCGGGTACTACCAAAATACCAGACGCAGAGTCTTGCTGTATTTTCCTTAATACCTGACTGATGAGGCAGAAAGGAGGGAATGCATAAATAAACAATTTCCCCCCAATGCAGCGAAAATGCATCTGTCGCCGCTGCCCCAGGATCTGGTTCCCATGAAACATAGTTTGATAACTGGTGATTAAGCCTGGATGCGAATAGATCGATATCTGGTGTTCCATACCATGCTGTAATATCAGCAAATACTTTTTTATCCAACATCCATTCGGTATTTTCATTAAATTTGCGTGACCTGGTGTCTGCCACTGAATTTAGTATACTTGGTAGGTAAGTGGCTGATACCCAAATATTTTTCTGGATACACCATTACCAAATTGTGTTGGCCAGCTTGTCACATAATATCGATTTGTTTCCACCCATGTGGTTGATATATGCTACCACCGTGGTATTGTCAATCTGTAGTCTAACATGCTGGTGACATAACCCAGAACAATATGACTTTAGGCCCTACAGCTGGAGATGGAATTGGTAGCACCCCAACCAAGTGCACTGGCATCCGTTTTTAGCACCATAGAAGGGTTGCTGATAACGATTGGATTGGAACAATGCTGACTGTTATCTGTCCACCATTTTAGTTCCATTATGGCTTCGATTGGTAGCTTCATTGGTCTGTCAAAATGACCAGCATTAACTTTGAGTGCTCGTATTTTTGCCCTCTGTAAATTTTGATAATGTAAAGGTCCAAATTGTGTGGCTGGAAAGGCAGCCACTATTTTGCCAATTATTCTTGCTACCAATCTGATGGATGGTTTACTGATGAGGGTATTGCAAGCCTCTATTAAGGCTATAGCCTTTTCCTTAGGCAAAGTCACCAACATGTGAACTGAGTTAATGGTGAACCCCAAATAATCCATTGTGGTGGAAGGGTTTAATTTAGATTTAACTGGATGGATGATAAACCCATTTTTTAAATAATTGTTTTGTGGCTGTTACCGTTTCTTTGGCCAATTCCAAAGTTTTGCCCACAATGAGGATGTCATCTAGTTATGCCATCACCATGTGTTTTTGTTTCCGCAGAAACGATAGAGCTGGTTTCAAAATTTTAGTGAACAGCCTAGGGGCTGAGGTTAGCCCATTTGGTAGTGCTCTGTACTGCCAGAGCTGTCCCATCCAGTTGAATTTTAAATAACATCTGTGGTCACCTCGTATAGGGACTGAATAGTAAGCATCTTTTAAATCGATGCTAGCCATGAAGTAACCTTTGGAAATCAATTGTTTAGCAGTAACAAAGGTTTCCATTGTGAAATGAATATATTGTACAAAAGTATTCAAATTTGTCAAATCTATGATGATGCGACACCATCTTTTTTGTTTTTTGGTAAAGATATTGGACACAAATTCCAGCGATTCGTGTTGGGTTTTTTCAATTAGCCGTTTTGCGTAAAGCCGCTCCTGTTCAGCATGTGCTTCTGATTTTTCTTTACCTGAAAGTACGAACATTCGGTTCGGTACATGCTGAACTGGAGGGCTATGTTTGTGTATAAATTCTATGGTATATCCCTGGATACTGCTTAAAATATAAGTGTCTGTAGTTAACATACTCGATTCATCCAGAAAGAAGTGTAATCTCCCACCAACCTCCATACTCCCTGCAATTCGTAAGGAACCAGACCCACCTACCTCCATAGTTACCAGTGGCTGGTTTACTTCCTTTTGTGAATCCTTCATGGAGGTTGAGGCGCCGGCGTCTGGGTTTGTGGTTGGGTTGGCGTTGGGGGTTTGCGCATCTTCCACGAAGGCCGGTCTGGGCCATGGCCTAAAAAGACCCATGTGCAGTGTACCTGGCCTTTGAGCTTTCACCAGTTTGTCTTGTTCTACTGGTGGGTGCATAAGGGTGCTGTTTATACATAGAAAATACATAGAAAATAGGTGCAGGAGTAGGCCATTCGGCCCTTCGAGGACCATAGTAGGGTTTTGATGATGTCGCTTTGATGAGCCCCAGGGTTTTTGCCTCCTCATCGAGCTCTTTGACTTGTTTGGATAGGTTACCTCCAAATAGTAAAATTGGTGGTTTTATGTTGCCAGGTTTGCACAGACCTGCAAATTTCGGGTTTAAAGCAGGTCGAATGGCACTCTTCCTGATGACGTTAATTTCGTATTGTGTATTACAGAGCAGTGCCAGTGCATCCTGTTGATCCTGCGACATCTCCTTTTCATCTACTGTCCGGGCGAAAGCTGTTGTTCCCGTTGTTAGGAGCTTTAGTACTTTTTGGAGTTTGACATCCATGCCTCTAACTCCTGCTCCGACGTGTTTCCATATGCAATTATTTACAATGGGAACATTCAGGGATGTACAGTTCCCAGGTGGCAAATGTCTTGCCGTGGTGTCCAATATAGCCTGTTCCTGTAGCTGCTTAAATTACATATAGTCAATACTGGCAGCTAGTTTCGGTTCCAGGTTTCAGCCAGTTTGGTCTGGCTGTACGAATTGGGACACCATGTCCAGTAGATTTTGGTCTTCCTGCACCCCTCGCACACTTGATGTTTGTTCTGGAAACCCCTCTTCAGGGTCAGCCCAGAATTGACCCCCAGTACTCCCCTCTGACGAGGGAGGTGCACTGTGCAGACCTACAAGAGGTGCTGCTGTGGGTGTATTAAATTCCCACAGTGACTAGACTCCATCTCCCGGAGCCTGTCACGTTGGAGCATTTGCTCCATAAGCCGCTCCATCCGGCTCCAGCGTTCACGGTCGCTGGCCGCTCGCGGCTGCTCAAAGTCGGACTCATCCGAGTCAACGACTCTATTAGACTTTTGTATTGCCTTACCGCCCGGCCGCGGTGTAGATCTGGCCGGTGCGGGGCCGAAGTCGGGCACAGCTGTTCCCATTACGGGTGATTCCCGTGCCGCTGGCCGCTGGCCGCTGCTGGCTGCCCGCAACTCCGCGGTCCTCCCTCGCCAGCTTTGGAGCAGCCTTCTTCGTTTTCCTCGTTTTGTCCATTGGAGTCTACACCTGTAAAACAGTATGTAGAACAAAAAAAGAACGCAGAGTATCACTTACCTGCAGTTCCCGGCTTTTGAATTTTGCCGCTGGGGGGAACGTTGTTCCACCCGTGTGACTGTTTCGCAATGCGTGTAGCGATATGACACGCATGCATCCTGGCGGGGTTCTTCACAAAGTCACTCACGTGACTCCGAAGTAAAATTGTAAATTAACCCTAATGTGTCGGATAGTGCTAATGTGTGGGGATCGCTGTTTGGCGTGGACTCAGTGGGCCGAAGGGCCAGTTTCAGCGCTGTATCTCTAAACTAAAACTCAACTAAACTAAACTGTAACATGACCTCCTAACTTCGATACTCAATACTCTGACTGATGTAGGCCAATGTGTCAAAAGCTTTCTTGACCACTGAAAGAAGTTCAGAAGAAACTATTTTTGAAGATGGTGGTCACAGTTTTCTGACTCCTATGCCTTTTAAATTGTCTGGAGTAAAATGAGAGCATGGCCATGGTGGAGTGGATCTTTGATATTGCTGGCAGCCTTTCTGAGGCAGAACCTCCTATAGATCCCTTCTATAGTGGAGAAATAGCAGAGAATTATTGACGCAGACTAGACCATCATAAAAACTGAACCTTCCATTAACTCTATTTACACCTCACGCTGCCTCAGCAGACGGATATGGATCAACGTGCAGGCAGAAGGGATTAGTTTAATGTGGCATCATGTTCAGCATGGCAATGTGTGATGGGCCTGTTCCTCTACTGTACTATAGCCTATTCTCTATGATCTATGTTCCATGTTCTATGTTTTATAATGGAGTCTCTTTTCTAATGTAGGAAATGCGAAGCTAATTTAAAGACAAGGTCAAGGAAAAGAGGTTATGAAAATCATCAACGGGGATAAAATATGTTGGAATGATGATTATGGAATTGATGTGCCGATTATTCATGTTCATAAGTTCATAAGTTGTAGGAGCAGAATTAGGCCATTTGGCCCATCAAGTCTACTCCACCATTCAAAAATGGCTGATCTATCTTTCCTTCTCAATCCCATTCACCTGCCTTCTCCCCCTTACCCCTGACACCCTTACTAAACAAGACTCTGTCAATCTCTGCTTTAAAAATGCCCAATGACTTGGCCTCCACACCTGTCGTGGCAACACATTCTGCAGGTTCACCTCCCGAAAGAAATTCCATCTCAGTCCTTCCAAAAGGTACGTCCTTTTATTCTGTGGCTATGACCTCGGGTCCGAGACTCTCCCACCAGTGGAAATATCCTCTCTACATTCACTCTATCCAGGCCTTTCACTTCAGTAAGTTTCAATGAGGTGTTCCCTCATCCTTCTAAACCCCAGCGAGTACAGGCCCAGTGCCATCAACGTTCATCATATATTAACGCAATCATCCCTGGGATCATTCTCTTAAACCTCCTCTGGACACTAATGGTAACATCCTCTCCACATTCACTCTATCTCGGCCTAGATATGCTATTGGAGTGGTAAAATGGAGGACCTCTAACCTGGGAATGTGAATAGAAATCTCATGAGTGTAACAGAGGAATTTGAATTCAGTTCATTTAATAAATCTGAAATGAAAAGCGAAAATTGTTAATGGTAACCATGAGATTGACATAAAAGCCTATGAGCAATGTCATTAGGAGAAGAAAACCCTTGCAGACCTGCAGAAATATTGTTAACAGTTGGCGATCCTTTACAATGACCCAATGATTCACTCACTTCAACAGCAATTAGAGAGCAATATAACATTCTCCATTATACACGTATGCCAAGAATGAAAAAAGAATAATTATGAAGCTTCTCATTGTACAAAAATACTTCTTTGACAACCAACTCCTGGTTCATCATGGATATTGACTAGAATTGAGTTTAATTTGAGTTTTGTCACATGTCATAGTGAAAACCTTTAGTTGCATGCTAAGCAGTCAGTGGAAAGACAAAACATGATTACAATCAAGCTATCCACAGTGTACAGATGCATGGTAAAGGGAATAACGTGAATAACGTTAGTCCAAGGGTCTCCAATTAGGTAGGTGGTAGCTCAGAACTGCTCTCTAGTTGGTGATAGGATGATTCAGTTGCCTGATAACAGCTGGGAAGAAACTGTTCCTGAATCTGGAAGTGTGCGTTTTCACACTTCTGTACCTCTTGCCTCATGGGAGAGGGGAGAAGAGGGATTGATCAGGGTGCGAGCGGTCCTTGATTATGCTGGCGGCCTGGCCGTGGAAGCATGAAGTGTAGATGGATTCAATGGGAGAGGGGTTAATCACAGAGGAGGAGATGGGGTTCCATCCCGAAACGCCATCCATCAGTTTACTCCAGAGATGCTGCCGCTGAGTTACTCCAGCACTTTGTGTCTATCTTCAGTGGAAGGGAGGTTGGCTTGTGTGATCATCTGGGCTGCATCCACAATTCTCTTGCAATTTCTTGCAGGAGATCAACTGTGTAATTATAATGGCAACATGCATTTGAACACAAGGGGCAACACAATTCTGTCCATGTATTTCCATCTCATTCCTGAACAAAGTGAAACAGCAACATTAATTAAATCTGGTCAGACCAAAATGTTTTATGCAGTGCTGTAGAGAAGGCCAAAATCAGAAAATCTGATTTAATTTAAATGCACACCGGGACTGGATTGTTACGAGAACTAACTCCGTTCATGAAACTTTCAAGGTAGTGAATCTCTCCGTGGTACAAGAATTGAAATTGGATGCCGTACTAAGTCTGAATGGGGCAGGGATTTCTGTCAAGAGCAATGTAAAGGAACAGAGAGATAATCAAGTGTGAAGATTGTCGAGAAAATTGGTACATTTTCACATAATTCTACCACAAAGCAGTGGCAGTTGTAATGAAAATATACTTGAGGGAAATAATGGCAAAGCTTGCTTAATTTCTAATTCATAGTATGAGACCAAGTGATTGTGTCTGGTGGGACTCCTAGCTTACTTTACCTTATTAATTTTGTTATTTGCGTGATTAGAATCCAAGCTGGAGGATGATTTTATGATTGTTAAAGAGCGTAAAAAATCGTAATTCCCCATTGCAACTGAATTTTATTAGATGCATGATTCTCTGTAATAACAATTGTTCGCTCTCCAAGTACCCGCAAAGCATAAACATGGGTCCCATATCGGGAGGAATTTTTCCAGTATCACAAACACTTTGAGGCATCACGTCATAGGAAGGACATAGTAGGCTCGGAGGAAGCTTGGCGTGGATTTACTATTGAATTGATGAATAGATAAAGCATGTAAACAGGCCATTCAGCCACGTGCACTCCAACCATCGATCACCCACAAGGCTTCCTCCACTGTCAGAGTGAGGCCAAATGCAAATTGGAGGAATGGCACTTAATATTTTGCTTGGGCAGCTTACAACCCAGAAGTCTGAATATTGATTTTTCTAACTTCAAGTAACCCTTGCATCCCCTATCTTTCCGTGCCTCCCACACCCTAGTCGTTGTACTAGTTTCACTGTCATCCTGTTGAGTTTCACTGTCTGTGTAACTTGTTATCACCTACCCCACAGCCAACGATGGACCATTGTGGGCTCCACCTTCCATTGATCATCATTGCTTTTTGCATATCTTTCATTCATTTGTTCTATGTACCTTCTACATCTCCTATTTCCCTCTCCCCTGACTCTCAGTTTGAAGAAGGATCTCAACTGGAAACATCACCTATTCCTTTGCCCCAGAGATGCTGCCTGACCCACTGAGTTACTCCAGCTTTTTGTGTCTAACTTCGGTTTAAACCAGCATCTGCAGTTCCTTCCTACACAATAGTTTTATGTTATCCGATGTTTGCACACACTCATTACATATTCATGAGAGGAGTACAACATCAGGAGAGGAATTGATTGGGTGGATACACAGAGGCCCTTGCCCAGAATAGGGGAATCGAGAACCAGAAGACATACGTTTAAGGTGAAGGGGGAAAGATTTAATAGGAACCCGAGGAGTAATGTTTTCATGCAAAGGGTGGTAGGTAGATGCAAGAGCTGCCGGAGGAGGTAGTTCTTCTTCCATGTCCATCTTCCATGTTTCAAATGTTGACATCGCTGTCATTGTCATTCCCAAAAAGGACGCAAGCTTCTGGCGACAATAAGTGGGAGCCATCACTTGTTGCAATAGATGATGGTGGTAGCAGAATTAGCTCAGGATACTTCCAGTTTCCAGCCCTGCGACGTGGATGCTTCTGCTATGGGGCCAGGATGTAGTTGAGGCAGGTACTAGTGCAACATTTATGAAACATTTAGATAGGTACATGGATAGGACAGGTTCAGAGGGATTTGGGCCAAATGCAGGCAGGTGTGACATGGTGGCCGGTGTGCGCTGGTTGGGCTGAAGGCTCCTGTTTCCACACTGTAAGACTCTATGACTATATTAGGGGTCAATTAACCTATAAAAATGCCAAAGGACTCAAGCTCTCTCATTTCCCCGCCTGGCTCCATCTGTGCATCACCTCTTCTCCATCCACTGATCACCTCCAGGCAGACACAAGGAACTGCAAATGCTGTAATCTTAAGTAAAAAGTGCTGGAGTAACTCGGTGGTTCAGGCAGCATCCCTGGAGAAAAGGTGTGGCACAGAGGCGAGGCGGTAGTGCTGATGCCTTACAGCATCAGAGAGCCGTGTTCGATACTGACTACGAGTGCTATCTGAATGGAATTTGTACGTTCTCCCCTTGACCACGTGGGTTTTCTCCGGGTGCTCCAGGTTTCCTCCCACACTCTAAAGATGTACAGGTTTGCAGGTTATTTTTCTTCAGCAATTTATTTTTCTTATAATCCTACAAATGGTGGCACAGCGGTGGAGTTGCTGCCTTACAGCGCCAGAGACCCCAGTTCAATCTTGACTACATGTGCTTGTCTGTACAGAGTTTTTACGCTCTCCCTGTGACTTGCATGGGTTTTCTCCGGGATCTTCAGGTTCCTCCCACACTCCAAAGAGCAGGTTAATTGCAGGTTAATTGGCTTTGTATAATTGTAAATTGTCCCTAGTGTGTGTAGGATAATGTTAGTGTGCTGGGATCGCTAGTCGGCGCGAACTCGGTGGGCCAAACAGGGCCTGTTTCTATGCTGTATCTCTAAACTAAACTAAACTAAAGCCTACCAGGACATTGGACGATGCCTGAAATATAATTTACTAATCACTATGCATGGAATTATAACTCAGTGATGTGGCACTGCATGTAATTCAATAAAACATGTTTGACTTTGCCTGCATTAAGATAACTGGGCAAGGTCTATAGGTTAGGGACAGGCAATATTGAGAAGAAAGTCTATCACTAATGAATTCTGAAATGATTATCCTTATTCTGTGCTGCTAATTAACGTGTAATAAATTGAAGTTGAGAGTCGACTGTTGAGTTGGAGGAGGGGCAGTAACTGTGATAAAGTAACTAACTTTATGTGGAGCAAATAAAGTCAATTTGCCCACAAACTGTTTTATTAGAAAGCAATGAATTATAAGCTGTAACAACTCCCTCATGCAAACCAACCTCCCTTCAAAAGACTCCATCTACACTTCAAGGTGCCTTGGCAAGGCCATCAGTATAATCAAGGACGAGTCTTACCCCAGACACACCCTCTTCTCTCCTCTTCCATCAGGCAAGAGGTACAGAAGTGTGAAAAAAAACACAGCCCTAGTTTTGGGGACATTTTCTTCCTGCTGTTATCAGGCAACTGGACGATCCTATCACCGACTAGAGAATGGTCTTGAACTACCATCAACCTCATTGGAGACCTTCGGACTATCTTTAATCGGACTTTACTGGACTTTATCTTGCACTAAATCTTATTCACATTATCCTGTATCTGTACACTAATGACGGCTCAATTATAATTATTTATAGTCTTTACACAGACTAGTTAGCATGCAACAAAAGCTCTTCACTGTACCTTGATGCATGAGACAATAAACTAAACTAAACTGTGAAAACGCATACCCCCAGATTCAGGGATAGATACTTCCCAGCTGTTATCAGGCAACTGAACTTTTCTATCACCAACTAGAGAGTAGTCCTGACCTATCATCTACCTCATTGGAGATCCCTGGACAATCTTTAATCGGACATTATTCCCTTTATCCTGCAACCGTGCACTGAAGATGGCTTGATTGTAATCATGTGTAGTCATTCCGCTGACTGGATAGCATTCACTGCACCATGCTACACGTGACAATAAACTAAACCAAACTAAACTTGGTTTGTACCACAGCTTGCAGACTTAAGTTCCAGGGTGAGGTTGGATAGGTTGGGACTTTTTCTTTGGAGAGTAGGAGGCTGAGGGGATGACCTTAATGTGGTGCACAAGATCATGAGCGGCATGGATAAAGTACATGTCGGTGCACAGTGGCACAGCAGTAGAGTTGTTTCCTTAAAGCGCCAGAGACTCAAGTTTGATCCTGACTACAGGTGCTGTCTGTATAGAGTTTGCACAATCTCCCTGTGATCGGCCCGAAACGTTGCCTATTTCCTTCGCTCCATAGATGCTGCTGCACCCGCTGAGTTTCTCCAGCATTTTTGTGTACCTTCGATTTTCCAGCATCTGCAGTTCCTTCTTTAACAACTCCCTGTGATCATGTTGGTTTTCTCCGGGTGCTCTGGTTTCCTCGCACACTCCAAAGATTTACAGGTCTGTCCTTTATGTGTAGGATAGTCAGTGACTGAAATGGGGGGGGGGGGGTAAGCAGGGGGACGGCGTTCCCCTAGTTTTCAAATTCCAGCTCGGGTTTCATGAGTACTGAAGAAATATTCGAGCCGTTTATCACTTTTTTCAACTCAGACGAAAACGATTTGTTAACTGCCACTGTTAACGCTTGTTAACAGCCAGTAGTTAAAAGTAGTTATACAATGTGTCATCAATACATCGATCCACATTCCTCAGTAAATGTAATTGTGTTTTGACCATGTATTAATGACACCACGTTCCTTTGACTAAAATTCAAGAGAGAATTTCTTAAACTCACTCTCGGCTATCGGACCGCGAGCACAGGCTCAGGTAAAGTCACGTTATTTTATTATTCAATGTTATTTTATTTGTCTCCCTGTCTCCCTGTCTCCCTGCCTCCCTGCCTACATGCCTCCCTGCGACCGTGCCTCCCTGCCTCCGTGCCTCTCTGCCTCCATGCCTCTCTGCCTCTGTGCCTCTCTTCTGCTCTCCACTCTCTGCCGCTCTCCCTGCTCTGCCGCTCTTCCCTCTTTGCCGCTCTAAGCTCTCTGCCCCTCTCCCCGCTCTCCCCACTCTGCCCGCTCTGCCCGCTCTCCCAGCTCTCCCCGCTCTCGAAAACTCAATGATGTATTTTGGGAGGTATTTTGGAGAAAGGAGATGCATAAAATGTGCACATTTTAAAAATCAGGGTTCAGATATACAAACCTTCAAAAGCAAATGATGCTACATTTTCAAATGGGAAATAATGCTTAAGAAGCTAATAGAAAACTTGTATAAATCATTGGTGTGCCATAGTTAGAATATTGTGTTCAATTTTTCTGGAACGATATGTCCTTCAGATAACAAAAATAATGAATAATTAGTCTGAGTTAGTCAATTAGTTAATGGTGCTGTAACGCTTGGCTAGCAGTCACTATTGAATGGTATTCGATCTACTAGTTAAGAGGGAGAAGGATGAGTCAGAAAACAAGGCTCTAAATTTAAGTAAACTTTGGGAAAGTGAGGCAGAAGAGGAGACTATGCAGAGCATTGACAAACAATGTGAAATGTTCCAAAATCTTGGTAATAGACCTGTACATTTTGAATTGAATTGAAATTATTTGTCATTCAAAAATGAATGAAAATAAATTAATGTTATCCCTAACAACTAAGTTCAGGTAGACAGTAACATGGACAAGGGAGAGCCAGTGGATGTAGTGTACCTGGACTTTAAGAAAGCCTTTGATAAGGTCCCACACAGGAGATTAGTGGGCAAAATCAGAGCACATTGTATTGGTTGTAGGGTATTGACATGGATAGAAAATTGGTTGGCAGACAGGTAACTAAGAGTAGGAATTAACGGTTCCCTTTCAGAATGGCAGGTAGTGACTAGTGGGGTGCCTCAAGGCTTGGTGCTGGGACCGCAGCTATTCACAATATATATTAATGATTTAGATGAAGGAATTAAAAGTAACATTAGCAAATTTGCAGATGGCACAAAGCTGGATGGCAGTGTGAACTGTGAAGAGGATACTATGATGATGCAGGGTGACTTGGATAGGTTGGGTGAGTGGGAAGATGCATGGCAGATGCAGTATAATGTGGATAAATGTGAGGTTATCCACTTTAGTGGCAAGAACAAGAGGCAGATTATCATCTGAATGGCAGGTAGACACAAAATGCTGGAGTAACCCAGCGGGCCAGGCAGCATCTCTGGAGCAAAGGAATGGGTGACGTTTTGGGTCGAGACCCTTCTTCTGTATGGTGCCAGATTAGGAAAAGGGGAAGTGCAACGAAACCTGGGTATACTTGTACATCAGTCACTGAAAGTAAGCATGCAAGAAACAGCAGGCAGTGAAGAAAGCTAATGGCATGTACACAAAAATGCTGGAGAAACTCAGCGGGTGCAGCAGCATCTATGGAGCGAAGGAAATAGGTAACGTTTCGGGCCGAAACCCTTCTTCAGACTGGCTAATGGCATGTTGGCCTTCATAATGATAGGATTTGAGTATAGGAGCAAAGAGGCCCTTCTGCAGTTGTACAGGGCCCTGGTGAGACCACACCTGGAGTATTGTGTGCAGTTTTGGTCTCCTAATTTGAGGAAGGACATTCTTGCTATTGAGGATTGCAACGTAGGTTCACGAGGTTAATTCCCAGGACGGCAGAAATGTCATATGATGAAAGAATGGAACGACTGGGCTTGTATCCACTGGAATTTGGAAGGATGAGAGGGTATCATAGAAACATAACATTATTAAGGGATTGGACACACTAGATGCAGGAAGCATGTTCCCGATGTTGGAGGAGTCCAGAACCAGGGGCCACAGTTTAAGAATACGGGGTAGGCCATTTGGAACTGAGATAAGGAAAAACATTTTCACCCAGATTGTTGTGAATTTGTGTAATTCTCTGCCTCAGAAGGCAGTGGAGGCCAACTCACTGGATGTATTCAAAAGAGAGTTAGATAGAGCTCTTAGGGCTAGTGGAATCAAGGGATATGGGGAGAAGGCAGGAATGGGGTATTGATTGTGGATGATCAGCCATGATCACATTGAATGGCTCGAAAGGCCGAATGGCCTACTCCTGCACCTATTTTCTATGTATCTATGTGAAATGCTGGAATAACTCAACGGAACAGGCAGCATCTCTGGAGAGAAGGAATGGGTGACGTTTCGGGTCGAGACCCTTTTTCATACTGATGTCAGGGGTGAGTGGGACAGAGATAATATGCAGTCAGAGACAGTAAGACTGGGAAGGGGAAGGGGATGGAGAGAGAGGGAAAGCAAGGGCTATTTGAAGTTAGAGAAGTCAATGTTCATACTGCTGGGGTGTAAGCTACCCAAGCGAAATATGAGGTGCTGTTCCTCCAATTTGCGCTGGGCCTCACTCTGACAATGGAGGAGGCCCAGGACAGAAAGGTCAGTCTGGGAATGGGAGGGGAATGGCATGAATTCGCAGCTTCATCCTGCGCTACTTAATCCAAGGGGAGCGAACGAGCGGACAGACGGATGAAAGCAACAATCATAGAGTGGAATAGATGACATTTCGTGTCGTGACCCTTCTTCAGACTGAGTCAGGGGAAAGAGGAACAAGAGACGGTACTAAGGACAAATGAATGGAAGATATGCCTATATCTCCTATTTCCCTTTCCCTTGACTGTCAGTCTGAAGAAGGGTCTCGAACCGAAATGTCACCTATTCCGCTCTATGATCGTTGCTTTCGTCCGTCTGTCCGCGCATTCGCTCGCTCTTGGTGCTGTCTAAGAAATTGACCCTCATCAGACCTGGCGTCTCTCCGCCGTAAACGTAGTTCACCTCCTGGATGTTCAACTCATAGACCACCCGCTCCTTCCTGAAGCAGATATCAAACAGCTGTAAACCGCTGGCGGGACTGTGGCGGAACGCAAACTCCCAGTCAAAGTAGCGAACGTGGTTGTTTACAACATGGTATCTTGGTCCACGTGGCTCGAACTGGAGGGGACATAGGTTTGAAACTTCTGGCGAGGTTTCAGCGAGGCGTAGTTGGGATCCAAATTCGTCCTTTGGATCTCTCTCACTCTCTCACTCCCTCTCTCTCACCCTCTCGCCTCGGCATTCCTGGAATCATTTTCCGTTTTGTGGGGACGGCTGCATCTGTGGTTCCTTCTTGATGGGGGGGGGTGGCTGGAGGAACCACTGGCCATGGCGGCTCCTCG
>JAXLNO010004705.1:0-72807 GCA_038087875.1 Malacoraja senta
GTGATGAAATGGAAGTATTGATTAAGAACCATAGACGCAGAGACCCAGAGGAATTAGAGGTGCTTAAATTATTCAGGGCAGAAGGAGAAAGGCTGAGGAGAACCTACCTGGCAGGAAACATAACCAAGGGAGAAGGGAGGGAGCCCGAGAAGCAGTCCAAGGGTCAGGGGATTATGGAAAAAGGAGGGTCCTTATATCCCAGTTTAAAAGACCCCGGGTGACCCCTCCCTACCCCGGCCTGGAAGGTGCAAACCAATGCCCCGTGATAAGAGGAATAATGGAAGTAGAGGGAGAAATCATGACTGTGGATAATGTGGAGGAAATAAAGGAATATAAACAGAGAAGGGAAAAAACAGAAAAAGACAGGATGGAGCAAGAAATAGGTGAAGTAGAAAGGGAGATCAGGAGGCTGCGGGACCGGAGTTTGGAGGTATCCAAGTCAGCAGAGAGGGGGGCTGAAAAAAGGTGCGGACAGGAGAGAGAGTTAAGCCAGTGGTCAAGGGAAAGAGAGCAAGACAGTGAGGAGGAAAAGGAATCGGGCAGTTATTGGGGAAGTTATAGGGAGAGAAGGAGGGAAACAAGGGATGGAGATTTAGTGGAAGATTTTAAAAGAAAGGTGAAGGAATCCCTGGAGCAAATGGAGACTAGAGTTAAGGAACTGGGAGCACATGTGGAGACAAAGAAAGGAGAAGCGGCCCAAGGAGAGTCAGCATGGCAGGTATTAGAAATAGGACCTCCGGAGTGCGATGCAGAAAAAAGACAGATGCAGGGGAATAAAATGATGCCATTGCTTGCAAAAAGAGCAGGACAGACACAGTACTTCCTTGGGGGACACAGGACCTTGAAGGGCTGAAAAACATTCTGCCTAACATATATGATGGGGCAGGAAAATGGATAAGGGCCTTTGAGGATGAAACCACAGGACGACTATTGGCTATGGGAGATATAAAGGCACTTCTGGCGAAAGTAATAGGAACCACGAAACTGGCGGAACTCCTGGAAAAGGCAGGCATAAATAACAAAGCGGGCAATCCACTGATTGACGGCCGACCATTTGACACAGTCAGGCCATTGGTATGGCAGGCCCTCAGATACAGCTACCCGCTTAAAGTGTACCCCAAGGCATTGAAGGGGGACTCACTGGGGGACACAGAAAACCCAGCAGCGTATCTAGAGGGCCAGTTGAAAAAGTGGAGACTTGAAACTGAACAAGGAATAGACGGCAATGAGCTGATGATCACTCTGTTCCGAGCTGCTATTGTAGATGCCATGCCCGTTCAAGTAAAGTCCAGGCTGGAGGAGGTGGTGGGACTGTCAACAATGCCACACGTCCAGTTCAGGGATCACTTGGTCCATGCAGTCGACAAATACCGCAAAGATAAAAAAAGACTGACAGACCAGCAGGAGGAGGTGCAAAGAAAACTGGTACAAATGCAGCTTGACGAACTAAAAAGAAAAGAGCGTGTAAAAGGAAAGAAAATGCTCGCAATAACAACAGAACCGGCTGAAACAGCTGAAATGAGTGACGCACCAACACGTAGTGAGTCCTATGCCAGAGCCAGACAAGGGCCGGAAACTTCTGGGCCAGTAGTAAATGTCTTTGCGACGTTCCCTCAAATGCCTTATCAGGGACGGGGTAAATCAGGAAACCAGCCCAGACAGGACTGGGGCCCCCAAGGGGGAGGATTACAAGGAGGGGGACGAGGGAGGCCAGTAAGGAAACAGGTAGTTGATATGGTGTGTTGGGGATGTGGTCAGGTAGGGCATGTGAGAAGGGACTGTCAGAACCGTCCATGGTCCAGACCATACCAACAGGTACCAATGGAGGGTGGACAATACCTCGCCCCAGGGATAGCCCCAGCAGACCCGATTGAAAGCCCGGCTGGACCCATAAACCCCTATACCAGATATTAGGGGTGCCCAGAGAACCCGGATGGGAAGGGACACTACCCAATGATAACCAGAGAGGCAGAGGAGGAACCTGTGGTTCAGGTAATTTTGGGGGGACAATCAACACCCATGATGAATAGACACTGGAGCTACCTATACTTGTGTGCAACCACAATACGCATCCCACCTTCCCGTCAGGAAAATTTGTTAAAACTGTACGGTTCTCGGGAAAGACAGTTAATACGATGCACGACCCCCGTGAGTTTAAAGATGAATAACCGAGAGATAGTATTGCCAATATTAGTGTCGAAAGGGACTCCCATTAATTTGTTAGGTAATAATAATAATAATAATAGATTTTATTTATATAGCGCTTTTCAGGACTCAAAGTCGCTTTACAATTGAGAGTCAGGAATAAACAAAACAAAAGAGAGCAGTAAGACAGAGGGGAGGGGAACATGGGACTAAGGGTATGCAGAGGTGAAGAGATGGGTCTTGAGGCGGGACTGGAAGATGGTGAGGGACTCAGAATTTCGGACCGGTTGTGGGAGGGAATTCCAGAGCCTGGGAGCTGCCCTGGAGAAGGCTCTGCCTCCAAAAGTGCAGAGGTTTGATTTCGGAGTGGAGAGACCAGCTGATGTGGATCTGAGGGACCGTGAGGGTTGGTAGGGGGAGAGGAGGTCAATGAGATAAGGGGGGGCCAGGTTGTTGAGGGCTTTGTAGGTGAGGACCAGGATTTTGTAGGTGATCCGGTGGGAAATGGGAAGCCAGTGAAGTTCTTTGAGAACTGGGGTGATGTGGTGCCAGGATTTGGTGTGGGTAATGAGTCGAGCGGCTGCATTTTGGACCAGTTGGAGTCGTTTGATGCTGCTGGAATTGATTCCGAAAAGAAGAGAGTTACAGTAGTCCAGTCGGGAGGAGATGAAGGCATGGATGAGTCTTTCAGCAGCGGGGGGTGTGAGAGACGATCTGATTTTTGCAATGTTGCGGAGGTGAAAAAATGATGTTTTGACAACATGGTGGATGTGAGGTTCAAGGGAGAGGGTTGAGTCAAGGATCACGCCAAGGTTGCGTGCCTGAGGAGATGGGGAGACAGTGGTGCCGTCGATAGTGAGAGTGGGGTTGTTAATTTTAGTGAGTGTTGATTTGGAGCCAATGAGGAGAAATTCTGTTTTGCTACTGTTTAATTTAAGGAAGTTGAGTTGCATCCAAGATTTGATGGCTGATAGGCAGGAGTTGATATGGGAGAGAGGGGGGTGGTGGGGGGACTTGGTGCTGAGATAGATCTGGGTGTCATCAGCATAGCAGTGGAAGTCCAGTTTGAAGTGACGGAGTATATGACCAAGGGGGAGGATGTAGATGATGAAGAGGAGGGGACCAAGAACGGAGCCTTGGGGAACGCCTTGAGTGACAGTGGCTGTGGCAGAGGTGTGGTTATGGAGAGAGATGAAGTGGGATCGGTTGGAAAGGTAAGAACGGAACCAGCTGAGTGCAGAACCTTCAATGCCAAGGTCCCTAAGTCTGGTGAGCAGGATGTTGTGGGAAAGTAGGTAGGGACGCCCTGCTGAAACTGGAACTGAAATTAGAATGTACCAGAAATGGTTTGAGTGTGGAGAGGTCGAATGTCCAAATGGTAATGCAGGAAGCTAGCAGAGCTAATGTGATTTGGATAGGGGATATAGAAAATCAAATTTGGGAAACCTGGAGCAAATGGGAAAAGGGGATATTGACTATATTGCCTGAAGCGACTCCACCCCAGTCTGAGCTGCACTGTACGATATACTTTTGACAAACCCAGAATGTAGAACAGGGAAGGATGTGGCGTACAGGGACGGGTGGCCGGCACCACTTGAGAGCAGTAGAAGTAATAATTGGAAAACAGGGGGCAGCCTTGCAGATTGAATGGGACACCTTCCTGGAAAAATGGTACAGGGTGGTGGGGGCTGCACCTCACGTGACATTGCTTGTAAATAAGGGATATCAGTCTAGGGAATTGGGACCCCTGGTGAGACAAGCAGGCACTGTTAGAAACTGGAGAAGGATTGCTTCAAAAGTATGGATGTCTGAAGACAGTAATTACATCAAGATAACAGTTACTATAGACATGATAGGTATGATGAAAGAGGTTGAAATTAACCCCCAGCGACAGCTTCTTGTGCTTAAAACAGTAGGTCAGACACAGGAGGAAAGGCTGAATGAGTTGCCAGCTAGCGTGTGGTCGCGACATGACACAGATATGGGACTGGTGAAGTCTGCAAGTCCGGTAGAGATAAGATTAAAACACGGAGCAGTTCCACCCCGGAGACCACAGTACCCTCTGAAGCCAGAGGCAGAGGACGGCATAGCGCCAACTATACAGGGTCTGGTGGAGGTGGGAGTGCTTATCAACACACATAGTCCCTGCAACACTCCACTGTTACATTTTAAAGGCAGACAAGTCAAGGTGGATACTACGACATGATTTGCGAGCAGTGAACGAGGTGGTGAGAGATTGGCCAGCGGTGGTTCCGAATCCGCACACATTACTGACCAATGTTCCACCAGAAGTAGCTTACTTTTCAGTGATTGATCTGTGTTCAGCGTTCTTCAGTGTGCCATTAGCAGACCAGTGTCAGTATCTGTTTGCTTTTACCTATAGGGGTGTTCAATACACTTACACTAGGATGCCGCAGGGATTCAAACATTCGTCTCATGTGTTCAATCAGGTACTAAAGGCAGATTTGGAAGGCGTAGCCTTAGACAGTACGCTGATACAGTATGTGGATGATTTATTGATTTGCTCTGAAACTGAGGAACAATGCGAGCAAGATACTGTGGCTCTTCTGGAGAGGCTGGCGTGCGGAGGTCATAAAGTGTCTAGGAAGAAGTTGCAGTTTTGTGTGCAGCAGGTAGAGTACTTAGGACAGTTAATCTCCAAAGGAATTAAAACTATAGCACCGAACCAGATAGAGGCAATAATCAAAGCTCCTAAGCCACAGACAGTAAGACAGATGATGACATTCTTAGGGATGGTAGGATACAGTTCGGACTGGATTGGAGAATATGCTGAGATTGTGACACCATTGAGAAAGATAATGAAGGAAGCAGGACAAACAAGCCTGAAGAATGTTTTGCAGTGGAATGACGAGGCAGAAATGGCTTTTAACACAATTAAGCAGGAATTGCAGTCGGCTCCAGCCTTGGCCCTGCCTAATTATGAGAAAACCTTTCATTTGTATGTATCCAACAGACAGGAGGGATATGCTACAGCAGTATTGACACAGGAAACAGGTACATAGATACATAGAAAATAGGTGCAGGAGTAGGCCATTCGGCCCTTCGAGCCTGCACCGCCATTCAATACGATCATGGCTGATCATCCAACTCAGTATCCCGTACCTGCCTTCTCTCCATACCCCCTGATCCCTTTAGCCACAAGGGCCACATCTAATTCCCTCTTAAATATAGCCAATGAACTGGCCTCAACTACCCTCTGTGGCAGAGAGTTCCAGAGATTCACCACTCTCTGTGTGAAAAAGTTTTTCCTCATCTCGGTCTTAAAGGATTTCCCCCTTATCCTTAAGCTGTGACCCCTTGTCCTGGACTTCCCCAACATCGGGAACAATCTTCCTGCATCTAGCCTGTCCAACCCCATAAGAATTTTGTACGTTTCTATAAGATCCCCTCTCAATCTCCTAAATTCTAGCGAGTATAAGCCAAGTCTATCCAGTCTTTCTTCATATGAAAGTCCTGACATCCCAGGAATCAGTCTGGTGAACCTTCTCTGCACTCCCTCTATGGCTATAATGTCCTTCCTCAGATTTGGAGACCAAAACTGTACGCAATACTCCAGGTGTGGTCTCACCAAGACCCTGTACAACTGCAGTAGAACCTCCCTGCTCCTATACTCAAATCCTCTTGCTATGAAGGCCAACATACCATTCGCTTTCTTCACTGCCTGCTGCACCTGCATGCCTACTTTCAATGACTGGTGTACCATGACACCCAGGTCTCGCTGCATCTCCCCATTTCCTAATCGGCCACCATTTAGATAATAGTCTGCCTTCCCGTTTTTGCTACCAAAGTGGATAACCTCACATTTATCCACATTATACTGCATCTGCCAAACATTTGCCCACTCACCCAGCCTATCCAAGTCACCTTGCAGTCTCCTAGCATCCTCCTCACAGCTAACACTGCCCCCCAGCTTAGTGTCATCCGCAAACTTGGAGATGTTGCTTTCAATTCCCTCGTCCAGATCATTAATATAAATTGTAAATAGCTGGGGTCCCAGCACTGAGCCTTGCGGTACCCCACTAGTCACTGCCTGCCATTGTGAAAAGGACCCGTTTACTCCTACTCTTTGCTTCCTGTTTGCCAGCCAGTTCTCTATCCACATCAATACTGAACCCCAATACCGTGTGATTTAAGTTTGTATCCTAATCTCTTATGTGGTACCTTGTCGAAAGCCTTCTGAAAGTCCAGATACAACACATCCACTGGTTCTCCCCTATCCACTCTACTAGTTACATCCTCGAAAAATTCTATAAGATTCGTCAGACACGATTTACCTTTCGTAAATCCATGCTGACTTTGTCCAATGATTTCACCACTTTCCAAATGTGCTGCTATCCCATCTTTAATAACTGACTCTAGCAGTTTCCCCACTACTGATGTTAGACTAACTGGTCTGTAATTCCCCGTTTTCTCTCTCCCTCCCTTCTTAAAAAGTGGGGTTACGTTTGCTACCCTCCAATCCTCAGGAACTACTCCAGAATCTAAAGAGTTTTGAAAAATTATCACTAATGCATCCACTATTTCTGGAGCTACTTCCTTAAGTACTCTGGGATGCAGCCTATCTGGCCCTGGTGATTTATCGGCCTTTAATCCATTCAATTTACCCAACACCACTTCCCGACTAACCTGGATTTCACTCAGTTCCTCCATCTCCTTTGACCCGCGGCCCCCTGCTATTTCCGGCAGATTATTTATGTCTTCCTTAGTGAAGACGGAACCAAAGTAGTTATTCAATTGGTCTGCCATATCCTTGTTCCCCATGATCAATTCACCTGTTTCTGACTGCAAGGGACCTACATTTGATTTAACTAATCTCTTTCTCTTCACATATCTATAAAAACTTTTGCAGTCAGTTTTTATGTTCCCTGCCAGTTTCCTTTCATAATCTATTTTCCCTTTCCTAATTAAGCCCTTTGTCCTCCTCTGCTGGTCTCTGAATTTCTCCCAGTCCTCTGGTATGCTGCTTTTTCTGGCTAATTTGTACGCATCATCTTTTGCTTTGATACTATCCCTGATTTCCCTTGTTATCCACGGATGCACTACCTTCCTTGATTTATTCTTTTGCCAAACTGGGATGAACAATTTTTGTAGTTCATCCATGCAGTCTTTAAATGCCTTCCATTGCATATCCACCGTCAACCCTTTTAGAACTAATTGCCAGTCAATCTTGGCCAATTCACGTCTCATACCCTCAAAGTTACCTTTCTTTAAGTTCAGAACCGTTGTTTCTGAATTAACAATGTCACTCTCCATCCTAATGAAGAACTCAACCATATTATGATCACTCTTGCCCAAGGGGGCACGCACAACAAGTCTGCTAACTAACCCTTCCTCATTACTCAATACCCAGTCTAGAATAGCCTGCTCTCTCGTTGGTTCCTCTACATGTTGGTTTAGATAACTATCCCTCATACATTCCAAGAAATCCTCTTCCTCAGCACCCCTGCCAATTTGATTCACCCAATCTATATGTAGATTGAAGTCACCCATTATAACTGTTTTGCCTTTGTTGCACGCATTTCTAATTTCCTGTTTGATGCCATCCCCAACTTCACTACTACTGCTAGGTGGCCTGTACACAACACCCACCAGCGTTTTCTGCCCCTTAGTGTTTCGCAGCTCTACCCATACCGATTCCACATCCTCCAAGCTAATGTCCTTCCTTTCCACTGCGTTAATCTCCTCTCTAACCAGCAACGCTACCCCCACCTCCTTTTCCTTTCTCTCTATCCCTCCTGAATATTGAATATCCCTGGATGTTCAGCTCCCAGCCTTGGTCACCTTGGAGCCATGTCTCCGTGATCCCAACTATATCATAATCATTAATTGCTATCTGCACGTTCAACTCATCCACCTTATTACGAATGCTCCTTGCATTGAGACACAAAGTCTTCAGGCTTGTTTTTACAACGCTCTTACCCCTTATACAATTATGTTGAAAAGTGGCTCTTTTTGATTTTTGCCCTGGATTTGTCTGCCTGCCACTTTTACCTTTCACCTTGCTACCTATTGCTTCCGCCCGCATTTTACACCCCTCTGTTTCTCTGCTCACCCATTTAAGAACCCCACCACCTCTTATTCTCTGTTTATTATTGTTTTCTTCTTTCCCCCCTACATGTTGGGTCTGAGTGCTTTCCTTCTCTGCCTCCTGCCTCACACACTGTCTAATAGCATTCTCTATTTGAGTCCCTCCCCCCAACCATTCTAGTTTAAAGTCTCCCCAGTAGCCTTTGCAGATCTCCCCGCCAGGATATCGGTCCCCCTCAGGTTCAAGTGCAACCCATCCTTTTTGTACAGGTCGAACCTTCCACAAAAGAAGTCCCAATGATCCAGAAATTTGAATCCCTGCCTTCTGCACCAGTCCTTCAGCCACGCATTTATCCTCCACCTCGCTCCATTCCTACTCTCACTGTCGCGTGGTACAGGCAGTAATCCCGAGATTGTTACCTTTGCTGTCCTTCTCTTTAACTCCCCTCCTAACTCCCTAAATTCTCCTTTCAGGACCTCTTCTCTTTTTCTACCTATGTCATTGGTACCTATATGTATCACGACCTTGGGCTCCTCTCCCTGCCCTTTCAGGATGTCTTGGACACGTTGAGACACATCACAGACCCTGGCACCAGGGAGGCAAACTACCATCCGGGTCTCCCGACTGCGTCCACAGAATCGCCTGTCTGAAAGGCGAAGCAGCCGGTTGCGTATTACAGTACAAAATTGGATGAGGTGGCTCAGGGATTCCACCTTGCTATCAGGGACTGGCGGCAGTGTACTATGCTTATGAGAAAGCATCGTCTGTGACTACGGGATATCCAGTGATCATATATACCCACCACAAAGTGGCAGAGTTGTTGGAAAAAGGAAAGTTTGTACTTACACCAGCTAGGATAATAGCGTATCAGATGCTACTGACATTTTCAGATATCACCATACAAAGATGTACTACAAGTAACATAGCTGACCATGTCCCGCTTGGTCATGAGGGGGAGCCCCATGACTGCGTGGGTCAGACGATGGTGTTTTCTAAATTACAAGCGGATTTACAATCTGAACCACTGATTGATGAGGATAAGAAAGTCTTGTTTGTGGATGGATCATGCTATCGGGATCATGATGGAAATCATGCAGGATTTGCAGTGGTGCAACAGGACCAAACAGGGTTTCAGACCATTAGGTTGGAGGCTTGTCAGCAGCCATGTTCAGCCCAGTTGGCAGAGATTAAGGCTTTAACAGCAGCGTGTGAAATGATGGAAGGTGAAAAAGTGGATATCTACACAGATTCGGCTTATGCACACGGAGTCTGTCATCTATTTGGTGCAGTATGGAAACAGAGGGGCTTTAAGAAAAGCAATGGGGATCCCATTCAACATTTCCAACACATTTCTGACCAAATAAAGGCATTAGTAAAGCCTAGGGCATTACCCATTGTTAAATGTCAGGCACATAAAAAGGGCAGTGACACAGTTACGAAGGGAATCATGCAGCGGATGAAGCAGCTAAGACAGCATCTGGGTGCCAATCGATAATAATTGCATCCCATATGTTAGTGGTACCAGAGCCTACAAAGACGGATATCATTGAAATGCAGGGACAGGCTACATTAGCTGAACAAACGATGTGGGGGCAGAGGGGAGCCAAGCCAAACGAGGACGGCTTATGGACCACCGAAAATGGCCTGTTAGTGGCACCTACCACCTTATTGACCAATCTTATTTCAGAAGCACATGGACTGGACCATTGTGCGAGGGGGGAAGTCATACGAAAGGTAAGAAAGGATGGGTTTTGGTCACCTTATCTGCAGGCTTCAGTAGATCACTTTTTGTCCCGGTGTGAGGTATGTGCACAAAATAATGTCAGAAAGGGCATAACGACACCCGAGGGGCCATTCACACATCTGGTAATCGACTATGTGGACATGTTGAAAACAGTACGAGGTAAGCGATACCTGTTGGTAATCATTGAGCGATTCAGTAGATGGGTGGAGGCCGTACCTTCCAAAGACCTAGGGGCAGGTACGGTGGTGAAATCGTTGACAAATGAGGTGATTCCACGGTTTGGCATACCAGCAATAATTAGCTCCGACAATGGGCCAGCTTTTGTTAAGAAGACAGTTAAGCTGGTGCTGCAGGCCCTGAGGGTGAAGCAAAGATTTGGCTGTGTCTACCACCCTCAATCACAAAGCATGGTGGAAAGGGTGAATGGGACATTGAAAGCAAAAATAAACAAAATTTGTGCAACTACTAAATTAAATTGGATTGATGCATTGCGCTTGGCGTTAATGAGTTGTCGTATGCAAACCAATTGAACAACTCACCTAACACCACACAAAATGCTCACCGGCAGACCCATGCCAGTGCCCAGACGAAGGGATATATATATATATGAGGGTCCGAGTTTGGAGCAATTAGAGGTAGAACTTAAACAATATATGCAACAGTTAACTATGATACATAAGTCTATTTATGCACAGGAAAAGCAAAAGGAGCCAGCGGCAGACCAGGAGGAAGGACCGATTAAGCCTGGAGACCAAGTTTATGTGCGAGCCTTTCGAAGAAAATGGAATGAACCAAGAAGGGAAGGACCATTCACAGTAATAAAGGCCTCACCTACAGCAGTTCAGGTAGAGGGCCGATCCATATGGTACCACCTTAATCATTGCACAAGGGCTATTCCACCACAACAGCCCAGGGATAACCCCGAGGTAAGTGAACAAGAGGACGAGGACACCGGGGAAGAACAGGGCATTGACTAGGTAATAAATGACGTATTCGGAGAAAGTGGGAGTTCCGACACCAGTGAGGATGCGGGTGTGGGTGAGTGCCCTTCTCCTGATAGGCATCATCCTTCTACTAGCAATATGGGCGAAGGAGGGCCAGGGGAACCTGCCACGGATAATCCCTACTCAGGCTTCACAACCATCAACCTTGCCGACTTGGGCATGGAAGGATAACACCACTGCTTCACACGAGTTGGGAAAGCTGGTATGTAACCGAAGGGAGGCAAAGGTCCAAAATGATACTAGCTCAGCCGTCTGGCGTAGCGCTTCCACAAGCGAGTGGTACAAGTGGGCGCAATACACAGCACAAACTTTGAAGTTGCCACAATGTATAATATGTGCCAAAGCGAATGGGAGAATATTGGCTATACCAGAACCTCACAACTATACAGATTGTGCGGATTTCTTGCGAAGTGTGACACGCTGGGGAGACATGTCTAATTGCCCAATAGAGTGTTTAAATGCAGCAGGATCGACACGTGACACTTGCGAAAGAACACTGTTCTCTATGGAACTTCACAGGGGTAAGAAAACCCTACCCAGAGCCACCACCAGAGGTTGGGATTACATCTACAGCATAGTATGAATGCTACCTTGCAGCGAATGGCACACACCCGGTAGGAACTTTTCCCGGCCGTTGTAACAGGGTGTGGGTGTGTAATCAACAGGACCCATACCAAGTGGCTGAAGATGTGCCCAAAGTAGATGTTGCTGTTGTACTACCACAGTGCAAGGCTATTTTGACAGCAGATGTGGCTGTAGCTGATAGGTTTTGGATGTGCAGAGGTAAGCCTAGAAACACACTGCCGCTACATTGGACTGGATTGTGTGCCAGGGTGATGTTGGCACAACCTGTCCTTGTGATAAGTCCACCAGATATGTGCAAACAGACCCGTAGGAAAAGAGCATTTGATTTGTTACCTGACGGGGTTCATCTGGATGCAATAGGACAACCGAGAGGAATCCCTAATGAATTTAAAGCCAGGAATGAGATTGCTGCAGGACTGGAGTCAATACTTTTCTGGATTACGCCTGCTAAAAACACGGAATGGATTAACTACATTTATTATAATCAACAGAGGTTTATTAATTACACTGACGACGCTGCATCATGACTTGCTGACTCTTATAGTCAATGCCCCATAGCACAGAAGACAAGCATACCATATGCTTAACCCATATTGGTTAACATATGATGCACGTTTGATAGCACCAGGCCTGTACTCGCTAGAGTTTAGAAGAATGAGGGGGGACCTCATTGAAACGTACCGAATAGTGAAAGTCATGTACAAAGTGGATGTGGAGAGGATGTTTCCACTAGTGGGAGAGTGTCACAGCCTCAGAATTAAAGGACGTTCCTTTTGGAAGGAGAGGAGGAGGAATTTATTTAATCAGAGGGTGGTGAATCGGTGGAATTCTTTGCCACCGAAGGCTGTGGATTCGAAGTCAATGGATATTTTTATGGCAGAGATAGATGGACTGTTGATTGGTAAAGGTGTCAGGGGTTATGGGGAGAAAGCAGGAGAATGAGCAGCTTGTAATGGAGCCGACCAGAGAAAAGGTAATTCTGAATTTAGGGTTGTCCAATGAAACAGATATGATAATTGAACTCGAGGTAAAGGAACCGCTTGGAGGTAGTGATCATAATATGATTAGTTTTAATCTGCAATTTGAGAAGGAGAACGTTAAATCGGAAGTGGCAGTGATGCAGTTGAACAAAGAGGACTATGAAGGCATGAGAGGGGAGCTGGCCAAGGTAGACTGGTAAGGGATCCTAGCAGGAATGACGGTGGAACAGCAATGGCAGGAATTTCTGGGCATAATCCGAAGACACAGGATCATTTCATTCCAAAAAGGAAGAAAGATTCTAAGGGGAGTAGGAGGCAACCGTGGCTGACAAGAGAAGTTAGGGATAGAATAAAACTAAAAGAAAAGATGTATAACACAGCAAAGAGTAGCCGGAAGCCAGAGGATTGGGAAACTTTCATAGGACAACAGAAGGAAACAAAACGGACAATACGGGCTGAAAAGATGAAGTACGAAGGGAAGCTGGCCAGGAATATAAAGGAGGACAGTAAAAGCTACTTTCGATATGTTAAGGGAAAAAGAGTAGCAAAGTCAAATGTGGGTCCCTTGAAGGTAGACGGGTGAAATTATTATGAGCAACAAGGAAATGGCAGAAGAGTTGAATAGGTACTTCGGATCCGTCTTCACTAAGGAAGACACAAACAATCTCCCAGATGTACTGTAGGACAGAGGATCTAAGGGGGTAGAGGAACTGAAAGAAATGTTCATTAGGCGAGAAATAGTATTTAGACTAATGGGACTGAAGGATGATAAATCCCCTGGGCCTGATGGTCTGCATCCCAGGGTCCTCAGGGAGGTGTCTCTAGAAATAGTGGATGCATTGGTGATTATTTTCCAATGTTCAATAGATTCAGGATCAGTTCCTGTGGATTGGAGGATAGCTAATGTTATCCCACTTTTCAAGAAAGGAGCGAGTGAGAAAACAGGGAATTACAGACCAGTTAGCCTGACTTCGGTGGTGGGAAAGATGCTGGAGTCAATTATTAAAGAGGTAATAATGGGGCATTTGGATAGCAGTAAAAGGATTAGTCCAAGTCAACATGGATTTATGAAAGGGAAATCATGCTCGACTAATCTTCTGGAATTTTTTGAGGATGTGAGAAGTAAAATGGATGAAGGGGTGCCAGTGGATGTAGTGTGTCTAGACTTTCAGAAAGCCTTTGATAAAGTCTGGTGACTAAAGAGACTGGTGACTAAAATTAGAGCACATGGTATTGGGGGTAGGGTGTTGACATGGATAGAAAATTGGTTAGCAGATCGGAAGCAAAGAGTAGGAGTGAACGGGTCCTTTTCACAATGGCAGGCAGTGGCGAGTGGAGTGCCGCAAGGTTTGGTGTTGGGGCCGCAACTGTTTACCATATATATTAATGATTTGGAAGAGGGAATTAGGAGCAACACTAGCAAGTTTGCAGATGACACAAAGCTGGGTGGCAGTGTGAACTGTGAAGAGGATGTTAAGAGGTTGCAGGGTGACCTGGACAGGTTTAGTAAGTGGGCAGATGCCTGGCAGATGCAGTATACTATAGATAAATATGAGGTTATCGAATTTGGCGGCAAAAACAAGGGGGCAGATTATTATCTCAACGGGGTTAGGTTAGGTAAGGGGGAGGTACAGCGAAACCTGGGTGTCCTTGTACACCAGTCACTGAAAGTTGGCGGTACACAAAAATGCTGGAGAAACTCAGCGGGTGCAGCAGCATCTATGGAGCGAAGGAAATAGGCAACGTTTCGGGCCGAAACCCTTCCTCAGACTGATAGGGGGTGGGGAGAAGAAAGGAAAAAAGGAAAAAGGCAGAGGAGGAGCCTGAGGGCTGGGGGAGGGGAGGAGACAACCAGAGGGCTGATGAAGGGGAGGGGACAGCAAGGGCTAGCAGAATTGGGAGAATTCCATTCTGCTAGCCCTTGCTGTCCCCTCCCCTTCATCAGCCCTCTGGTTGTCTCCTCCCCTCCCCCAGCCCTCAGGCTCCTCCTCCGCCTTTTTCCTTTTTTCCTTTCTTCTCCCCACCCCCTATCAGTCTGAGGAAGGGTTTCGGCCCGAAACATTGCCTATTTCCTTCGCTCCACAGATGCTGCTGCACCCGCTGAGTTTCTCCAGCATTTTTGTGTACCTTCAATTTTCCAGCATCTGCAGTTCCTTCTTTAACACTGAAAGTTGGCGTGCAGGTACAGCAGGCAGTGACGAAAGCTAATGGAATGTTGGCCTTCATAACAAGAGGATTTCAGTAAAGGAGTAGAGAGGTTCTTCTGCAGTTGAATAGGGCTCTGGTGAGACCACATCTGGAGTATTATGTACAGTTTTGGTCTCCTAATTTGAGGAAGGACATCCTTGTGATTGCGGCAGTGCAGCTTAGGTTCACGAGATTGATCCCTAGGATGGCGGGACTGTCATATGAAGAAAGATTGGAAAATACTAGGCTTGTATTCACTGGAGTTTAGAAGGATGAGGGGGGCCTTATAGAAACATGCTAGATGCAGGAAAAATGTTCCCAATGTTGGGTGAGTCCAGAACCAGGGGCCAGTCTTAGAATAAAGGGGAGGTCATTTAAGACTGAGGTGAGAAACAACTTTTTCTCCCAGAGAGTTGTGAATTTGTGGAAATCCCTGCCACAGAGGGCAGTGGAGGCCAAATCACTGGATGGATTTAAGAGAGTTAGATAAAGCTCTAGGGGCTAGTGGAGTCAAGGGATATGGGGAGAAGGCAGGCATGGGTTATTGATAGGGGACGATCAGCCATGATCACAATGAATGGCGGTTTTGCCTCCTTCTTCACCGACAAAATTCAGAAAATTAGGCAAGCAGTCAGTGCCTCCACATCAGGTGCAGGACACGTGTTGTCCATGTGAGCCTCTTCTGGCTCAGATCATGAAAAACATCAAAATATGTTACCATAGTTACGCAGACGACACACAAATCTACATAACAATATCACCAGGAGACTATAGTCCAATACAAGCACTGAGTAGATGCATTGAGCAAATCAACAATTGGATGAACCAGAATTTTCTCCAATTAAACAAAGAAAAAACTGAAATAATTGTTTTTGGAGCCAAGGAAGAACGATTAAAATTTAGCACCCAGCTTCAAATGGTAATGCTAAAAACAACAAACCAAGCCAGAAACTTAGGAGTAGTCATGGACTCAGACCTGAACTTCACCAGCCACATAAAAACAGTCACAAAGTCAGCCTACTATCACCTAAAGAATATATCAAGGATTAAAGGACTTATGTCTCAGCAGGATTTGGAAAAACTTGTCCATGCATTTATATTCAGCAGGCTCGACTACTGTAACAGTGTCTTTACAGGTCTCCCTAAAAAGTCGATCAGACAGCTGCAGTTAATTCAGAACGCTGCTGCTCGAGTCCTCACTAAGACCAAAAAGGTAGATCACATTACTCCAGTTCTGAGGTCTTTACACTGGCTTCCTGTCTGTCAAAGAATTGATTTCAAAATACTACTGTTGGTTTACAAAGCACTGAATGGTTTAGGGCCAAAATACATTTCTGATCTTCTGCTTAGCTACGAACCACCCAGACCTCTCAGATCGTCTGGGACAGGTCTGCTCTGTGTCCCCAGAGTCAGAACTAAACATGGAGAGGCAGCATTTAGTTTTTATGCACCACATATCTGGAACAAACTCCCAGAAAACTGCAGTTCTGCTGCAACTCTCAGCTCTTTTAAATCTAGACTGGACTTTTCTGTTTGCCGCTGCCTTTCAGTAAACAATACAATTTATTAATTACCTATAATGCACTGTAACTTATATTCCTGGTTTTATTCTATTTTAAATATTTTATTTGATTGCTTTTAATTTTGTAATTATTTTATCTGAATAATCTAATAATCATTTTATATCTAAATGTCATTTTATATGTGTTTCTTTCAAATGCTTTAAATGTTTTATGTAAAGCACTTTGAATTACCTTGTGGTTGAAAGGTGCTATACAAATAAACTTGCCTTGCCTTGCCTTGCTGGCTCGAAGGGCCGAATGGCCTCCTCCTGCACCTATTTTCTATGTTTAATGGGATTAGGAGAGAGAGATTAGCCATGAATGAATGGCGGAATAGACGATGGGC
The DNA here is from genome assembly GCA_038087875.1 of Malacoraja senta. Lineage (NCBI taxonomy): Eukaryota > Metazoa > Chordata > Chondrichthyes > Rajiformes > Rajidae > Malacoraja > Malacoraja senta. Next base: position 16,603 of record JAXLNO010004705.1, read on the forward strand.
TGAATGGCCTAATTCTGCTCCTATCATTTATGACACCTTCTTAACCACCCTGTCTACTTGTGCTGCCTCCTTCAGTGAGCTATGAACTTGGACTCCAAGATCCCTCTGCACATCAATGCTGTTAATGGTCATGCCATTAACTGTATACTCTTCCCTTACATTTAACCTCTCAAAGTGCATCACTTGCTCGGGTTAAATTCCATCTGCCATTTCTCTGCCCCTGTCTGCAGCTGGTCTATGTTCTGCTATCTTCTGACAGCATTTCTCGCTGTCTGCAACTCCTAATTTGTGTAATTAGCAATCTTACTCACCAACCCATCTGTATTTACGTCCAGGTTATATATATACAACATAACACAAAATCTCTCTAAATCTGGCCCCAGCCCATTCATGAATTTTAATCCCTGTGCAATTGACTACTCCTTTAGCAGCTATTTAGAACCTTCTTCGTCTATGTGTCCCTCCTCCTCCACAACTACCATGGGGAAAAACATTCGGAACATCTTCCCCATCTAGTTTAGTCTAGTTTCTTGTCCCGTGTACCAAAAAGCTTTTTTGTAGCATGCTTTCCAGCCGTCCAGTCAAAATGTGTAGGAAGGAACTGCAGATGCTAGTTTAAACTGAAGATAGATACAAAAAGCTGGAGTAACTCAGCGGGTCAGGAAGCATCAATCTGAAGAAGGGTCTCTACCCGAAAATTCACCTATTCCATCTCTGGTCTGTAGAGGGGTCGCGCCCCGAATGTCATGTATTCCTTTTCTCTAGGTCTGAAGAAGGGTCTTGACCCAAAACGTCACCTATTCCTTTTCTCCAGAGATGCTGTCTGACCTGCTGAGTTCCTCCGGATTTCTGTGTCTCAGCCGTCCACAGTGTACAGATACAGGATTAAGGGAATAATGTTTAGCGCAGATAAAGTCCAGTCATGTCCAATTAAAGATAGAAACATAGAAAATAGGTGCAGGAGTAGGCCATTCGGCCCTTCGAGACTGCACCGCCATTCAATATGATCATGGCTGATCATCCAACTCAGTATCCTGTACCTGCTTTCTCTCCATACACCCTGATCCCTTTAGCCACAAGGGCCACATCTAACTCCCTCTTAAATATAGCCAATGAACTGGCCTCAACTACCTTCTGTGGCAGAGAATTCCAGAGATTCACCACTCTGTGTAAAAAATGTTTTTCTCATCTCGGTCCTAAAAGATTTCCCCTTTATCCTTAAACTGTGACCCCTTGTTCTGGACTTCCCCAACATCGGGAATAATCTTCATGCATCCAGCCTGTCCAACCCCTTAAGAATTTTGTAAGTTTCTATAAGATCCCCCCTCAATCTTCTAAATTCTAGCGAGTACAAGCCGAGTCTATCCAGTCTTTCTTCATATGAAAGTCCTGACATCCCAGGAATCAGTTTGGTGAACCTTCTCTGTACTCCCTCTATGGCAAGAATGTCCTTCCTCAGATTAGGAGACCAAAACTGTACGCAATACTCCAGGTGTGGTCTCACCAAGACCCTGTACAACTGCAGAACATCCCTGCTCCTATACTCAAATCCTTTTGCTTTGAATGCTAACATACCATTCGCTTTCTTCACTGCCTGCTGCACCTGCATGCCGACTTGCAGGTGCAGCAAGATAGTGCGAGGGTCTCCAATCTATGCCTCTCATGAACAGATATACTTCTTTTAGATATTTTAAACCCCATTATAAGACATTCCTTGTAACCCACCATCTCCACCCAAGTTATAGGTCATCTCCAGAATCCCTGCTTAGGCAGTTCACATCAATCACTTTGATAATGTCCCTGAATGCTGGAGATATTTTCAGTGCGTTAGAAGAACTACGCAAATAATCCTTGTTACTGTTAGGGAAATGACTAGTGACATTGAGTGTTTCAGTCTGACTCTGTTAAACAAGGCCAAATTTGTCAGAGTTCAGAGGCTGGATTGATATCCCAATGGGGAATGTGATATTATCCCATAGAAACACACCGGCTCTTCCACCTACATTGTCGACAATGACCGTCAAGCACCCATCTTGTTATGTTCTATGTGTAGGGGCAGCATGGTGGCGCAGCGGTAGAGTTGCTGTGTTACAGCGCCAGAGACCGGGTTTCATCCTGACTACAGGTGCTGTCTGTACGGAGTTTGTACGTTCTCCCCCTGGGTTTTCTTCAGGAGCTGCGGTTTCCTCTCACACTCTAAAGATGTACAGGTTTATCGGCTAATTGACTTGGTAGAATTGAAAGTCGTACCTAATGTGTGTAGGATAGCGTAAATGTGCAGGGATCGCTGGTCGGCTTGGACTCCATGGGCCAAGGGCCTGTTTCCACGCTGTACGTCTAAACTAAACTACAGATTCTAGTTTTTCACCAAAGATAGAAACAAAAAACTGGAGTAACTCAACAGGTTAGATAACATCACTGGAGAAAAGAAAACTGACATTTTGGGTCAAGAACTTCACACCAGCCGGGAAGGATCCGAAACATCATCTATATCTTTTCTCCTGACATGATGCTTGACCCGCTGAGTTACTCCAGCTTGTTGTGTCCATCTTTGTTGCTATGTACTATGTTATCTTGAACCAAATCTGCACAAAATCCCTTTTATTGCAGCTTTCAGCTTTAAGTCCCACCGATATGTGTTGGTGCATCAGATAACATTCTCTCACGGGCAAAGACACGGGCAGAGAGACGGAGTTCATGTAAGCTTTTTATAAATAATTACGTGGACATATTCTGGGCAGCACGGTGGCGCAGCGGTAGAGCTGCTGCCTTACAGCACTTGCAGCGACGGAAACCTGAGTTCGATCCTGACTAAAACACATTTGGATGACTCTACCGCTCTATACAATCCCAGCGAGTCGTGTATGTGTGGGTAGGCATGGGCACATGTAGGTGTAGGGAGAGAGAGAGAGAGGGAGAGAGAGAATGGGGGGAGAGAGAGAGGGGAGAGAGACAGGGGTAGAGAGAAAGGGAGAGAGGGAGGGGGGTGAGAGAGAGGGGAAAAAGAGAGGGGAGGGGAGAGAGAGAGGGGGGGAGAGAGAGAGGGGGAGAGAGAAGGGGAAGGGGAGAGAGAGAGAGAGAGAGGGGTGAGAGAGAGGGGGTGAGAGAAAGGGGGGGAGAGAGAGGGGGATGAGAGAGAGGGGGAGGAGGAGATGGGGGAGAGAGATGGGGAGAGAGATGGGGGAGAGAGGAGGGGGAGAGAGAGAAGGGGGAGAGAGGGAAGGGGAAGAGAGAGAGAGAGAGGGGGGGAAAGAGAGTGGGAGAGAGAAGGGGAAGGGGAGAGAGACACACACACAGACAAAGATGAACAGAGTGCAAAAGAGAAAAAAAATGAACAGAGGGACAGAGAAAAAAGAGAAAGAGAAAGACAGACAGAGGCAGCACTAGAGCTGCTGCCTCACAGCAATGGAGAATCAGGTTCGATTCTGACTACAGGTGCTGACTATGTGGAGATTGTACGTCCTCCCGTGACCACGTGGGTTTTTCCAAGTGTGTTTCCGTCTACATTCTAAACTCGTGCTGGTTTGTGGGTTAATTTGCTTTTGTAAATTGCCCTAGTGTGTAGAGAGTGGATGAGAAAGTGGGATAACATAGAACTAGTGTGGATGGATGATTGATGGTCGGTGTGGACTCGGTGGGCCGAGAGGCCTGATTCCATGCTGTAATTCTAAACAAAACTAACTACCCAGCTCAACTTAGATAATTACATTTAAAAGGATAAAACATCTTTAAATAAGAGCGTAGGAAATAGAGGCGAGGTATTCCATGTTCCATGTTATCCCACTTTGTCATCCACTCCCTACACATTCGGGACAATTTACAGAGGGCCAATTAACCAAGAAACACGCACGTGTCTTGGATATTGGAGGAAACTGAAGCACACAGAAGAAACACAGCTGGTCACAGAGAGGACGTGTAAATTCCACACACGGAGAGCACCCGAGGTCAGGATCGAACCGGGATCCCTGGCGTTGTGAGGCAGCGGCCCTACCAGCTACGCTCCTGTGCCGCCCCTGCAAGTATTTCCTCACCTCTGGATTGGCCGTTTGTCGAATCCTTTGGTCTTGAATAACTTGCCACCGTGAATGCACGGGTAGTCGATCTCGGCAAACTTCAGCGCATCGTTCATCCGGCGCTTGGGGTGCCCGTCGCCGCTGCGCCTCGATGGTCCGCGAGTGCCTGGTCCACATCTGCACGGAGTTGTCCCTCTGGTAGCGCCGGAACTCCCTGTGCAGCTCGCTGTAGCTCAAGAACTTAGCGCCCACTCGGAAACCCGTCACCTGGGACATGGCTACACGTGCATCAGATGGAGTTGGCAGACTGGAGAGTGGGCACTGAGAATAGACCACATGCAGAAGATGCAGGTCAGCCAAGGTAGAACGGATCAGAACAGCTCATATACAGAGTTCAAGAATGGCACGGTGGCACAACTGTCGAGTCACTGCCTCACAGCCAGAGACCCGGGATCGATCCTTTGCTCGGATGCTGTCTTTAAAATTTACTTTAGATTTGAGATACAGCACGGAAACAGGCCCTTCAGCCCACCGAGTCTACCCCAACCAGCGATCACCCCGTATACTAGCACTATCCTACATGCTAGGACAATTTACAAATTTACAGAAGCTAATTAACCTGCAAACCTGCACGTCTTTGGAGTGTGGGAGGAAACCGAAGATCTCAGAGAAAGCTCACAGAGAGAATGTACAAACTCTGTACAGACAGCACCCGTAGTCGGGATCGAAACCGGGTCACTGTCGCTGCAAGCGTTTTAAGGCAGCAACTCTACCACTGCGCCACTGGAATCTCCACGTCCCATCCACTATCTCATCCCGTCCAGATCTTATCCTTGCGAATGCTGGTAATAGCATCCGTTAGTTTTTCTTCCAGTGACCTTTACCTCTCTGCACCGCTCAAGTCATAGAGTCATACAGCATGGAAATTCGCCCCTCAGCCCAACTCGCCCATGCGACCAACATGTCCATGCCTAATCCCTGGGATATGGAGCAGAGGGGATTACACACCTGTGATGGGGGAGTCCAGGGATTGGGGACTTGGGGGAACGGGGTGGATGGAAAATTCCAGATTTGGGACCGGGAGCAATTGCGAGGATCAGGGGCAGAAATATATTTCCTGTTGATAGCCAACCGTGAGTCAGCAGAGGGTCATTCAACAGGAAAAAAAAAAAAAAAAGTGCTGGAGTAACTCAACGGGTCAGGCAGCATCTCTGGAGAAGCTGCTTTCTTCCAATATGCCTCAATTCCATTAGTGCTAAGAACTATATTTAACTCTCTTGAACACATCCAGGTGAATTGGCCTCCACTTCCTTCTGTGGCAGAGAATTCCAGATTTACAACTCTCTGGATGAAAACGTTTTCCTCATCTCAGTCCAATATGGCCATAGCATTCTTAAACTGTGACCCCTGTTTCTGGACTCCCCCAACATTGGGAACATTTTTCCTGCAGCTAGCCTATCTTATCCTTCTAAATGCCAGTGAATATAAGCACAGTCGATCCATTCTTTTATCATATGTCAGTCCCACCATCCCTGGAATTAACCTGGTGAACCTATGCTGCACCCTCTCAAAAGCAAGAATGTCCTTCCTTAAATTAGGTGACCAAAACTGCACACAATACTCCAGGTGTGGTCTCACCAGGTCCCTGTACAACTACAGTAGGACCTCCTTGCTCCTATACTTAAATCCTTCAGCTATGATGGCCAACATGCCATTTGCTTTCTTCACTGCCTGCTGTACCTGCATGCTTACTTTCTATGACTGATGTACAAGGACACCCAGGTCTCGTTGCGCCTCCCGTTTTCCTAATCTGACACCATTCAGATAATGATCTACCTTCTTGTTCTTGCCACCAAAGTGGATAACGTCACATTATCCACATTATACTGCACCTGCCATTCATCTGCCCACTCACCCCAACATATCCAAGTCACCCTGCAGCCTCATAGCATCCTCCTCGCACCTCACACTGCCACCCAGCTTTGTGTCTTCCGCAAACTTGGAGATGTTACATTCAATACATAGGTAGATAGCTGATGTTTCGGGTCGGGATCCTTCCTCACAATGTTTGTAGGGAAGGAGGGAAGAAATCTGGAAGGGAGGAAGAACAGGGCAAAGGGTAGAAGGTAAGAGGTGAACACAGGCAAGGGCGGTTTTTGATAGGCAGATGTTTAGACATAGTCCAGAGAAGGAAATAAGAAGGCGTGAGACGAAAGGTTTGAAGAGTTCTACTATGGTGTTGGGGTTGAGAGATGGAGGACAATTCGGAGACAGGGCAATTCTCAGTTTGCGAGAACAGTGGCTCAGGATTTAGACGGACAGCAATCCCAGAAAATTGGAAAGATTGCCATGCATTTACATGGCACTGGTGACCTAGCCGGGTTTGTGAGCAGATTGCAATTCCCCAGGTTCAAGGGTTAGTGGTCAATCCCTGGGGTTGTGGGAATTTCCTGGATCAGAGATGCGATCCAATCATTAGGCTTGTGGGCGACAAGTTGCAATCCGAGGGATTGGGGACTGCGGGGGAGATCCAAGGCACCGAAGCCTGGGTTTCCGGAAATTACAATTCCTGAGATTTAGGGTGAGATTTGGGGAGATCTGCGATGAGAGATGGGGCATGTTCCAACTCCTGCGATCAGTGATGAGGTGGGATCCAATTCCTGGAATTACAGATGGGCTATGGTCTAATCCCTGGCATCACCAATGGGACAAACCCAATCCTTGGGATCAGAGACAGGGTGGGGTCCATTCCAGAGATTAGGATAAAACAGGCTCCAATCCCAGGGATCAGAAGGACGGGTGGGGGTCCATTCACTGTGATCAGAGACTGTGCGGTTGCAATGGGAAGTGGGAATCACTGGGGAAGTGGGAATCACTGGGATCAGGGACAATCCCTGGGATAAAAATTCCTGGAGTTGGAATAATAATTGACCGAGTGCAGGTGGCGGAATAATTCCCTGTGTTTGAGGTGGGGGCATCCCTGGATTAGATAGTGGAAATTCCTGGGGTTCAGATAGCACTGCCTGCATCGGAGCACTGGTTTAATCTGAGGTAATCCCTGGATAAGAGGGGATAGCAATTCCAGACATTAGAATAATCGCCCATGAGCCGGGGGAATCCCCCAGTCTGGGCTGGGAGCATCTTGCAATTCTCAGCATTGGGAGGGAAATCATGAGATTGTGGATCAGGGTTAGGGGCAATCCTTGATTCAGGTAGGGCTGCAAGTTCCTGGGATTGGGATAATCGCCCATGTGTGGGTTGGGGGTAATTCCCTGGGTTGGGTTAGGGGTATCTTGCAATGCTCAGCATTGGCATAGGGGACAATCGCTAATTTAGAATGAATGGATATTTCTGGCATTGGAATAATAATTACCCATGTGCAGGTGGGGATAATTCAATTCCCTGGGTTAGAGGTAGGGGCACACAGCAATGCTCAGCATTGTGAGGGACATGTACAGGATGGTACATCCGAATAAATCCCTGATTTTGGTGGATGAAAATTCCTGGGATTGCCCTTGTGCAGGTAGGGTGGTAATTCTCCATGTTTGCAATGGGAGCATCTTGCAAGGCCCCGCATTCGGAGAGAAATCCCTGGGATGGGATTTAGATCGGATGGAAATTCCTTGCATTGGAATGATAACCACACATGTGGGGTTGATGGGATAATTCCCCAGGTTTGGGGTAGGGGCATCTTGCAATGTTCAACATTGAGATAGGGGTCGGGATGAATCCCTGATTTAGATAAGATACAAATTCACGGGATTGGGATAAAAAATACCAGTGTATGTGCGGGGTAAGTCCTTGGGTTTGGGATAGGGGGGGTCTTCCAATGCTCTGTATAGGGGGGTTGCACGTAAGGTCACTGGGTCATAGGGCTTGACGCACGAAGCCGCTCAATCCATCTGGAGGACATACGTAACTTCCGGTATATGTTATTAATGCAAGAAACGCGTACTTTCCTACCTGTTAAAAGCCGCCAAAATGTTGAATTTTTGCGCTTGTAAAAAATTGCGGAAGTCGGGGTAAGTGTGAGTGACATGTACCCAACTTCAGAATTCCAAAAGTGAAGCGAAATGAAGGTAAATAGTAGCGAGAACTGAAGGGACAACAGCAGCCTAAAGTGCTTGGCGAACATTGGCCGTGCAGATATCGGAAATGAAAATATTGGGATTTATTGCGTTTGCTCACTGCATTTCATCAACAGTAAGGCATTATTTGTTTTTTTTCTGATTCCTTTGGTGTCTAAAAGTTTCAGAAGTGATAAATCTGGTTGTAATTTTGCTTCAGAAGCGTTTTCTTTTTGTATGTAAAAACTCACTTGAGAACCATGGGCGATTTTAAAATTTTACAGCCAGATTTATCACTTCTGAAACTTTTTAGATGCCAAAGGAATCAAGAAAAAACACAAATAATTCCTTAGTTGATGAAATGCAGTGAGCAAACGACCAATGTTCGACAAGCACTTTGGCTGTTGTTGTCCCTTCAGCTCTCGCTTCTATCTACCGGCATTTCTCCTCACTTTTGGAATTCTGAAGTAGGCTAAATGTCTCTCACACTTATCCCGATTTCCATAATTATTTACAGCGCAAAAATTGACCACCCTCTCTCTCTCCCTCTCCCTCTCTCCCCCTCACCTCACTCTCCCCCCTCTCTCGCCCCCTCACTCCACCCTCCCCTCTCCCTAACTCTCTCTCCCCCCTCGCTCTCTCTCCTCTTTCCCCCTCTCTCTCTCTCCCCTCCCACTTTCTCCCTCCTTCTCTATCTCCCCCTCTCTCCCTCACCTCTATCTCTCCCCCTCTCCATCTCTCCCCCATTTCTCCCTCCCACCCTTGCTCTCTCTACCCTCTCTCTTTCTCCTCTCTCTCTTTGCCCCCCTCTCCCTTTCCCCGTTTCTCTTTCCCCCCTCTCTTCCTACCCCCTCCCTCTCCCCTATCTCCTCCTCCTCTCGCTCCCCTCTCTCTTCCTTTCTTCCCCCTCTCTTCCTCCCCCCTATTTCCCCCCCACTCACTCCCTCCCCCTCCCTCTTACCCCGTCTCTCTCTTCCCCCTCTCTCCTCTCCCTCCTCTCTCTCCCCCCACTGTCTCCCTGTCTCCTTCCCCTCTCCCTTTGAGTCTCTGTCCCTTCGGCAGAGACTCTCACGGCAGCGGCGCAACGCCACCGACGGCCCGGGACTCTTGCACTGGGGCTGCTCCATGACCGAAGCTGCAGCGAGCAACTCGCCAGCCCCGCAAACCCTCGCTAGCCGCGGCTCCCCGCACCTGTCCCCGCCGCAACCTCTGCTTCCATCCCTCCCTCAGCCCCGGCTCTCCAACACCCGCGGCCCATGCAGTTTATGAGTTTTGAAATTTTCGATGATCACAGAATTTCTCACGACAGAGCGCGAGAAATTTGTGATCAGCGTGAGGGGCGTGAGAATTTGTCGAGATGCGTTATTTAACGTGTGAATGGGTGATCGAAGGTCAGCATGGTCTTGGTGGGCCGAAAGGCCTATTCCATGTTAAATATCTAATGGAATTATGCAAGAGACCAAAGTATGAAGATGTACTGGAAACCTAGAGGCTGAAAGATTGGAGGAGGTGGCGTGAATGGCAAAATTCATGTTTCTTTTTAATCTACTCTGATGACCACAGTTAGGTGCATAAATCACAAACAGTTTTGCTGGTTTTACATTTAATTCTGGCAGTGAATGCCACTAACAAAATGAAACCCCCGCCCCCATATCCCAGTTCCTTTCCCCTCCTCCATCCACTCATCTCCCACCCTTCCCAATTCCAAGTCAACCATTTTTATCCCCAAATCCATGCTCATGCCACCCCTGGTTCTACATTTTATGCGCTATTTGCACCATTTGGTTGTCTGTATTTATAACCTCCAACTCAATCACCTGCCAATTAGTCCCTCCTCACCTGGATAGAGAAAAATGCTGGGTGTTTTGTTGTAGTTCAATGTATACATTTTGCAAATAGCTGAATAAATGTAATTTTGTAAACAAGACAACAGACCATTTGTCTTCACTGGCACGTTGTATGAACAATGGTTCAATGTTGCTTTATTTGTCACAAATGCAACTGCACAGTGACATTGTATTTGCATATGGTACACAGGCAGGTACTGCCGTTTTTGGCGCCATTATTCAAAGTCCAAAGTCCAGTTGTCCCATGTGCTCAATGTACATATTTACATCTACTCCCCATCACCCTAATTTTGTTTTAATTTCAAGCATTTAGCATAACTATTGAAAGTGATTAGTTCTGAAAGTGTAATTCTAACTATTTAATTAGGGGGAAAAAATAATCTTATTGATGATCTTACCTCTTCGTCCATTGGATCTTTGTTACTCATCAATAGATATACGTTGCCCAATAATAACTACGGAAACCTCTCAGGGATTTGAGACTAGTTTCCGAATGGATCCAGCTGTGCATGTCCATGCAAAGTACATTGATCATTGATCCAGATCAAATACAAAGTGTTGAAGTGAATCAGCAGGTCAGGTCCCAGCTGTGGGGGACAATGGAGAAACGATCTTCAGCATCGAGAACCTTCTTTAGCGTCTTGTACCGTTGGCGGCCACCACGTGACGCGACCCGGCGCCATCTTGTCGATGCGGCCATGACGACGGTCGAGGACGGAGCGCGGGCGGGAAGGTGGAGTTGAAGGTGAAGGGGAGGGGGAAGGGGAAGTGTCTGTGTCCGTCTGTCTGTCCCCGGGGCTCGAACCGGGCGAGAACCAACCAACAAGTTTACAAATAACATTTGCGGTTGTGAAGGACGATCCTGCCTTTGGGAAACGGCGCCGTCGGAGAAAAAAGCCTCGTCTCCTGAGGCCCCGGAGCTGCCTCCCCCTGTAGCCCCGCCCACCCCGGGCGCTCCCTCCCACCCTCCCCCTGTAGCCCCGCCCACCCCGGGCGCTCCCTCTTTCCCTCCCCATGTAGCCCCGCCCACCCCGGGCGCTCCCTCCCCCTATAGCCCCGCCCACCCCGGGCGCTCCTCCCTCCTCCCCCTGTAGCCCCGCCCACCCGGGCGCTCCCTCCCCCTGTAGCCCCGCCCACCCCGGGCGCCTCCCTCCCCCTGTAGACCCGCCCACCCCGGGCGCTCCCTCTTTCCCTCCCAATGTAGCCCCGCCCACCCCGGGCGCTCCCTCCCCTATAGCCCCGCCCACCCCTGGCGCTCCCTCCCTCCCCCTGTAGCCCCGCCCACCATGGGCGCTCCCTCCCTCCCCTGTAGCCCCGCCCACCCCGGGCGCTCCCTCCCTCCCCCTCTAGCCCCGCCCACCCTGGGCCCTCCCCCCATGTAGCCCCGCCCACCCTGGGCCCTCCCTCCCCCTGTAGCCCCGCCCACCCTGGGCCCTCCCTCCCCTGTAGCCCTGCCCACCCCGGGCGCTCCCCCCTGTAGCCCCGCCCACACCGGGCCCTCCCCCCTGTAGCCCCGCCCACTCTGGGCCCTCCCTCCCCATGTAGCCCCGCCCACCCCGGTCCCTCCCTCCCTCCCCATGTAGCCCCGCCCACCCCGGTCCCTCCATCCCTCCCCATGTAGCCCCGCCCACCCCGGGCACTCCCTCGCTCCCCCTGTAGCCCCGCCCACCCCGGGCGCTCCCTCCCTCCCTATTCCACTTCCCCGGCCTCCAGTTCCCGGGCGCTCATTCATTCACTGGGCTGTGTTATGTGAAACGGCGATTGACGAGTTTTAATCTAGAACTCGTGAAGCATTTAGCTTGAAGAGCGAGGGGAGGGGAGGGGAGGGGAGGGGAGGTGTCGCTGCGGGAGAGTTGCTGCCGCCAGACAGACAGCGGCCGCCACAGATGCGGGTTCGATCCTGACTACAGGCGCTGGCTGCACGGCCTTGGCTCCTTCCTTCTCCCCCCCCCCCCATGGCCGCGTGGGTTTTCTCCGGGTTCTCCGGTTTACTCCCACACCCCAAAGTCTTCAAGAGCAGAATTCCGCCAGTCATGGAGGATAAGTGTACACATCTCTTTGCCGTGTACAAAAGATGATGGTAATAGTGAGGTGAGACTTCCACTGCTGAATCACTATCATTGAATTAAAATATGTACTCATTCCAGACTCTTTCATCCTCCTGCAGTCTGTACAGTAATATCAATTGGCTAATTGTGCTTCGGATCCCTGCCCCTCTATAGTTGTACTACTGATCGAAGAGGAGGATTTACCAGGAGCCCTGCTGCGGTTATGTTGCATTGGTAGGTTCTGAGGTGCCATGTGATTATGTATCCCATATAAATTGCATAATTTAAAAATCTGGTTATACATGGTTTAAAATTTGTTTGCACAAGTTCTCTTTGGAAGCGAATCAGATGGTCGACACACTTTTGCCAACGTTACTGATTTGAATGTTGCCAAATCAACCTCAAAGTTGCTGTTGTTAAGCTAAAGTTGACTGGACTAAAGAAAGGAATAGAACAAAGAACATCATGGCCCACAATGTCTGTGCCGAACATGATGCCAAGATAAGCTAATCTCTGCCTGCACGTGATCCATACACCTCCATTCCCTGCATATCCAGGTGCCAATCGAAGGATATAGAAGAATGCCATAGAACTGGCAAAAAAACTCATAAATAACTCATTGTCGAGTTCAGCATCTTAAATTGTTTTACTCACTCCCCTAACCAGCAGGGAGCGAATCAATGTACTGCATTTCAGTTGTTTAGTCTTGCAATTGATGCTTCCTGCAGCACCAAGTGATAATTACAGTTCCATAACAGCCGCAGGACTTTCAATTTCACTGCCTACTAAGTTGGGCAGCAGTTTTGAGTGACGCTAAATATCTAGGCTTTGGATTTATTCCAGAGTGTCCTCGAATGAAATTCAACTGCTGCAGCTCTACTTCGACGCACATTGTTTGTAAAATCTTCACCCTCTCCTCTGGTTATCTCCTCTTGACACTCTCAGTCCTGGTGCAGGGTCTCGACAAGAGACATAGATTATTCCCTTGCTTCCACAGCACTTGGAAGTACCCGCTGAGTTTCTCCAGTAATGTGTTTGTTGCAGTATAACAATGCTATTGTTAATGATACCAGAAATTCTTTTCTCTCCACAGTCAAGTATGGACAGATTGGCTCTTTAAAGAACATTGGCAGGAAATTCGACACTCGTGCCCTGATGTCCAAGGTAAAATCGGGGAAGGCTTATTATTGGAATTAGCTTTTATTTCAATGTATTACAGGAGTACAATATACTGTGCCGTTGTGTTGGTTACTGCACTGGAGCTATCACTTCACATTCACTTTGCCCCTCATCATTTAACCTCCCCACCATCTTTCAAATGAAAGGAAAACATTATTACATTCCCCAAACAATAGGAGAGATTAGACAGCAGATGGTGTAATGTCAATGATAATGAAGGGATGTTGCTCATTTAATGGAGATTACAGACTTTGTTTGTCTGAAAGTCTTTGCTTGTTTTGGTCATTGTTCAATTTCTTGATCACTTTTAACAGAAATTTTCAACAACCAGCTTTTAATATTCATAAATTTGGAGACAAATGGATTAATTTAGCAATAATTTGTGAATCTTGTCCTCTCCATAATAAAGGTTGCAAAGCACTAGTGTAAGGAAATTGCCTCTAAATTACCTACTTGTTATCTCATTGATAGCTTTGTAAAAGTTGTTTTACTCTCACTAAGTGGAAAAGTATATTATGTCTATTCTGTTGACCAAAAACCTTCCCTCAATGTTTTTGTCTTTTCCTGAAGTAAAATTTCACATTTTTCTACCAATAATTAATCATTTTTACAACTCTCCTAGTGTATCCATATTTTTTTTGAACACAACACTGCGTTGTTGAAATTTTGGTTTTGTCCCTCTATAAATATGTTCGGTTTGTTTTTGCTCCACTTCAATCCACTTCATGATTTTAATCCACTTCATGAATTTTGTATATTTGTAAGTCCAAATTCATTTTTTCCCTTTAGATTGTTAGATAGCTAGCCTAGAATTTTGCCACATCAGAAAAACAAGTGTTGCAAAGTTGAAAATTGTATTAATGTGACATCATGTAATTTTACACACATTTTCTGGGGCATTATTTTAGTGAGTGATTTGTTAACCTAACATCCACCTCAGCAAAATAATGGCAAAGCCCAAATTCATCTCCAGGAAGATTTTCAATGACGTAGGTCTAAATAACAACTACCATTGATCGCGGAGAAGAACCAGCTTTTATTAATCAAGTTGAAACTGAATATCGTTAAACAGCAAAACTATGTTCTTGTAGTCTGATTGTTGCATGCTGGAAGCATGTTTATAGAACAGTACAGCACAAGAACAGACCCTTTGGGCCACAATGTCTGTGTTGAACATGATGCCAAGTCCATCTCTTGCTCACCTATGTATTTAATCCATATCCCTACATTCCTTGCACATTCATGTGCCTATCAAAAAGCCTCTTAAATGCCACTATCATATCTATCTCATCCCCAACATTGGCAGCGCATTTTAGGCACTCAACACCCTCTGTGTAAAAAATAAAATAAAAATAGATCTATAAAGATTGTCCTCAACATCGCATTCGAACTATGCATCCCACACCTTAAAGCTATGCCCTCTAGTATTTGACATTTCCATTCTGCAGATGAAAAGATTCTGACTATCTGATCTATGCCATTCATTTTATATACTTCTATCAGGTCTCGGTGACACCTCTGACATTCGAGAGAAAACAATCTTAATTCCGACTAACCTTTCCCTGTAGCTAATATCCCCAAACCCAGACAAACTTAACAATTCCAGACATTTGCAATCAAAAATATCTCATAGTGCCTCTGCATCTTACACTCCTAATCATGGTTGTCAAGAAGTTAGTCCTCAAGACAACATAGGTTAGTATTTAATTCTGTAGAGGCGGAATTAAAATGTCAAAGTTACTGAGTTTTGATTCTGCTTCATATGTGGAAAGACATATGACTTTACATGGAAGCATTGGAGAGGATACAAACATGATCAACAGGTGTGGTACCAAACTTGGGAATTACTAATCATCTTTTGATCAATGAGTTAATTTGGCTGGGAACAACAGGAACTTAACAAGATACTAGGGTTCTCCATTGCACCCACTACCAACCCTTACAGACAACCATGGCTTATTCCAGACCGAACCATATGTCACTTTAACCACTTCTTTGCTGTGGAGAGCCCGGAGTTGGCTGAGGCCCTCATTCAGGTTCCCAGTGTAGTAGTGGAGAGGGCAGCGACTCATGCTAAGTTCCTGACACAGCAGTCATCACTGACATATATAAACAATAAAGCAATGATGATCTATTTTAGCATAATTCCACTCCATTATTCCATTCCTGGAAACATCCTGAGCAGTAAACAAGATGCTGCGTAGCATCAATCCTTTTACTTGGGTCCTTTCACTTTGTTTGATTTTGTGTGACACTTTAATGAAGGCCTTCGAAACATCTCTGGTTCTGATGTATCTTTTGCAGGTTAAGAGTTGTGTAGATGAGGCGGCCATTTCACCAAACATTTTCCCTTGTTTCGCCAAGGCCTGCATCTTTTTTGTGTCCCCCCTGTTCTCTCTTTTCTTCCCCCCCAGATGCACTCTCATTTCTCCCACCATCCCTCTCTTCTTTAACCCTCTCCATCCTGACTATATAGAAACATAGAAAATAGGTGCATGAGTAGGCCATTCAGCCCTTGCAGCCAGAACCACCATTCAATATTATCATGGCTGATCATCTAGAATCGTAACCTTGTTCCTGCTTTCCCCCATATCCCTTGATTCCATTAGCCTTAAGTGCTATATCTAACTCTCTCTTGAATACATCCAGTGATTTGCCCTACACTGCCACGTGTGACATAGAATTCCACAGGTTCACAACTCTCTGGGTGAAAAGGGTTTTCCTCATCTCAGTCGTAAATGGCCTACCCCTTATTCTCCCCCAACATGGGAAACATTTTTCCAGCATCTAGCCTATCCAATTCCTTAAACATGTTATGTTTCTATAAGATCCCATCTTATGCTTCAAAATTCCAGTGAATACTAGATTAAGTGGGCCCCTTTGGGTTCCATGTTTACACGGCAGGGCTGGTCCCCCGACGTAATATTCCACCTCTCCACCAATTCCAATATTGGTGGTCAGTGGGGGGGGGGGGGCTTCCTGGAGCGCTGGTATGGGTGTTGTTGGCTGCAGGGACTACTGGTCTCCAGAGGGCTAGTATGGACATTGTGGGCCAAATGGATTCTTGGGGTGGCAGCTCAGTCCCTCACGCCTGATGTGCTGGCAGCTCACTCACGGCTGGTGGGCTGGCAGTTGACTCACGGCTATTCCTTGAAATTCCATTTCAAGCAGAGTGCAAGGCCATCAAATTCAAATCCAGTTTCTTACCTCTTCGAGCAGGGTGCAAGGCCACAAAATTCAGGTTCAGTTTCCTATCACTTCAAGCAGGGTGCAAGGCCACCAAATTCAAATGCAGTTTCATACCATTTCATGCAGGGTGCAAGGCCACCATATTCAATGCAGTTTCATACTATTTCAAGCAGGGTGAAACCACCATAAAACCACACAAAACACCACACTCACAGTTCAGTAGACATTCAGTGTGTTCAGTTGATTCACAGCTCAGACAGAGTCGTGACCTCTCCCTCCCCCATCATGCAGAGACTGAGGGGGAGGGATTATAAAACCACACTTCCACCGGAAAGGTGTGACCTTCATGGCGTGATTAATAGGAGAGAGATTCTCAACATTTTTTAAACACTAATAACACTTTTGTTTTTCATTGATGGGAAGAATCCTCTGTACCTGATGAGCTGAGGGGAACTGAGTAAGATGGCCAAAAATCACAGCCGTAAGTGGTAGCGTTTGATCTAAAATTAATGTAGTGCAAACAGGAAGTTGTCAAGTTTAGACAAACAACCATTTGCAGGCAGTGCCTTTTCACTTCAACCCAAACCCCCCCCCCCAAAACAACCATTTGCAGGCAGTGCCTTTTCACTTCAACCCAAACCCCCCAAACAACCATTTGCAGGCAGTGCCTTTTCACTTCATCCAAACACCCCCAAACAACCATTTGCAGGCAGTGCATTTTTACTTCAACCCAAACCCCCCAAACAACCATTTGCAGGCAGTGCCTTTTTACTTCAACCCAAACCCCCCAAAGAACCATTTGCAGGCAGTGCCTTTTTACTTCAAACCAATCATATTTTCATTTTCAAACCACATTAAGGGCAGTCACAGTTGAGTAGACATGTGTTCAGTGTTATTCAGAGAGACGTGACCCTCTGGCTTCCTCCATCTTGCAGAGACTGAGTGAGGCACACCACTTCCTGGTTTTATAGTCCCTCCCACTCCCTCCAGCAGGGGCAGCAGAGAGAATGGCAAATGTTTTAAAAACATTAACATCTCTCTGATTTTTCATCGATGGGAAAAATCATCTGGTCCCGGAAGGCGGAGGGGGGCTCTGAGCGAGGTGGCCAAACATGACGACCGTAGGTGGCGGCGTTCTCTTGGAAATCACAGCACAGCGAGCCAAAAGCGGTCAAGCTCAGACTTTTAGTAATATAGATAAGCCCAGTCTAAATTCCAGTAAATATAAATAAGCCCATTATCTCCCTCCTTCTGCATTGTATTTCACTCCTTTTCTCTCGTTATCTGACAGTCTTGTCTCTTTTTTTTCCATTGTTTATGCGCTCAACCGCCAATAAAACCTCCTCGCCTGTATCCACTTATAACTTGCAAGGGCTTTGTCTCCCACTTCTTTTTCAGCTTTCTCGCCTTCCCTCTTTCAACCAAAAAAAAAAAATCACCTATTCATTCCCTTCAGTGATGTAGCCTGACCTGCTGAGTTATACCAGCACTGTATCTGGGCTTTTTTTCTCTGTTGCCAACCGGGCAACTTAGGCAGCTTTTTCGGTTGCCAAATGACAGTTTAGGTGGTCATTTAAGACGACTTGCATGGCGCGTGCGGTAATGTGCTCGGATGAAGTCCGCAGTTACCAGTCGGAATTATGCTCAATGAAGCATTCACATATTATTTCAAATATAGTCACAAACTAAACATATTAACCAATCAAGATGATATATACCACGATGACATGCAGCAAATTTATAATACAGTATCTCAACTCTTTTCACACGTTGCAATGAATGCAATTTCTATTTCTTTCCACTTCCAAACAAATGTGGTTGGATCATTCAGCGTATGATCAACCTGTGTCAATAAATCCTGGACCATGGTAACATATATGCTTAACTATGCACACTACAGATTGTTTTCTGTGAAGGACCGAAAATTATCATGACATGGCCAAAGCACGGGTCGTTATTGGTATATAAACTCTCTTGCTTCCCACATAATTTATCCACAACAAAATATACAGGTTGCAATATACGGGGCACTGATTGGGGATGATCAGCGATGATCACATTGAATGGCGGTGCTGGCTCGAAGGGCCGAATGGCCTACTCCTGCACCTATTGTCTATTGTCTATAAGAGATGGCCAAATGACATAACTGCAGCAAATGTTCTTTTGGCAATATGTTTAAAGGTGTCAAAAAGCCACATTACCGCACATTCAGATTAGATGTATGTGTTGTGAACAGCAATGAAAATACCAAGTTTGTACGCACCAGATTAAAAAATATATATATTGATAAACGCTGTTTCCATCATTCCCACTTCAGAATTAACGTTAAAATTTCAAATGAAATATCTCCTGACCAAATTTGTGATGCATATGACCGACCATAGAAGTAAAACCTGGACAAATCCAACTAATAGTTGTGAATGTTGTTCATTAAATAACTACAGTACTGATACTCCATATTAGGAGCATTGATTTGCCGTTAAAATGAATTCTGTAATAACATAGAAACATAGAAACATAGAAATTAGGTGCAGGAGTAGGCCATTCGGCCCTTCGAGCCTGCACCGCCATTCAATATGATCATGGCTGATCATCCAACTCAGTATCCCGTACCTGCCTTCTCTCCATACCCTCTGATCCCTTTAGCCACAAGGGCCACATCTAGCTCCCTCTTAAATATAGCCAATGAACTGGCCTCGACTACCCTCTGTGGCAGAGAGTTCCAGAGATTCACCACTCTCTGTGTGAAAAAAGTTATTCTCATCTCGGTTTTAAAGGATTTCCCCCTTATCCTTAAGCTGTGACCCCTTGTCCTGGACTTCCCCAACATCGGGAGCAATCTTCCTGCATCTAGCCTGTCCAACCCCTTAAGAATTTTGTAAGTTTCTATAAGATCCCCTCTCAATCTCCTAAATTCTAGAGAGTATAAACCAAGTCTATCCAGTCTTTCTTCATAAGACAGTCCTGACATCCCAGGAATCAGTCTGGTGAACCTTCTCTGCACTCCCTCTATGGCAATAATGTCCTTCGTGTCAACAGTAGCAGTGACAATTGACAATTGAACGTGTCAACAGTAGCAGTGACAATTGAACACTGCGGTTTTAATGTTTCACGTGTTCACAATTTAATTAATCCATCTTTATGGATTAAAACAAATAATAACGTTGGGAATTAAAACACATTTGATTACATTCCGTTATCAAACATAGTCAATGTTCGCTCTGAAGACGTTTCCCATGCAGTAGGGTCAGGAAGCCAGTACGTTGCAACTGGACCATACTGGATCAGTACGGGATGGATGGAGAGGATCAGTACAGGATGAATGGTGGTGGGGGGCAGTACAGTGTGGATCGGGGGGGTCTGTGCAGGATGAATGGGGGCCACAACAGGATGAAAGGGAAGATCAGTACAGGATGATTGGGTGGTTCAGAGCAGGATGAATGGGAGGGGGGGTTTGGGCAGGATGAATGGGAGGTTCAATACAGGATGAATGGATGGGGGGGCAGTACAGTGTGGATCGGGGGATCTGCAGGATGAATGGGGGGATCACTACAGTATGGAGGGGGGGGGCCGCTACAGGATGAATGGGGGGGGGGGGTCGGTGCAGGATGAATGGGGAAATTCATACAGGATGAATGGGTAGATCACGACAGGATGGCTGGGGGGATCGGTGCAGGATAAATGGAGGGGGGTCAGTACAGGATGGATCGGGAGATCAGTGCAGGATGATTGGGCGATTACTACAGGATGAATGGGCAGAGCAGTGCAGGATGGATGGGAAGGGGGGTCAGTACAGGATGAATTGCGGGACCAGTGTACGATGGATGTGGGGTGGCAGGAGAATCAGTGAGGTGGATAGGGAGATCTGCAGGATGAATAGATGGGGGGGGGGTAGATGGGGAGGACTGAATAGAGGCACGAATGGGGATCAGTGCGGGATGGCGAGAAGGGGTCGTAGGATAAGGGGGGTGGAGGGGGGCGTAGAAGAGAGAGAGGGGAAGGGGCAGAGGGAGGAAGGAAGGTCAGCGCTCCTCGGACAACTCCGGCATCATCACCCCGCTGCCTTGGCCGTCCCTGTCCACCGCCAAGTTCCGCAGCCAAAGGGGGAGGCAGTTGGGGTCTCCTCGTCACCGTCTCCCTCCTCCGCCAGTCAACAGGAAGGTGCAGCTGCTTCAGACGGCGGAAGGGGGCCTCCCCCTTCCTCTCTCCCTCCCTCCTCCCGGCCTCGGCCTGCGGGAGGGTTTGTTTTGAAAGCGGTTATCGCCGTTGGCGGAGTGGCACGCAGAGGCTGCTATGAGGACGGGCGGGGTGCGGGTGGAGGACGAGGTGGAGCCACCGCCGCTGCTGTGTGGGGCCTATCATTCACTCCGACCCTCTGTCACCCCGCACTATAGCCGTTGCCCCGGCAACTGCGGCCTACGGCGAGCGCCGGCCCACAAACCTCCCCGTGCCCATGTGGCGCGCCTTCCCCCCTTCACTGCACGTTAGCAGCCCTCGCATCGAGGATAGACACACAATGTTGGAGTAACTCAGCAGGACAGGCAGCATCTCTGGAGGGAAGGAATAGGTGACGTTTCGGGTCGAGATCCTTCTTCAGACTTCACCCTAGCATCCCCTATCTCGCCGTCCACCCTCCACTGTCAGAGTGAATGAGGCCCAACGTATATTGGAGAAACAGCACGTCATATTTTGCTTGGGCAACCTACAACCCAGCGGTATGTGTTGGTTGAGATCACTGGTCGGCGCGGACTCGGTGGGCCGAAGGGACTGTTTCCGTGCTGTATCTCTAAACTAAATACTAAACTAAAGTATGAACATTGATTTATCTACCTTCAAGTAACCCTTGCATCCCCTCTCTCTCCGTCCACTCTCCACTGCCAGAGTGAAGCCCAAGGTAAATTGGTGGAACAGCAGATCATATTTCGCATATTTCGCTTGGGCAGCTTACAGCCCAGTGGTATGAATGAAGAAGGATCTTGACCCGAAATGTCCACTATTCCTTTTCTCCAGAGATGCTGGCGAACCCGCTGAGTTACTCCAGCTTTTTGTATCTATTCAGCGGTATGAATATTGATTTATTTAACTTCAAGTAAGCATTGTTTCCCCCCTCGCTCCACCCCTCCTAGTTCTCCGATTAGTTTCACTGATTAAACCATTTTACTGATTGTTTGCCTCGTTGTCAGCTTCCCCTCCGCTAACAATGAACCTTCCTTGACCATAGTCCCCTTTGATCTGTGTTCTCACATCTTAACATTCCATATCTCTGTCTCCCTTTCCCCTGACTCTCAGTCTGAAGAAGAATCTCGACCCGAAACGTCACCCATTCCTTCCCTCCGGAGATACTGGCTGTCCTGCTGAGTTTTCCAGCATTTGGTGTCTATCTTCGGTTTAAACCAGCATCCGCAGTTTCTTCCTGCACACCACCCCCACCCTAGATAGATAGGAGAGGAATGAATGACGTTTCAGGTCGAGACCTTTCTTCAGACCCTCCAAAGATGCTGCCTGTCTCGCTGAGTAACTCCAGCATTTTGTGTTCATTGTTGGCTGAGGGGAAGGTGACAACGAGGTATGCAAACATTAAAATTAATCAGGAGGACAGTAAAACTAGTCGGAGAATAGGATGGAGGACCAATTCCTTCTCTTCAGAGATGCTGCCTGTCCCGCTGAGTTACTCCAGCATTTTGTGTCTATCTTCGCTCCCAACAATGGACCATGTATGTAGGAAGGAACTGCAGATGCTGGTTTACACTGAAGATAGACACAAAATGCTGGAGTATCTCAGTGGGACAGATAGCATCTCTGGAGAAGAAGGGATCTCGACCAGAAAGGTCACACATTCCTTCTCTCAAACCATGGACCATTGCAGGCTCCACCTTTCCTTGATCATCGTTACTTTGTTGTATAACTTTCATTCATTTGTTCTATATTTCTCTATTACCATCTATAGATATAATTTCCCTTTCCCCTGACTCTCAGTCTGAAAAAGGGTCTCGGTCCGAAACGTCACCTATTGCTTTTCTCCAGAAATGCTGCCTGACTGGCTGAGTTCTCCAGCTTATTGTGTCTATCTTTGGTATAAACCAGCATCTGTAGTTCCATGTTCCAGAGATGCTGCCTGACCTGCTGAGTTACTCCAGCTTTTTGTGCCTATCTCTGTTTAAACCAGCATCTGCAGTTCCTTCCTACACCTAACCGTTTATTTATTTTATTTCTAACTATCTCCGTTCGCTTCTGCATTTGAAACAAACAAAAACGTCACCGTAGCTCGCTTGTATATTAAAGAATCACAGTGGCTTGCGTCAGTGCAGTGCGTGGGACGGGATCCCACAGTGTGGGCTGCAGTTCTGCGGTGTCGTTCGGCTGCAGGCAACGCTTGCGAGCACCATTATTCGGCCACAGATTACCTATTTGAGCCAATGGGTGCAATAATAACACTGGAGAAAATACTGCATCAAATTTACTGCTATCAGAGTGCAAGTTTTGGTTCTCCGGAATATGAATAGCTGGAGGGCTAATGGAAATTGAATGTATTTCTTTCTCCTTCTGAAGAAGGGTCTCGACCCGAAACATCACTTATTCCTCTTCTCCAGAGATGCTGCCTGACCCGCTGAGTTACACCATTTTTTTGTGTCTATCTTCGGTATAAACCAGTATCTGCAGTATCAAGCCGGGCAAAATGACACGGCTTTTAGGTTGCCCGGCCGGACTTTAGGTGGCCATTGGCAACTGGGCAATCATTAATTTCGAGCCCTGCTGTATGTTTTATCTTTGGTGTGCTAGTTGTAAATGTGTGCTGCATCTGCTAAATTATTTAGTTTTTATGTATCCTGCTACCATATCTTTAATTTAAGTCCACAGTTTAGCATTTCCCTAATCCTGATGCCAGCCTAACTGATCTGCAGTTCCTCATTTTCTATCTCCCTCTCTCCAGAAATAGTGAGGTGTCATTTGCTCTCTTCCAATTTGTGTGAACCATTCTGCAACCTACGGAATTTTGGAAGACGATGAACAGTGCGCCTGCCTGAAAGGCTACGGATCAAGTTCTGGAATTTGGGCAGCTATTTTCCAGCCGGCACGGACACCATCTTCTATGTCACCAACTTTACGATTCCTTGAAACTGGCAAGACGTCTGATTCACACAACACAATGGAAACCTGGAGCGCTCTCCCCAAAAGGCTTTTTGGATGCTATGGGTCAGTTGGTACTTTCACTGCCATGTTAGATAGGAATTTTGGTGGCATAAATTAATCTGAGCACAGGCCTTCCCTGACTAACAAATGGATTCCATTTGTACAGATGTTGATTTTTGTACATGTCAGAAAATAGACAAAAATCACTCTGTTTACCATTTTGTAATGAATGGCATTAAAAAACACATAATGCTGACAAGAAGAAACAATTGTTAAAAGAGACAAAACTAGTTCTGACGTTCCTAGAAATGAACGTATGTATGTACATCGGACTTTTGAATTTAATATTGGAGCTTTTCTGCATGTATGGGTTTCTTGTAAGTGGGGCATTTGTTACTCTAGGACGGCCTGTGTACTGCTCTGTCATTGTCTAATTGAATGTCAAGAAAAATATGTGAGGAACTGAATTGATTATGCTTATAGCTTTGAAGAGGGATGTTGTGCAGATCATCTAATTGAGGTATAGAAAAGTATTTATGGCACGGAATATAATTTAATATTCAGGAGGAAGGGACGGAATGCTGAGGCACAACAAATTTGCCATATGCTTGTTTAGTTTCTGTAATGAAGAATGAATTGTAATCTGGCAAGCAAAGTCATTAATGGATTGTCTCGTGATTCCCATGCATACTTTACACATGCCTGGCTATTTCACGTAATAGATCAAAAGTATTGCCTTTGATTCTTTTTCACCAAATTAGTATCCCTTGGTTGGAAACCTTTATGCCTGGCAAGAACCGTATGTACCTTACTGATCTATGAACACTCCTTTTAACCTTCTCTAAGCACGACAATCCCACTTTCTTTGGATTTTTCATGGAAGTGAAACCTTTCATCTTGATACCATTCTTGCTGTTTAATGCAGTCAAGCAGACTTGTGTAGAAGAGATTTGTAAAAACATAGCATACCTTGCTTTTATACTTTGCTTCTCTGTTCCAATGGTTCGGTGTTCCTTTTTTAAACTGACTACTCAACCAACTTGTTCTGCAATTGTTAAAAATTGCCTGTGTACATCTGCAGCGGTCTTGTCCCAACATCCCCCATAAAATTGTACCATCTAGTTTACATGGAATTCTAGAGGTGAGAGCTGGGTTACTGTTCCTTATCCGTAGCTAAGGTAGCACACCGTGCAGTGTAGCATTGATTCCACTGATGAGGTGATGTGGAATGCTTGGTTTTAGGTACTGGTCATTCCAACCAATGACAGGACTCAGACACAAGTCGTAGACAACTCTAGACTGTCATTAGAACATTGGACATTAAAAATTACTGTAGAATTGCATGTAAACATGGGTGACAAACTGCATTAATATTTCCCATGATTACAAGCATCTGATAATACCACAAAATACTCCTGCCAGAAGTATGCAAATCACTTTTGCTTTAATTAAACTATTAATCCCATTACAAATTGCCTTACTTGCAAAGCCTAGATGTTTTTGTGTCACCGTCAGAGTGGTAAATGTGACTTGTATCCTTCATGAGTAATCGATTTAAAATGCATTTACAAGTTCATAAGTCATTCGAGTTTATTTAACCATTCGCCCCATTGAGTCTACTCCGCCATTTAATCATGGCTCATTTATCTTTCCTTCTCGACCCCATTCTCCTACTTTCTCCCATAACCTTTGACACCCTTCCTAATCAAGAACATGTCAATCTCTACTTTAAGTATACCTAATGACATGGCCTCCACAGCCACCTGCGGCAATGAATTCCACAGATTCACCACTCGCTGACTGAAGAAACTCATCCTCATCTTTCTATAGGTATATCCTTTTATTCCGAGGCTGTGCCCTGTGGTCCGATACGCTCCCACTAGTGGAAACATCCTCTCCACATCCACCCTATCCAGGCCTATCATTA
Source organism: Malacoraja senta (assembly GCA_038087875.1). Taxonomy (NCBI): domain Eukaryota; kingdom Metazoa; phylum Chordata; class Chondrichthyes; order Rajiformes; family Rajidae; genus Malacoraja; species Malacoraja senta. Next base: position 42,004 of record JAXLNO010004705.1, read on the forward strand.
TTCTGTAAGTTTCAATGAGGTCCTCTCTCGTCCTTCCAAACTCCAGTGAGTACAGGTCTTGAGTGGTCACACGCTCATACGTTAACGCAATCGTCCCTGGGATCATTCACGTAAACCACCTCTAGATGTCGGCACAGCCAGCCCCCACCTCAGATGTAGGCCGAAAACTGCTCACAATACTCCAAATGCAGTCTGACCAGTGCCTTCTAAAGCCACAGCATTACATCCCTGTTTTTATATTCTAATTTTCTCGAAATAAATGCTTTTAGATCACTTGCCAGGCTTTGTTTTCTCCCCCTCCCCCCCCCCCCCCCTCTGGACAAGCCTGTCGGACACCTGCTTCACACTTTTGTTCTGCCTCCACAATCAGCAATTCTGAAAAACTGCAACTTCCCACCGGTTTTTAAAACCTTTTTCTTGTTAAAAAGCAGACTCTTACTTCCAGTAAGATGGCTCTTCTTCCTCTGGCTTCAGTTTTTGCAGTAGAAATAATCCCAATGATCCTCTGCTTCCATTGTATTTGATACTCCCACATTCTGGCCAGGAACACCATCCAGACCTGTGCTTTCTGCGGATTCACTCTCAGGAAGACTGATCTTGCATCTCCCAAAGTAACTGCAAGTGCAAAGTAACTGCAAGTATAACCAACCTGAACTCCCGGTGGCTCAGCACTTCAACTCCCCCTCCCATTCCGTATCTGACCTCTCTGTCCTGGGTGTCCTCCATGGCCACAGCGAGCAACACCGTAAATTGGAGGAAATGCACCTCATATTCCGCTTGGGCAGTCTACATCCTGGTGGCCTGAACGTTGAATTCTCCCAATTCTGCTAGCCCTGGCTGTCCCCTCCCCTTCATCAGCCATCTGGTTGTCTCCTCCCCTCCCCCAGCCCTCGGGCTCCTCCTCCGCCTTTTCCTTTTTTCCTTTCGTCTCCCCACCCCCTATCAGTCTGAGGAAGGGTTTCGGCCCGAAACGTTACCTATTTCCTTCGCTCCATAGATGCTGCTGCACCCGCTGAGTTTCTCCAGCATTTTTGTGTACATCCAACACTAGATGGATTAGTTCAAATTACTCAGCATCATATCTGGTAAAATGCTTATGACAATTGTGATTGAATTGTTGTTGGAGAAATTAGTTAATTCATGTTACTGTCTTAATTAATCCTCCCAATCGGAACAACAACTCAACCACAAGTGATCATCATTTTTATACACCTTTGGTTTTGTATATTAACTCCTGAATGTTCCTGCTCCTATACCCACCTTTCTCAGCTGTGGTATTTTCACAATTGTTTATTGGTTCTTACAAATCATTTCTCCATGCTATTTGCTTTTAAGAATAAAGTCTTCCCTGGGTGCCACACTTTACCTACATACTTGTGCAACCACTACTTAAGAAACCTGGCCTGGACCAAACTGTTCTGGCCAATTTTAGGCCGATCTCCAAGCTGCCATTTATCTCGAAAATCATGGAGAGAGTAGTTTATGCCCAGCTGAAACTCTTCCTGGACGAGCGCAATATTCGGGAGGTTTTCCAGTCTGGATTCAAAGCTATGCATAGCACAGAGTCAGCTCTGCTAAGGGTTTTTAACGACATCCTCCTGGCGAACGACTCTGGTAACTATGTGGTTCTTGTCTTGCTGGACCTATCTGCCGCCTTCGATACAGTGGACCATGGAATTTTAATTTCCCGATTACAGCACCAAGTGGGCATCTGTGGCAGTGCCCTGGGATGGTTCAGGTCCTATCTGGCAGACAGAACCATGCGTGTAAGCCTTGCTGGCTTTGAAACCTCCTCCGCTCCCTTGGTAAATGGGGTTCCACAGGGCTCAATTGTAGGGCTCCTGCTCTTCTCTCTATACCTACTTCCTCTGGGCTCAATTTTAAGAAGGCATGGTATCTCCTTTCACTTTTACGCAGATGATAGCCAGTTATATATGCCACTCAGGAAGGAAGACGACTATTCTCTAAAATCACTTCTGTCTTGTCTTGAGGACATTAAGTCCTGGATGGCCTTAAACTTTCTGGGACTTAATGAAAAAAAGACAGAGGTGATTTTGTTTGACCCCAATGGCTGCCGTGAACCTCCCTTTGTTGACTTGGGTCCACTGGCATTGTCCGTGAAGCCAACAGTTTTAAACCTGGGTTTTAGGATGGACGGTGATTTTAAACTAGATAAACAAATAGACGCGGTGGTTAAGTCCAGCTTCTTTCACCTAAGGAAGCTGGCAAAGGTGAAGCCCATTCTCGAGCGGCAGCATTTTGAAACAGTAATCCATGCCTTTATTACATCTAGGCTGGATTACTGTAACGCACTCTACTCTGGAGTCGCACGAGCTTCATTGGCTCATCTCCAGCTGGTCCAAAATGCTGCCGCTCGCCTTTTAACCGGAACTCGAAAGAGGGAGCACATTACGCCAATTTTGGCCTCCCTTCACTGGCTCCCAGTGCACTTTCGAGTTCATTTTAAAATTATTTTATTTGTTTTAAATCTTTGAATGGGCTCGCCCCGCCTTACCTCTCTGAGCTGCTCCACCTATATGCTCCTGCCCGGTGCCTCAGGTCAGCTGATCAGCTGCTCCTGGAGGTACCGAGGTCTAAGCGGAAGCTCAGAGGGGATAGAGCCTTCTCTGTTGCTGCTCCGGCACTCTGGAACACCTTGCCGTTGCACATCAGACAGGCCCCCTCACTGTCCATCTTCAAATCCACCTTAAAAACTCACTTTTATTCTCTGGCTGAGACATTGCTCCTGTTTTTAGTGCTTTTAATGTCTTTTAATTTTTACTGTTTTATAGTCCTTCGTTTTACTGTTTGTAATGGTTTGTAATAACTTCTTGTCCATGAGTTCTCATGTACAGCACTTTGTGGCAACTGCAGTTGTATAAAGTGCTTTATAAATAAAGTTATTATTATTATTACTAGAGTGAACTTCGAAAGGCATCGTCCCACGAAAGAGAGAGCACCTGCCTCGTAGTACATGTGATAATGTCCTGTTGACTTCTTGACCGGCAAGTGAGTTATAAAAGCAAGTCCTAGCACAATGGAGGTGTGGGGAAAGAATATATCTTGTTTCAGTGGAATGCAAAACAGGTGGGCTGCTTTGAATAATGATCTCAACTATGGGAATGCTGTTGGAGATGCATTAATTGATACAAATCGATAGAATCCTATCAAGCTCCTGCCTTGCATCTGGTTGAAAACTTTGGGACATGAGTAGATGGGTTACTACAATCCGTGACCAGCTCTTGTAGCCACAGTAATTGTGTTTGATCTAGTTGAGTTCTGGCCAGTGACGACCCCAGAATGTTGGTGTGACTTGGCAATGCTAATGCGAATGAACATCATCTGTATGCGGTTCGATTCTCCATTTTTGGAGCTGATCTTTGATTCTTCTGTGTATGAATGTTACTTGCCACTGTTTAGTCTACGCTGAATGTCGTCCAGATTCAGCTGAATGCTGGACATGAACTATTTAATTGTCTAAAGATTATAGAGTGATACAGTGTGGAAACAGGCCCTTCTGCCCAACTTGCTCACACCAGCCAACATGTCCCAGCTACATTAGTCCCACCTGCCTGTGTTTGGTCCATATCCCTCCACATCAGTCCTATCCATGTACCTGTCTAACTGTTTCTTAAATGTTGGGATAGTCCCAGTCTCAACTACCACTTCTGGCAGCTCGTTGCATACACCCATAGCCCTTTGTGTGATAAAGATACCCCTCAGATTCCTAGGAGAGTGACACCACATTTTAGGAGGCACACACCACATTTTAGGAGGCACATACCACATTTTCTCCCTTGATAATAATTTGACAGTAACTTGCATTTGGTGGACTGTTAAATAAAGGTGGCACGTGGGTGTAGCGGTAGAGCTACTGCCTTACCGCGCCAGAGACCTGGGTTCGATCCTGACTACGGATGCTTGTACATACGGAGTTTATACCTTTTCCCATGACCTGCGTGGGTTTTCTCCTAGATCTTCGGTTTCCTCCCACACTCCAAAGATGTACATGTTTGTAGGTTAGCTGGCTTGGTATAAATGTAAAAATTGTACCTAGTGTGTTGATGTTCGGGGATTGCTGGCTTGTGTGGACTCGGTGGGGCGAAGGGCCTGTTTCTGTGCTGTATCTCTAAACTAAACTAAACTCTGCACAAGGAAGTCTATTGTGTTTGTGTGTGAAAGGTTTCAGATTTGCAGCAACTACATTAAAATTATTTGTAATGTTCAAATTAATGCTGACAACACTCAACCAGATATTCTCTCTCTCTTTTGTACGCTGACTCAGCACCATCGGTGATTCAACAGAACAGTATTCTTAACCAAAAATAATTTAATTATTTACAATAATATGTACAGTACAAAATAAATCAAATCAAAACCCACCACCATAATACAGGTCAAACAAATATACTGAATATACTACTATACAACTATCACCATCCTTATTGAGGGTGCTTTCCTCGTCCCGCGGTGCTCAGTGGTCCCGGAAATCCCCCAGGGAGCCCGTGAACAACGCGTAGTCCCTTTCTAAAACCAACCGGGCATGGACGTGAGGCCGGAAAAGGGGCAGCTAGCAGGCTCTGGTAGAGCCCTCTTCCGCCTGGTGCTGGGTCTTGTGGATGGCCAGCTTGACCAGGCCTATGAACAACCCAACTAGGACATCTTCGGCCCGACGCACAGTCTGTCCTAAGATGAGGATGGTGGGTGTGAAGTGCGGCCAAAAGGCAAGGAGCAGCCCTTTTCGGTATTGGAACGCCCCAGCGGCGCTGTCCTTTTATGACCGCATCCCACTTTACAGCCGCTTCCCATCAGCTGCCAGCAATGAGGGATAGACTTGGCTATCCCTCAGTACAGCAACATCGTTCTTGATGTTGCTGTACTGAGGAACAGCCAAGTCTATCTTTCTTGGCTAACAACCTAACCTTCAGCCTGCAGGTAAATTGTCGTGCCTTATTTTTGGGTAAACAATAGCGTCTTCATTGCCGGAAATACGGTATTTAAAAACATAAAGCTCAAAGAAAGCTACTTACCACATTATTTGTACACTAACTACGTTCTTCTCTCTTTGTTTCATAAGATACTCTTAAGATAAGGACGATCCATGTTTGAAAAACCCGCCAAGAAACTTGCGCTGCGCATGCGCAGACCACGGTGTAAAGGCAGAATTTCAGCTAGATTCAGCTCCCCTTGTCATTGAAGGTTTGAAGCAGCATCGACGGCACGCGAGCTGCACATACTTTCACGTATTACATGTACTGCGGATGAAAGGCATGGGAGAATTATGCCTATGTAAGAGATCGATCTCATAGGTAGGCATAATTCTCCCGTGCCTTTACTATTTATATTTAATAATGACCATTTTATAATTTTAGTCAGGGTAGGCAGTGCCTACCTTGCCTACCCTGATGGCACGTGCCTGTCAGGGACAGGCCTAACAAAAGTCCACTCAGTACTTTGTCCTGCAGCAACTCCGATGCTCGACAAGAAGCGGATGACACTGATGGAGCTTCATCTCTGGCTTGTTGCTGTTTCGGCTCAGTCCCATCTATGGTAGCATCAAGCCATCTTTTCGTCTGTGCTGCTGAAGAGAAGTTAACTTTGCTGACAGGCGCAGCTTTAACCTGCTTTCTCGTTGGCTCCATCCAATATGCTTTGACCTGGGTGACTGTTGTCTTCTCACTAATCCGTACTCCAGTGTCAATACCAAAGAGAACCATCACTACATGGGTACAAACTACTCCGAGCCCTGCCTTGCAATCACAGTGGGCACTGTATATCTGGCCATTTGTCCCAATAACCCACGGCATCAATGGCTTAGAATTCACGCCGACAGCTTGTGAGTGCAGAACCTGTGGTACGAGGATAATTGAAAAGAAAAAGAAAAAGTGTTAAAATAGCTTCCAATAAGTAATAGCATAAATAACATAAGTAAGTAATAGCATAATGATAGAGAACTTACTTTTCCACACACCACACATAAGTCTGGAGAATTATTTGCGATGTATACACTAGTGTCATGTAACCAACCATTAGCAAACTGATTGTAAGCCTCAGATGACTTGTTGGCCTGAAAATTCTTTGCTGTGTGTGGACGGGGCGTTGAGATGAGGTAGGCCATGATGTCCATGGAATTAAGTTCTGGCAGTTGGGAGATGTCATGGGATCTCTCAGCTTCAGGCACTAAATAATGATCAATACCATTCAAGGAGACTTTTTGGACATATTATTCGTACTCAGCTGCGAGATTTGAGGCATACTGCGACAATTGACTGGATGCGGGGGCAGAGGACGGGCTCGCTACACTGGAAGCCGTGGTGAGTGCTTACCTGCAGTTCACCGCATGTACTCCAGTTGGCGTTGCATGGCAACAGTACAGGTCACGGGTCGTGACCTCGACAGCCGTGCAACCTCCCTATAGTCTGGGTTGGGTCTGAACTGGGATGTCTGGAACCGGAGCTGGAATCCACGAGGTAAAAGATGGATGCGCAGGCAAGTCCCGAGAAAACAAACGTGGTGTGGTAACGGATCTGGGTTACGAGTCGTAGAGTCGGAGGGAAGGAGGAATCACAGAGGGGGAGCAGTGAGAGAGGATGTTGCTGAACTCTCATCGGACAGAGGAGGACAACTTCAAAGTAGACATACCTTGAGGAGATTTTGCAGTGGAGTGGACAATGTGTTTAAGAGGACAATATGTTTAAGAGAAATTGCAGATGTTGGTTTGGCAAGGGACCTATAAAGTTCAAATAAATTAAATCGAAAGGATGATTATGTTTCATTTTGACCAGGGGCGGTGCCCTGGTAACTGGATTTGATTTTGTCAATAAACAGGGTTCACATTGTATAAGGTATTTTTTCACCTGTGATTTCAACCCTGGCCACCAAAAGTACATTTGTGAATGGGCCATCATGGCATGTAATCCATTATGTGTCATGCCCATGCCTTGGTGTACTTCTTGTGATAAACCAATTCTGTCTCGTATGGAAGGTATCAGCTGTAACCCTTTGATGGGAAGGTTGAGCTCAATCTTTCCATCTGGGTCTTTGCTCTATGTATATCTGGCGGGATAGCGGGATGTTTTGATCCATTAGCTGCTTGAGAACCAAATCTTGGTTTTAACGTCTCTGTGTTCTTGTGACTACACACACCTTTGTCATGTTTGATGTTAAGGAGACAGCAATTTTTGCCATCTGGTCTGCCAGGTTATTCCCGTATGCATGAAGCCCCTTTTTTGTGTGGGCTTCTACATGGATTATCTCTAAATGGGGATAGGTCTTTCGTATTTTTGCCAATTATTTCCAGGCTTCAGCATGTTTAATTGCTTTTGACCCAAGGTTTGTAAAGCCATTCTGTTCCCATAGAGTAAGATCCATTTTATATCCTTTGAATTGGACCATCACTGCCACAGGCAATGATGGTCCAATTCTATATTGCCATCGTAGAGTCTTTCCTCACCTTCTCCATCATGGTCTGGTTTGGCTCAGCCACCAAACACGACATCCGGAGGCAGCAGCGTATCATTCGTTCAGCTGAGAAGGTTGTTGGCTGCAAACTCCCCCCCCCATTGACGAACTCTACACTGCAAGGGCCAGGAAGCGAGTGGGTAAGATCATCTCTGACCCCTCTCACCCTGGCCACAAACTCTTTGAAGCATTCCCTCTGGAAGGCGACTCCGGAATGTCAAAGCCGCCACAGCCAGACATGAAAATAGCTTTAAGAAAAAACAACAAATTAAAATATTTTTCTCGGGTGTAATCTGGGGTTTTCTCCCAGTGCTCCACATTACCCCTTGTCTCGTAAAGATGTGGAGCTTGATAGGTTAGTTGGTTGTGTAGAAGGAACTGTAGATGCTGGTTTAAGGCAAAGATACACAGAAAATGCTGTAGCAACTCAGTGGAGAGAAGGAATAGTGACGCTTCGGGTCTGTAGAAGGGTCTCGACCTGAAAAGTCATCCATTCTTTTTCTCCAACGACACTGTCTGACCCGCTGAGTTACTCCAGTTTTTTTGTGTGTATCTTAGGTTAGTTGGTTGATGGGTGAATGGATGGAACTGGGGGGTTAATAGGAATGTGGGGAGAATAAAAGCTGCGATTCGTGTGTAAATGATTGGCTGGTGATCAGTGATACTACTCCTCAGTGCCCTACTTCCTTATTGTGTGTCCCTTTAACTCTATCATTAGTTCCCATTGGGAGCAACTTTCATCGAAAAGACTGCTTTCCTTTTTAGTGGTACCATGTTAGCCTCAGATTTCTGACAACACTTGATCTTGCGATTCAACGAAGAATAATGCAAGGTAAATATTTAATTAAGTTGAGAGGTTCAGGGAGCACTTATCAAACTGTTGGTGGAAGTGAATGACTGGTACACATGTTGGGTACTTTTTATTTTACACTTGCTATAATGATTTAAGATTTTTTGTCTGAAGTTTGTTACCTCTGCCAAATGTAATTAAAGCGGGGTCTATGAACGATAATGTTGACAGAAAGAGAAGGAAAGATTTAGTTTTAGTATCTTTGGGAAACAGTCATGACAGGGATTATTGAATTAGAAAATAAATGAACTTGATCTAGAAAATATCAACAAGATATTTATTTAAGAGCTCATGATCACCGTTTATTCAACAATTGTAGGCAGATTACGTAAATGGCTGAAACTCTGTATGGCGTAAGGTGTGAAGAATTTAGGTTAGTTTATTGTCGTGTGTACGAAGGTACAGGGATTGTTGCGTGCTAATCAGTCAGCGGAAAGATGGTTAGTAAGTGGGGAAGCAAAACAATGAGTGTTTGTGAGGACAGACAGCACTAAATGAATGGTTACAGAGAATATTTTAAAAGGCTAACGGAATATTGTTCTTTTATCTCGTCATCTAAAGCAGAGGGAAAAGTTACCATTAACAAAGCTTGGTTTGCCATTGTTCAGTGTACTGTTCAGTATGTGCTTAGCATTGTGGGGAGATTTGTATTACTTTTGGAGCGAGTGTTCCACATTTATCAGAATGATTCTACTTCTAAAGTAGTATGATGAAGGGTCTCGACCCGAAAGGTCACCCATTCCTTCTCCAGAGATGCTGCCTGACCCGCTGAGTTACTCCAGCGTTTTGTGCCTAATCTTTGATTATAAATTGTAAGCACAGGTTACATGGAGAAAACCTGTAGCCAGTAAAAAGGAACAGAAGAATTCTAGTGATCAATTGGAGGTGTTCAACATCCTTGAGGAATTGGAATGAGCTGACAAAGAAAATATTTCCTCTGGTTTCCAGAACAAGTTGTCACATGGAACTGGGGATACCAATTGGCCATTAGATTTGGAGATTATCCAGGAGTTTACAGAATTATGTGGATTGTTATGTTTAACTAAAGTGAGAACCAGTCTTCAAGAACAACCCCCTGTTAACAATTTAACTTCCACAGAAACTTAAAAGCTATTGAAACCAATAATTGGGTGTGGTACCAAGATAGACTCAAAGCGCTGGAGTAACTCAGCGGATCAGGTGGCATCTCTGGAGAAAATGGATAGGTGATGTTTCAGGTCGGGACCCTCCCTTGGACTGAGCTACTCCAGCACTTTGTGTCTATCTCTGGTGTAAACCAGCATCTGACGTTCCTCCTTATTACAGACACAAAGTGCTGGAATTATTCAGTGGGTCAGGCAGCATCTCAAAAGAAAAATGGATAGGTGACGTTTTGGGTTGGGACCCTTCGTCACCTTATGAACTTTTTTTCCAGAGATGCTGCTTGACTTACTGAGTTACTCCAGCACTTTGTGTCATACCTTTGTTATAAGCCAGCGTCTGCAGTTCTTTGTTTCTACATTTTTATTCCATATTGGGTGAGGGACATTCTTATTCTGTACCACGGTGACAAATGAACGTTTGTGCCAATCGACCCTAGTGATGAGGTCACCATAAACAACAATGAAGGAATGGACGAGAGAGACTGTTGGCGAGGCAGCCACTGCTGGCGCCACCCGGTGGATATGATATGTATAATAGTACATTGTAGATGAATGCAATGAAACCATACATAAGTACAACAGACTGATCGAAGAGAAATTACCAGTGTGCAGAATATGGGTTTTTTTCAGCAAGGTGGCGTAATAGTTCCAGAGAACTGTCTAATCTAATGAGGTATGTTGAGAGGATCAGTACTATAACTTAGATAGACACAAAATGCTGGAGAAACTCAGCGGGACAGGCAGTATCTCTGGAGAAAAGGAATGGTGACATTTCTGGTCGGGACCCTTCTTCAGTACGAGACCCCAGTTTGGGGAAGAACTGTTTTAGCAATTGGTGTACAGTTATAAGAGAGAACCATAGTACATATCCAGAATTGACTTTTATTCAATACACTGATAAAAGTCAGAAGTTGTTATCTTTGCGACCCTGTGAAACTTCCTCGATTATTTCCTAAAGCTCCTTTCTATCAATGCCCTTGTCATTTTATTCCTGTTTCCGGAGGACACCTCAAGTTACATTCGAAGATTCCTCTTAAAACCAGGTTCAAAGCCGTGACATCATATTAATAACCGACTGTGTTCCCCTATCTTTGACGAAAAAATAATAAAAAGGCGCACCCTTCACAAATTAATCTCCTCCCGATTTGTTTGTTTTGTTGACGAGAGCGAGCGATTCCGAAATCTCTCGGCAAGCGCGTTGTGTATCTTATCGGGCATCCGGATGGCATTATCCGTGCAGTCTGACAATTCATAGTTATTTGCCACTTAAAAGAACCGATTCAATCAGTGCAGGGGCAGCAGTAAGGGCTCACTGTGTGGGTTTAAACTAAATAGTGGGGGAGGGGGGGGATTGACAAATTGGGAGTATAAAGATAGAGTTGAAGGGGAAGTGAGTACAGCAAAAATTACAAAAGATTCTCGAATTAATGGGAAGGAAAGTTCGAGAAGGGATAAAAGAGTAAGGTCAGGGCTAATTGTGAGCGGTGCGAGGGGGGACGTGAATACGGAGGTCAAAGTGTTGTATATGAATGCGCGAAGTATAAGAAATAAAGTGAAAGAGCTTGAGGCTCAGTTAGAAATTGGCAAGTATGATGTTGTGGGAATTACAGAGCCATGGCTGCAAGAGGGCCAGGGCTGGGAACTGAATATTCAAGGGTATACCTCCTATCGAAAAGACAGACAGGTGGGCAGAGGGGTGTGGTAGCTCTGTTGGTGAGTAATGAAATTCAGGCCCTTGCAAGGGGTGACATTGAAACAGGAGATATGGATTCAGTATGGATAGAACTAAGGAATTGTAAGGGTAAAAAGACCCTAGTGGGACTTATCTACAGGCCGCCAAACAGTAGCCTGGACATAGGGTGCACGTTGAATCAGGAGTTAAAATTGGCATGTAGCAAAGGTAATGCTGTGGTTGTTATGGGAGATTTCAACATGCGGGAAGACTGGGAAAATCAGGTTGGTACTGGACCCCAAGAAAGGGACTTTGTAGTGTGCCTTCGTGATGGATTCTTAGAACAGCTTGTATTGGAGCCGAGCAGGGAGAAGGCAATTCTAGATTTAGTGTTATGTAATGAACTGGATTTGATAAAGGAACTTGAGGTTAATGAGCCATTAGGAGGTAGTGACCATAATATGGTCAGGTTTAATCTACAATTGGAGAGGGAGAAGGGTAGATCGGTGGTGTCAGTGTTACAGTTGAATAAAGGGGACTATGGGGCCATGAGGGAGGAGCTGACCAAAGTTGACTGGAAAGATACCCTCGCATGGATGACAGTGGAACAACAATGGCAGCTGTTTCCAGGAATAATACAGAAGGTGCAGGATCAGTTCATTCCTAGGAGGAAGAAAGATTCCAAGGGGAGTAAGGGGCGGTCGTGGCTGACAAGGGGCGTCACGGAGAGTATAAAAATAAATGAGAAGTACAACATAGCAAAGATGAGTGGGAAGCAAGAGGATTGGGTAATGTTTAAAGAGCAACAGAAGATAACTAATAAAACAATACGGGGAGAAAAGATGAGGTACGATGGTAAGCTAGCCAAGAATACAAAGGAGGATAGTAAAAGCTTCCTTAGGTATGTGAAGAGGAAAAAATGAGTTAAGTAAGTGAGTAAATTTTATAGCACATTTAAATCAACTCTCGTTGAAACCAAAGTTCTTTACATAGAAGAAATTAAATGGGACATCTTTATAGAAAAGGCACTTTTCTTTCATTTCAGGAGTTACAACAGATCTACGGACTACACTCAAATAATTTTTTCAGATATCTACAACTTAGAAATTATGTTAAATCCAATACACAAAATTATAGGACCAGGGAACCAGAAATCCTTGACGAATGTTTGAATAAACATCCTAAAACATAAAAATTAATAACTTATATTTATAACACCAACTTAGATAATGAGGTCCCATCGATGGAATCATATAGACACACATGGGAAAATGAATTAGGCCAACCTATAACGAAAGATATTTGGGACGAAAGTCTACAAATATACATTTTACTTCGGAGTCACGTGAGTGACTACGTGAAGAAGTCCGTCAGTGCGCCTGCGCGTCATTACGTCAGACGCCTTGACGCAAACGAACGTGAGGAGCGGAGCTCCTCCAGTGGTTTGTAGTTTTTACAACTACAAGGTAAGTAAAACTTTTTTAACTATTTCCAGGTCCGTTTGCTATGGGTCTATGGGATTTTTTCCACAGACGCCATGGAAAAAACGGGCAGGGGAAAGAGGCGTGCGATTCAGCCGGCAGAAAGTCGGGAATCTCCGGGTACAAGCCAGCCACCTCTAACCCCGGTACAGTCGCCGGTGGGGAGCATAGCGACTGTGGACCTGGGGCTGATAAAAACTCAGTCAGCGCCTGTCGGGCGAAAGGCCAAGTTCAAATCCAGACGGCCGACGGAGGAGGAGTCCCAGGCAATGGAAGCTCCAGGGCTAGATACTGCTTTTATGCGTATTAGCCAGATGGAAAGCCTTTTGAACAGGCTATTGGAGCAAAGTACACTCGCAGAGAGTACTCAAATACCAGCTGCTGGAAGCAGTCTAACAGCACCTGGCACAGGGCTGATGGAATGCACCCTAAGGGATGAGGAGAGTGCTATGGGTCATGAGAGTTCAGACCCCGACTCTGACGGTGAGGCTATACAAGGTGAGGAACTGCAGATATTCCACCACTGGCAGTACGCTTCGCTGCCCCGTCAGGGTCAGGAGAGCCGCTAGGAGATGAGCTGGCCTCCTTAATAAATTACTTGGTTTCGCATCAGCTGGAACAGCAGGAGATGGATGATACTGCAAAGAAGCATGAGACTCCAAGCAACTGTGTGTTGCTGAAAGCACCAGTAGTGAATCAAATCATCTGGAATCAATTGAGTATGACTATGAGAACTCAAGAGTTAAAATTGCAGAGAATATTAAAGCTGCTGGGTTCTGGAATTGCTGCTTTTGCCAGAATAGCAGATAAAAGCCAAGAGTTGTCGGAGTTACATCAGGAAGCACTAGGATTGCTATGCAGCTCCCACTTCGAGGTCAACTGTCTGAGGAAAAGTGTTATACGGCCTACTATGAATCCAAAATTCGCAGCACTCTGCAAACCAAGTAATATACAATTACCCAACTTACTCTTTGGAGAGGATCTCAGGAGACGTATTAAAGAGTTGGAGGATGAAGCGAAAACAGGATTGATGAAGACATCAATGGTTGTGAAGTCTGTAAAGAGGAAGTATCCTTTCAGACGTCATACGGATCCTGGCCCAAGTCGCTCATCAACGCAGGGACGTAGTTGGCGGCCTGCAGCGGGAGCAAGAACGAGTGGTCGTGCTTCCGGGAGAATCCAGGAATCTCAAGTTACTCAAATGAGTCAAGAGGTAGGTGGACCTGGTTCTCATGGGAACATAATGACTGGATTAAGTCCAAAAGTTGGAGGCAGGTTACATTTCTTCTATAATAACTGGAAGAAAATTACTTCAGATGTGGTAATCCTGAATAATATACAAGGATTTCGAATTGAATTCAATCCAAATTATGATTTGCCTGTTCAGCATGTTCCTAGCCGAACTCTCCACTTTGTACAAAAAGAAGTGATGGAGGTTCAGGTTGAAATTGAAACCCTATATAAAAAAGGGGTTATCGAAAAATCAGTCTACCAAAGTCACCAATTTGTGTCAAATATATTTCCTCGTTCAAAAAAGGATGGAGGATGCAGGATTATTCTAGATTTGACAAATCTGAATCCTTTTGTGCAATTTAGACATTTTAAAATGGAGACATTTGTGACTGCCAAACAGCTTATTTCAGAAGCATGTTATATGGCAACAATAGATTTGAGAGATGCATATTATTCAGTGTCTGTTCATTCAGAAGATAGGAAGTATCTTAAATTTAAATGGATGAACCAGTTGTGGCAGTTCAAAGCTCTGCCTAATGGGTTAACGTCTGCACCCAGAATATTCACAAAATTGTTAAAGCCAATTCTGGGCTTGCTGAGAAGCCAAGGTCATGTACTGATGGCATACTTGGATGATGTTTTGATTATAGGAAAAACAAAACAGTCAACAGAAGCATCTGTTGCAGTTGTGAAATCAACTTTTGAAAGTTTGGGGTTTCTAATTCATCCAAAGAAATCAAGGTTAATACCCAGCACCTCTATTAATTATTTGGGGTTCACAATTGATTCAGTTCACATGAATATTACTTTGCCCAGGGAAAAAATGGGGGATTTGATTAAAGATTGCAGTAATCTCCTAAACGAGCAAAAACCTTCAATTAGGCAGGTGGCTCGTGTACTGGGAAAGTTAGTAGCAGCATTCCCAGCAGTCCAATTTGGACCATTACATTATCAACAGCTGCAGAGACTTAAAGAACAGGCACTGAGAATGCATGTTGGTCACTTTGATAGAACCATGCAACTAACAACAAATGCTGTTTCTGATCTGCAGTGGTGGATTATACATGTCTCAAGCAGTTCAGGCAAAGTGCTGATTGAACAACCTTCCATGAGATTACAAACTGATGCCAGTGCACTAGGATGGGGTGCAACTGACTTAACATCTAGCTGCGGTGGCAGATGGAATCAGGAAGAGTCATTGTTACTGCAGACATGGGGAATTAACTATTTGGAGCTTCTAGGATGTTTCTATGGGCTCCAAGCTTACTGTTCTAATACAACTAATAAGCATGTTCAAGTTCAAATTGATAACACAACAGCAGTTGCCTATATTAATCATATGGGTGGAATCAAGTCGATGTCATGTGACAAAATGGCTAATCAAATTTGGTCTTCGTGTATTGAAAAGCATATTTGGATTTCAGCTATCCATCTACCAGGTAGAATGAATACGATAGCAGACACCAGGTCACGAAACTTCCATGATAATAAAGAATGGATGTTGAATAAAGAGGTATTCAATGATATAGTAATCAGATTTGGAATGCCAGACATCGACTTGTTCGCATCTAGGCTGAATCATCAGCTAGAGAGATATGTGTCATGGGAACCAGATCCAGGAGCAGTGGCGATTGATGCTTTCTCGCTACATTGGGGTGGCATGTTTTCATATATGTTTCCACCTTTCTGCCTCATAAACCGATGTTTGGTTAAAATCAGGCAAGATGCTGCTTCAGGGGTATTAGTAGTGCCAGATTGGCCTACACAACCATGGTATCCATTGATATTAGAATTGACATCACAAAAATTGATGAAAGTCCCAAAAAGAAAGAATCTTTTGCTGCACCCTGTAACAGGGGAACAACATCCATTATATGATCGTTTGGCTTTGTTGATTTGCAGGTTTTAAGAAGGCCTTTTTTGGGGCAAGGACTGTCTGAGCGTACTGTCAACATGCTTACGGCAGCCTGGAGGAAGAGCACTCAAAAACAGTACCTTTCTTATATTAAGAAATGGGAAGAATTTTGTGTACAGAAAAATGTGCAATATAGTACTGTAAATATTTCAGATGTTGTAGAATTTCTGTCCAAACTTTATTATGATAAAGGTCTGAGTTATAGTGCAATTATTCAGCCAGAAGTGCATTATCCTCATATTTGGTTCTGGATTCAGAAAGAACCCAATTGGGTCACACCCACTTGTTTCCAGACTAATGAAAGGAATTTTTAATTCCAGACCACCAAAACCTAGATACAATGTCAATCTGGGATGTAAGTGTGGTGCTGAAACTACTTCGTGAATGGTCTCCAAGTGTGTTTTTATCTTTGGCCAAGTCTCAGTATGAAAGTAAGTCATGCTTATGGCATAGTGACAGCACGAGTGCAAACACTTGGAAATTACAAATAGACAGGATGGAAGTAACTGAAAAACAAGGTAACATTCTATATCTATGACCTACTAAAGCAAAGTAGGCAGGTGTGACAGGGTTTAAAATTGTGCTAGCAGCATATCCAAATGATCCTTCTCTCTGTGTTAAAACATATTTGTTACAATACATTGAGGTCACAAAGACTTTAAGAAATATGGAAAATGGTTGCTGATCACACACAAGAAACCACACAAGAGAGTTTCAGTACAGACTATTTCCAGATGGATAAAAGAAGTCTTAACAGCTGCTGGTATTAACACTGATGTTTTTACGTCTCACTCGACTAGGGCAGCAGCAACGTCGGCGGCCTGGGCGAAAGACGTCCCCGTCGACCATATCCTCGCAGCCGCCGGGTGGTCCCAATGAGTTGATGTTTCAACATTTTTTACCATCGGCCTATTGTTAATGCGGGGTTGTTTGCAGAAACTATTTTAAGTTCTGTGTAAATTCTCTGGTTTAAAGGGGATCTGATTAATTTCATTATTAAAAATTAATTACTGCATTTGTGGTACAAATGTTATTATGAATGCATGATTGATTTTTCTCGTTTCGAGTCAATCTATGCAGTGAGAAGCCGGGATTGATCACGGCATGAAATCACAAAGCTTTAAAATCTTCACGTAGTCACTCACGTGACTCCGAAGTAAAATAGTAAGATTAAACGAGAACTTACCTAAGTTTGAAGTTTGATCTTTATTTTTATGAGGAGTTACGTAGGTGATTACGTGCCTGCCACGACCCTACCCTCTATCATAAAGGTCAGATGGAATTCCTTGTATTACTCGTTTTAGTATGAGACTATATTACTTCGGTTCCTTGTTTTTTGTGATTTTCACACCGCCTGCTTTGAAGATTGACGCGCAGGCGCACTGACGGACTTCTTCACGTAATCACCTACGTAACTCCTCATAAAATAAAGATCAAACTTCAAACTTAGGTAAGTTCTCGTTTAATCTTACTATCAATGCTCGTTAAATGCCAGACATGGTTTAATACAATTTAAAGTATTACACAGATTACATAATTCTAAGCAAAACTAATTAGAATTGTCCCACATATCTCTCCTATTAGTCATAAATGTCATCATCTAGAGGCAAATTTAACACATACTTTTGCAAATTGTATAAAAATTAAAAATTTCTGTATTGATATTTTTAGAATAATTTCTAAAGTTGTTAATACTAAATTGGATCCCGATTCAAAACTAATAATACTTGGAATATCAGAACAAAGTCTAACACTCACAACAAGCCAAAGAAACTTCCTGGACTACAGTATAATAACTGGGGAAAAAATTAATATTAAAATTTTGGAAAGGTCCTATAACCCCCACAATTAAGGAAATGTCGGAGACCCTACACCTGGAAAGAATCAGACTTATCTTAATGGACAAACAAGAACTTTTTGTTAGCATATGGTCTCCATTCATTGACTATTTGAAGGGGTAGATCGGTTTGGCACGGAACCTAACTGAAGCTTGAACTAAGATTAGATGAAAAGTTATACTTTATAACCTACGAACCCCATCTCCAATGATGTATTATTAGTAAATTATTCCACTTTAATTTTTTATCTTGACATTTGTTTTTTTCTTTTTTTTCTCTCTCTTTCTTTCTCACTATCTATACAAAAAAAACTAGAAGCAGAATCAATCCACAATTGATAATATTAATAATGTATGATGATAAACATGAAATGTTTTTACCACAATATGTCTTTGCTTCTAATAAAATATTATAAAAAAAAAAAAAATAGAAGTCCACAGGCCGCGCTGGTCGGAGCTCCGACACTGGCGATCTCGGCGAGAGATCCAGACTCCGCGGTGTTTGAAAGTCAGCGCTGCCCGCGGCTGGACGCTCCGCGACCACAGCTCCGCGATGTTGGAATCGGCGGTCTCAGCACTCTGGAGCTTACCAACACGGCGATCCTGGTAAGCATCGCCCGCTCCGTGATGGGTGCTTCAGCGCTGTGCCGCCGTTTGAAGCTGGGGTTCTGGCCCGGTCCCGGCAGGAAACGCCGCTCCAGTCCGATGGTTGGCCGTGAGGAAGGGAGAAGATGCGACTCGGAGGAAAGCCGCCTCTCCAACCAGGTATGGACTAAGAAATACAGTTTTCCCCCTTCCCCTCCCCCCACCCCCACATAAAAGAGCTAGAAAACCTCCAAACTAAAGTTTTTAAACAAACTGAAAAAAAGGGCGAAAGGACAGACTGCAGGCAGAGCAGCCATACACAACGGCGCCCCACTCCTGCAGTTAAGACCAAAGTTGGACCCTTGAAGACCGAAAAAGGTGAATTTATTATGGGGAACAAGGAAATGGCAGATGAGTTGAACGGGTACTTGGGTCCGTCTTCACTAAGGAGACACAAACAATCTTCCTGATAAAGTAGTGGCCAGAGGGTCTGGAGTGACAGAGGAACTGAAGGAAATCGACATTAGGCAGGAAATGGTGTTGGGTAGACTGATGGGTCTGAAGGCTGATAAATCCCCAGGGCCTGATGGTCTGCATCCCAGGGTACTTAAGGAAGTGGCTGTCGAAATTGTGGATGCATTGGTGGTAATTTTCCAATGTTCTATAGACTCAGGATCAGTTCCCGTGGATGGGAGGGTAGCTAATGTTATCCCACTTTTTAAGAAAGACGGGAGAGAGAAATCAGGAATTATAGACCAGTTAGCCTGACATCGGTGGTGGGGGAAGATGCTGGAGCCATCAAAGATGAAATAGCCGCACATTTGGATAGCAGTAACAGGATCGGTCCGAGTCAGCATGGATTTACGAAGGGGAAATCATGCTTGAATAATCTTCTGGAATTTTATGAGGATGTAACTAGGAAATGGACAAGGGAGAGTCAGTGGATGTAGTGTACCTGGACTTTCAGAAAGCATTTGATAAGGTCCCACAAAGGAGATTAGTGGGCAAAATTAGGGCACATGGTATTAGGGGTAGAGTGCTGATGGATAGAAAATTGGTTGGCAGACAGGTAACAAAAAGTAGGATTAACAGGTCCCTTTCAGAATGCAGGCAGTGACTAGTGGGGTACCGCAAGGCTCGGTGCTGGGACTGCAGCTATTTACAATATACATCAATGATTTGGATGAAGGGATTCAAAGTAACATTAGCAAATTTGCAGATGACACAAAGCTGGGTAGCAGTGTGAACTGTGAGGAGGATGCTATGAGAATGCAGGGTGACTTGGACAGGTTGGGGGAGTGGGCAGATGCATGGCAGATGAAGTTTAATGTGGATAAATGTAAGGTTATCCACTTTGGTATAAAAAACGAAGGCAGATTACTATCTAAATGGTGTCAAGTTGGGAAAAGGGGAAGTACAACGGGATCTGGGGGTCCTTGTTCATCAGTCTATGAAAGTAAGCATGCAGGTACAGTAGGCAGTGAAGAATGTGAATGGCATGTTGGCCTTTATAACAAGAGGAGTTGAGTTTCGTAGCAAAGAGGTCTTTCTGCAGTTGTACAGGGCCCTAGTGAGACTACACCTGGAGTATTGTGTGCAGTTTTGGTCCCCTAATTTGAGGAAGGACATTCTTGCTATTGAGGGAGTGCAACGTAGGTTTACAAAGTTAATTCCCGGGATGGTGGGACTGTCATATGCTGAGAGAATGGAGCAGCTGGGCTTGTACACTCTGGAGTTTAGGATGAGTTTAGAAGGATGAGAGGGTATCTTATTGAAACATATAAGATTGTTAAGGGTATGGACATGCTAGGGGCAGGAAACATGTTCCCAATGTTGGTGAAGTCCAGAACCAGGGGACACAGTTTAAGAATAAGGGGTAAGCCATTTAGAATGGAGATGAGGAAACTTTTTCTCACAGAGTTGTGAGTCTGTGGAATTCTCTGCCTCAGTGGGCGGTGGAGGCCAGTTCTCAGGATACTTTCAAGAGATGGCTAGACAGGGCTCTTAGAGATAGCAGAGTCAGGGGATATGGGGAGAAGATAGGAACGGGGTACTGATTTTTGAATTGGGGATCAGAGAAAAGACTTTGCCTTCCATCACAGTGAGGAGATTCACTGTGATGGATGTTTTTCTGTAAATTGAATTGTTTGTGTGTCGTGTAGGAATTGTTTTGTTTGTATGGATGTGGAAACGGAATTTCGTTTGAGCCTCTTTGAGGTTCAAATGACAATAAAATCAATCAATCAGCCATGATCACATTGAATGCCAGTGCCGGCTCGAAGGGCCGAATGGCCTACTCCTGCACCTATTGTCTATTGCCATCTCTGGGGAAAAGCAATACATGACATTTTGGGTTGAGACCATTCTTCAGACTCATTTCTCATTTACAGTGTTACCTGCAGTTCTGGTTGTCCCATTCCAAGAAGGATTTGGAGGCTTTGGAAAGGGTGCAGAGGCGGTTACCAGAATAATGAATTATGTGCAGGTAGATAAGGATATGTCTTGGCATCATGTTCGGAACAGACGGTGGGCTGAAGAGCGAAGTCCTGTGCTGTAGTGTTCTTTGTTCTATGTAATCAATGTTTTGCCAGCAAAACCATATATTTAATAACTTAGTGGTACAATAATTAAAAGACTGAAATAAAGTGCAACGCCCTTTGAACTTGCTTGAAACTTATCTGTACCAAGATTACATCCATTGTGGAGAGTCAAGTTCCAACTGAATACCAGTTAGTTAGTTTAGTTTATTGTCATGTGTAAAGCTTTTGTTGCGTGCAAACTCGTCAGCAGAAAGGCAATGCATGATTACAATCGAGCCATCCACAGTGTACAGATGTTAAAGGGAATAATGTGATTAAAGATAGTCCAAGAATCTCCAATGAGGTAGATGGTATCTCAGGGCTGCTCTCTAATTGTTGGTAGGATGGTTTAGTTGCTTGATAACAGCTGGAAAGAAACTGTCTCTCAATCTGGAGGTGTGTGTTTACAAACTTCAATACCTCTTGCCTGATGGGAGAGGGGTGGAGTGGCTGGGGTGCGACATCCTTAATGCTGGTGGCCAGCATACTTGTGCTCCCATAGAAGTGCAGCGGGTCAAGGTGCAGCTAAATACCCTTGGTAGCCACTATGGTAGAGATATATTGGCAGTGACATTATGGCAGTAAACAAGTAACACAATTTCAGGCCATCTCTTGGTCACGATTTTCACTCAAATATAAATAAAGGTGATAAAACAGTCAAAACAAATTGTAAATTTTAATAAAAACTTTTGTCAAACTAAATAATTTCCAAAAGTGCAGTTCTAAATTGTACCCTAATGGCAACATAACTAAGATGAGAGTAATAGATAAATTATATTATAATGTATTCAGTGTTTTCCTCAAATTTGCAGCACCACTTTAAATGTACAAATGCATTTCCGAACAAAAATATAATCTCTCAATATAATCTCTGTCTGACATCCTAACTCCCAAGGAGCAGAGTTAAATAACATTGCTTAACACCTCAAAAATATACCTGATTTTGCATTTAGAACTTTTACATAACTGTTTTATATAATACATAGGGCTCATGTTGTCGACCTCCCCGTGGTGAACCCTGTTAACTGAGTTCAGTCGCCGCAGCTCGGCGCCAACCAGGAGCATGCGCCCTTTTTAGTGCGGGCATCTACAGATGTCGAACCGGGTGGCATCACCCTGCTGCAGCTGAATGCGGAAAACCTCACCAAGGCCAAGACCACCATCATTGAACATCTGCTACAAACCCACAAAATCATTGCAATCCTGCTCCAAGAGACTGACAAAAGCCACCTTCTACCAGGCTCCACAAAGACTCCGTCCCCGCCTTTGGTTCGCCCTGCATCTACGCCGGAGACTTTAACTGCCATAGCACCACCTGGGGCTACCGTTCAACTAACTCAGATGACTCATCTAACTGGGTCTCAGGTACTGCCGTTCAACTCCTGTACGACCCAAAACAACCGGACAGCTTCCACTGGCAGGTGGAACACCACTACCAACCCTGACTTGGCTTTTGCAAACCTGAATGGACCAACCTCACACCGTATCATCCTGGATCACTTCCCAAAATCACAACATCGCCCATCTCTGATTATCCCGGACAACCCCATCGAGCTGGTCCCAACCAATCAGGACAAAGCCTACTCCGCCTTCTGCAAATTCCTCATCAGGGCAGCGAAGAGTTCCATTCCTCGTGGCTATCATTGCCGGTACATCCCCACATGGGACGAAGAGTGTGACGCATGCTATGACGCATTCCTGGACACTGAACCTGGCGAAGAGGCTGCCTCCAAGGCTACGGAACTGACAACCTGACTCGACCTAGACGGGCAGAGAGCGGTGGGAAGAGACAGTCCAAGGAATCGACCACACACTCCAGTAGAGTGGCTTGGAAGACCTTCAATCGCCTCACTGGTCGGTACCCACCCAAAGCATTGCCCTGTCAAGGCCAACTCCATCGCCCACCAGCTCCTGGCCAACGGCCACTTCAAAGATGCAGAGAACATTCATACTCGTTCTGTCAAACAGTAAACCACTAATCTTTGGCAAGCTCCAGGCGCTAATGGGCTCCTGTCAGCACCCTTTTCCTCTGCAAAACTCTCTCCTGTCATCACTCAATTGAAATGCGGAAAAGCCCAGAATTCCTGAAACACTGCGGTCCTAAATGCCAGGTCTGGCTCCGTGAGTTCTACTCCTCTTGCTTCATTGGTCAGTCCATTCCGAAGATCTGGTGGAAAGCCACCGTCATTGCGCTACCAAAATCAAACAAGCCTGTGGACGACCCAAGGAACTATCGACCCAAGGAACTATCGGCCCATCTCACTCCTCTGTGTCCTGTACAAGTTCCTCGAACAGCTTCTCCTGGCCTGGCTCGATTCAATCGTCGACCCCCAACTACCCGCTGAACAAGCCGGATTTCATAGTGTATAAACGTATATAACCGTTTTATATAACACATAAGGCTCATGTTGTCGACCTCCCCGTGGTGAGCCCTGTCAACTGACCTCAGTCAGGCAAACGACAACAGAGACAGCAGCAGAAATAACAACGAACAACAACAGCTTGCAGCCCTAATGCAACCTCAGTCGGCGCCAACTAGGAGCGTGCCCCCTTTTTAGGGCGGGCACCTACAGATGTCGAACCGGATGGCATCACCCTGCTGCAGCTGAATGCGGAAGACCTCACCAAGGCCAAGACCACCATCACTGCACATCTGCTACAGAACCACAAAGTCATTCCAATCCTGCTCCAAGAGACTGACAAAAGTGATCGCTCCCATCTGAAGATCCCTGGTTGTACCCTGGCCGCCTACACCGAGAGCGACACCCATGGGATTGCCACTTTTGTAAGGAACAAAGAAAAATGGAAAGCGATTGCAGTGTCACCTCCTGACTCTGACGAGGAATGGGCAGCAACGCAAGTCGAAGGTGTCACGGTCATCAATGTATACAAGCCACCTTCTACCAGGCTCCACAAAGACTCCGTCCCCGCCTTTGGTTCACCCTGCATCTACGCCGGAGACTTTAACTGCCACAGCACCACCTGGGGCTACCGTTCAACTAACTCAGATGGAGCTGCACTAGAAGACTGGGCCTCAGCTACTGCCGTTCAACTCCTGTACGACCCTAAACAACTGGACAGCTTCCACTCTGGCAGGTGGAACACCACTACCAACCCTGACTTGGCTTTTGCAAACCTGAATGGACGAACCTCACACCGTATCATCCTGGATCACTTCCCGAAATCGCAACATCGCCCATCTCTGATTATCCCGGACAATCCCATCGAGCCGGTCCCAACCAACCCTGCCAAGAGGTGGAAATTCTGCAAGGCCAGGTGGGACCAGTTCACAAGTCTGGTGGACTTCTGGATCGACAGCCTTCCCATCTTCACCTCCACCAATCAGGACAAAGCCTACTCAGCCTTTTGCAAACTCCTCATCAGGGCAGCGAAGAGTTCCATTCCTCGCGGCTATCATTGCCGGTACATCCCCACATGGGACGAAGAGTGTGACACATGCTATGACGCATTCCTGGACGCTGAACCTGGCGAAGAGGCTGCCTCCAAGGCTACGGAACTGACAACCTGCCTCGACCAAGAAGCGCAGAGAGCGGTGGGAAGAGACAGTCCAAGGAATCGACTTCACACACTCCAGTAGGGTGGCTTGGAAGACCTTCATTCGCCTCACCGGTCAAAGTACCTGGCCAAAGTCACAGTCAACTCCATCGCCCACCAGCTCCTGGCCAACGGCCACTTCAAAGACGCGGACAAGAATCATACTTGTTCTGTCAAACAGTAAACCACTAATCTTTGGAAAGCTCCAGGTGCTGATGGGCTCCTGTCAGCACCCTTTTCCTCTGCAGAACTCTCTCCTGTCATCACTCAATTAACATGTGGAAAAGCCCAGGGTCCTGATAACATCCCCAGAATTCCTGAAACACTGCGGTCCTAAATGCCAGGTCTGGCTCCGTGAGTTCTACTCCTCTTGTCTCATTGGTCAGTTCATTCCAAAGATCTGGTGGAAAGCCACCGTCATTGCGTTACCAAAACCAAACAAGCGTGTGAACGACCCAAGGAACTATCGGCCCATCTCACTCCTCTGTGTCCCGTACAAGCTTTTGTACGGGACGCTGCACTACCCACCAAATAGTCAAGCTGACCAATGACATCGAAGACTGTTTAGAAAAGGTTGGCAAGTCGGGCGTCACACTGGTGGACCTCACCGCCTCCTACGATACAGTGTGGCACCAGGGCCTGATCTTGAAGCTCCTCCATTCATGACCGCCATTTAGTGCGGTTCCTTGCTAAAATCCTGGCCAACTGCAGTTTTGTACTCAAGATCAGCGACGGACAATCTAGCCGACTGCAACGCCTAAGAAACGGAGTCCCTCAAGGCTCGGTACTGGCTCCCATGCTCTTCAATCTCTTTATCAGCGATCTGCCACGAACGAACTCGCACCAGTATGTATACGGAGATGACCTGGCCCTAATGCATTCAGACAGGTGTTGGTCAAACGTGGAGGATGTGCTGTCAGTGGATATGGAACTTTCCGCGGGCTGCATTAAGACCTGGAGACTAAAACGTAGTGTGGCAAAAAACACCACAACGGCCTTTCACCTGAACAACAAGGAAGCTCAACGCCAGCTAACCGTCACCCTCAATGTGTCACCACTACTCTATAATCCATTTCCTTCATACCTTGGGGTGAAACTAGATCAGCAGCTGACCTACAAGCAATTACTTGAAGCTAAAGTCTCGGCGCAGAACAACCTCCTGCATTACTTGGCTGGATCATCATGGGGCGCCAGGACATCTACACTCAGAACCAGTGCTCTTGCACTCGTGTACAGCGCTACTGAATACACCACCCCAGCATGGTGCAGCAGCGCTCATACTAGCAAGCTAGACGCCATCCTCAGCAACACCATGCGGATCATCACCGGCTGCCTACGTCCTACTCCGACTGATCATCTGCCGTTGCTCGCAGGTATCGTACCCGCCAAGCTTCACAGAGAGTACTTCACCCACAGGCTGGTGTGCAAGGCCCCATCAGACGCCAAGCATCCTTTGCACCACCTCGCTCAGAACTCACAGCAACTGGGACCTCAACGCCTGTCATCTCCTCGCCCCTTCCCCCGTCACTCAGCGACCCTCTGTGGCTCCGGTTTCAACACACTAGGAGCTTGGAGAACCAGCTGGGAACAGACTTCGCGACCTCCTCAATTCACTGTTGCACCGAACACCACAGCCCCACCCGGCTCGGACCTGCCCCGCAAAGAGTGGGTCGCCCTGAACCGGCTTCGTACAGGGATCGGCTGGTTCAACACCAACTGTGGAGCTGTGTTCATACATTAACAATACAATATTCATTTATACACCTGTGATCAGTGTTCACTCATTAACAGCTTTGATAAACACATTGGTGTCACTCCCATCTGTAGTGCGTCTACAAACGTCTCTCCAGGCACATAAAAACAAGTAAATGTGGTGTCGCAAAGTACGCCAAGACCAAGTCGCGTGACCTGGTCCGGGAAGTCTTCATTTTCGAGCAGTAAAGAAGCGTTTGAAGAAATTCACTGGACTCTTCACCTGCAAAACAGAAACAGAGGTCAATAGCTAATTAACATCAACCTAATACAGATGTCAGAGGTTATGGGGAGAAGGCAGGAGAATGGGGATACAAAGGAGAGATAGATCAGCCATGATTGAATCAAGGAGTTGACTTGATGGGCCAACGGCCTAATTCTTATCCTATCACTTATGAACCTCAACTAATTAGTTCTTTCAGGATTAAGCTAATTGGTAAAATACCAAGGTACAGATGTGAAGATTTGTATTTATTGATCATGTTACAGAGATTTGCATTATAATGTACATATGGGTGGTAGCGGTTTCAATACTATGGTCCAAATGAATGCACTATTCTATGAGCAAACAAGCAATGTGGATTCCTTGATGAACTATTGGACAGGAGGTCTAGATTCTAAACAAACCTCTGTCGCAGTCAATCAGAAAGTGAGAGTGCTTCCATGGTTAGTCTTGGATTCCTTGGTGATGGGTGACGTATCCATTCTTACACTATACAGCATGATGAAGGTGGGGAAAGATGAACCTTCATCAGCTGTTTACTCTTGCTCTCTGTATTCCTAGAAAGGTGTTTTCTACATTTCAGACCTTCTTTTGGTTAAGATGAGATAACTAAATTTATTACATTTATTTCGAGATTTGGCTTACACCTTGGCTTGTATTCACTGCGCTCCTTCATACGGAAACAGAGAGATTAGAGATATGCATTTGAAAACCGATTTGCGTGAGTGCGACATGAGCCAGGAGACTAATTCAAACACCTCATGCCTCCCAGGAGAGGAGGAGTTGCTAGGTGAGGGGAGGGGCACCACGTGAAGACCTCGAGGTTGGACAAAGAAACCAGGCCAGGTTTTCTGTGTGATCTGCCTGAATCACCCACTCCAAACCAATGTACCATCCTATTTATTAGTTGGTAAGTACATGGAAGCAGGTTTTCCAGAGTTGCCCAGTTCACTGGGGTGGGGGGTGTGGGGCAAGATAGTGTAAAGTCAGGAAATTATATTAAAACTAGAAAACGAAAAATTGATTGGCAATACACACCTTCCGTTCCACCACCACCTGTTCACTGGGGTCTCTCTTCAAAGCCTCCTCACATTCCTCGTCTGATTCCAATTGAATGGTGTGCTCTCTGGGCGCTGGTCTGAGAGGAAGAGGTTCATGCCTGGAAAGAAAACAGCAGCATAAACGATAACACAGTAACCCCACCTCCTCAATGAAATGTCACACATACCAACGGCTGGGAAGAACACACGGCTTTCAAGAAATCTCCAAGGACTTTGAAGCAGCTGCTTTCTGCAGTCTGTGGATTTCTCGACAAGCGGTTTGATGGAGCAGAACAGGAAAGACCATTTCTTGAATTGGAGGAAGCAAGGGTATAGAAACTAGCAAAAATGCCAGGGGAAGAGGAGGAGAAATTATATTTTATTCAGTAAATTATGACCTAGGTTATATTCCCTTAAAAAGTGGTAAAAAAGACTCAATAATAATATATATTTTAAAAACAATTCAAAGGCGCATGTCAAAGAGGAAAGGGGGGAGCATTAAGTGGCTAAATCGTTCAGTGCTACTACAAGCAGAATTCTCTAATTCCATCCACATTGTGTACACATGGTTCTTCAGATTCTATCAAGTAACAGTGGGGGCAGAATTGCTGCCTTACAGCGCCAGAGACCCAGGTTCAATCCTGCCTGTAGGTGCTGTTTGTGTGGAGTTTGCATGTTCTCCCTGTGGCTGCGTAGGTTTCCTCCAGGTATTCTGGTTTCCTCCCACATCCACAAGACGTGAGGGTTTGTAGGCTATTGGGCTTGGTTAAAATTGTAATTTGTCCCTAGTGTGTAGGATTGCGCTAGTGTACGGGATGATTGCTGGTCGGCGCAGACTCAGTAGGACGAAGGGCCTGTTTCTACGCTGTATCTCTAAAGTCTAAAGCCTAAAGTAACTAACATGTGTCTTTTAACAACCTTGGAAGAATAAGATGTCATTAGTGCGTCGAAAGACTAATGACATCTTTTTTTTCCAAGGTTGCCAAAAGTGATGGGCGGAATGGATGTGCCATTTTATTACCATGTTAGCAAACAAGCACCTACATTCAACTCAGTGACTCAATTCAACTACAAGCAATGCTTCCTCTGCAGAACCTCTCCTTAGTTCATCATCTCAAGTTAGCCAGTTTGTGAAACAGAGACAACTGTCTTTTCTTTGGATTTGGATGCAGCAGTTGTTTGACTAATGTACGCTTCAAAATTTGCACTGTGCGTTCTGCTGCTCCATTTGAAGCGGAATGGTATGGAGTGACTCTAGTGTGTTTTACACCATTCCATTTCATGAATTGTGTAAACTCTTGTGAACAGAATTGACGTCCGTTATCAGAAACAATTTCCTCTGGAAATCCATAGGACGCAAACAATCCTCGCAAAATGTCTATCGTTTTGCTGGTTGTCGTTTTGTTCATTGGAAACACCTCAGCCCACTTGGAGTGACTATCAATCACAATGAACAATTCTTGTCCATCTAACTCTGCACCAGGCCACCAGAGATAGCTTCTAGCTAGACTTTGTTAGACACATTCCCAAATGCTGATTATGAAGATCTCCTAGCAATTTTACTCTATCTTTCAGGGATTACAACTCTTGCTCCCCACATGACACACCCTTGGTCTACTGAGAGTTCATTCCTACATACAAATAATGGTTTCAGTTCTGCCTCTGAATCCGGCAATTTGTTTGGCCATCCATTTGTAACATATTCCTGCACTCTTGACAAAAGTCTGTCAGTGCGAGTAGCCTTCCGAATGTCCCCTGAAGTGATAGGTAACTCATCTACATGAAAGAAATAAAACACGTTCTCTCTGTTTGGGGTAACCTCCAATTCCAAAGGTAATCTAGATATGGCGTCAGCATTGCTGATACTGGTATGCAGACAATATCAATGCCCATCTTTGCATTCTGGCTGCTGCCAGAGTTGGTATGTGTGCTTTTGGATTTAGGATCAATGTCAATGGCTGGTGATCTGTCTCGATTACAAACCTTCTACCATACAAGTATTTGTGAAACCTTCCTAACTCCAAAAATTAATGCAAGATCCTCTCGCTCTATTTGCGCATAATTTCTCTCACTGCGAGAGTGTTCTAGACGCAAATGCTAGAGGCCTCTCCTCTCCATTTTCTAGCACGAGAGATCACAGCACCAACACCGTATGGTGAAGCATCACATGCTAACTTCATTGGATTATTTACATCGTAATGAACAAGTATTGTACTCTCTGCCAACTGAGCTTTACATCACTTGAAAGCTTGGTCACATTCATGTGTCCACTTCCATGGTACATCTTTTCTCAAGAGCTTGTTCAAGGGATGTAAACAGGTGGACAGACTTGGCACGAACTTCCCACAATAATGCACTTATCCTAAATAGGATTGTATCTCAGATATGTTTCTGGGAGTGGGCGCATTCTTGATCGCATCAACTTTACCCTTGGTGGGGTATAGACCATCCTTGTCTATCTTATGACCCAAGTCCTCTACCGAGTTCTGAAAGAACTCACACTTTTGTGCCTTCACTCTTACACTGTGTGTCTCAAGGCGTTTGAGTATCACTTTCAACCTTTCATCATGTGTCTGCCTCTCAGGGGCTGAGATGAGGATGTCATCCAAGTAACACACCACACCTTCAATTCCCTCTCGAATTTGTGTCATAAACCCTTGAAAAATCCCTGGGTCTGATGATATGCCAAATGGGAGTATTGAACTGAAACAATCCCAAATGCGTGTTGATAGTCAGGTTGGATTTCAATTCTCTCTAAACTAAACTAATCTAAAACAAACTAAAGGAAGCTGTCCAGCCATTCGAAACTGAATGTCCTCCTCCTTTAACCAGACGGATTCTCCTTCGGCGAGGAGTTGAATCATTTGTGGCTCTACGACACCACCCTATGAAAATTGACTGCCGTGTTTGCTACCATCATCAACACTTCAAACGTAGTTAGCTGGCCAAAGCATCAAGGGATATTCCCATTTGATCGTATGGCACAATAGAAATGCAACTGATATCCCAGTCCAAGTAGAACCAAACCTTAGCTCAGCCAATTCATTCGTGCAGGAGGACGGATCTTGGTCTCTGCACTCCTGCTGTTTTGATTGCTGAAAGGTTTCCAGTTCTTCCTTTTCCTGCAAAATGAAAATAGTGCTCAATCTTTATACACACATGAATGCAAAACATGATTACAACATATCTTTGCTGTGTCCATCTTGGAAACTTTTAAATTAAAATATAAAAACACAAATATTTAGTCATCATATCTATCCTGAGGAACAAGTCCCATCAATGAGCAATGTCATGGCTTCATCTTTAGTACCTTGAGATTTAGTATCCTGCTCAATTTATTAATTGATGCAAAGGCTTGTTTCCGTGCATGTCATTAGTAAATGAAAGTGCTCTTTTAAAAAGTCCCTTCTAAGATTTGTGCTTAAAAAACATTAATTTCTACCTTGAGATCATTTTTGCCTTACTTTAAGTTTCCGAAT
>JAXLNO010004706.1:0-85865 GCA_038087875.1 Malacoraja senta
GCAGCGTAGGTTCACGAGATTGATCCCTGGGATGGCGGGACTGTGATATGAGGAAAGATTGAAAAGACTAGGCTTGTATTCACTTGAGTTTAGAAGGATGAGGGGGAATCTTATGGAAACATATAAAATTATAAAAGGACTGGACAAGCTAGATGCAGGAAAAATGTTCCCAATGTTGGGCGAGTCCAGAACCAGGGGGCCACAGTCTTAGAATAAAGGGGAGGTCATTTAAGACTGAGGTGAGAAAAAAAGTTTTCAGCCAGAGAGTTGTGAATTTATGGAATTCCCTGACACAGAGGGCAGTGGAGGCCAAATCACTGGATGGATTTAAGAGAGAGTTAGACAGAGCTCTAGGGGCTAGTGGAATCAAGGGATATGTGGAGAAAGCAGGCACGGGTTATTGATTGGGGACGATCAGCCATGATCACAATGAATGGCGGTGCTGGCTCGAAGGGCCGAATGCCCTCCTCCTGCATCTATTTTCTATGGTTTCTAGGCACATTATGTTTTTTTTGTCATAATTTAGCCATGTAGCTCATACCTGTGGCCTTAGTTTAATACATTTTGGAGTAATGCTTTTATAATTTTTACTTAATTCAATGGAACTTTAATTTTGTCATGGTCCTTTCTGCCATTTAGTTTTCTTTTAGCATAATGAATTATTGTTTTTATTTCAAGAATAAACATTTAAAAAGCCACAATAGCACAGATACAACTGTTAGACTCAAAACTTTATGGACATGGGTTTAAAAGGCAGCCTGAGGATTCATGTGGTTCTTATGAAATGGCAACTTGTGTAATGTCATCACAGCAGATTTAGAATTATTTTACCGAGGGGTCGGGGTCGGATGTTTTGGGAACAATTCCACAGCCCAGTTTAATCCGCTCCCCTGTGTGTTTAGAACATTATTTACCCCAGTTCGGGTTTAATTTGCTCCCCTGTGTGTTTATAACATTATTTACCTCAGTTTTACCCCAGACCGGGTTTATTCAAGATTCAAGAGAGTTTACTGTCGTGTGTCCCAGATAGGACAATGAAATTCTTGCTTTGCTTCAGCACAAAAGAATATAGACGGCATGAATACAGAACAGATCAGTGTGTCCATATACCATTGTATAAATATATACACACATGTATAAATAAAACAGATAAAGTGCAAATAAACTGATAATGGGCTATTAATGATCAGAGTTTTGTTGCGTTGAGTTCAATATCCTGATGGCTGTGAGGCTGTTTGTGTATTTTGTTCCCCTGTGTGTTTATAACATTATTTACCCCAGTTTTTACCCCCAGACCGGGTTATTCCGCTCCCCTGTGTGTTTCTAATATTATTTACTGTATTATAACATTATTTACTGTCACTGTATGTCATGTTGTTACTTGTGGGGTGGAGCACCAAGGCAAATTCCTTGTATGTGAATACTTGGCCAATAAACTTACTTCCTTTACCTCAGTTTTACAGCAGTTTTACCAGGTTTATTCCCCAGACGTGCAGTTTATGTGGTGATTTATTGATTATTTACAGATGGGGGGGGGGGGGGGGAGGTTGGGAGCCAGAGAGAGGGAGATGTTTATTTATAACGTGTTTTATGTTTTATCTCAGGACGCTGCTCCAGACGGTGAGTTATATAATTTACCCCAGTTTGACCCAGCTTTATTCCCCCAGACGAGTAGTTTATGAGGAGATTGACCTCAGCTCTCTCTCCCTCCCACAGATTGACAGGGTTTATTGATTTATTCCGCTGCTGATTTATTGATTGATTGATTTATTTATAACCTCAGTTATTGAGCTGAGTGAATTAGAGGGGGAGGCTGGTTTATTTATTTATAACGAGTTTGACCCCACACACACACACACACACAGATACACATACATACACACACACACACAGATACACATTAATACACACACACAGATACACATACATACACACACAGATCCACACACACACAGATACACATACACACAGATACACACACACAGATACACACACGTACATACACACAGATACACACAGATACACATACATACACACAGCTACACACACACACACACAGACACACACATGTACACACACACACATGTACACATACACACACACATGTACACACACATGTGTGTGTGTATGTGTACATGAGTCGGTTTGTCACGGAGGACTCTCTCTAACTTCTACAGGTGCACAGTAGAGAGCATGCTGACCGGTTGCATCGTGGCTTGGTTCGGCAACTTGAGCGCCCTGGAGAGGAAAAGACTACAAAAAGTAGTAAACACTGCCCAGTCCATCATTGGCTCTGACCTCCCTTCCATCGAGGGGATCTATCACAGTCGCTGCCTCAAAAAAGGCTGGCAGTATCATCAAGGACCCACACCATCCTGCCCACACACTCATCTCCCTACTACCTTCAGGTAGAAGGTACAGGAGCCTGAAGACTGCAATGTCCAGGTTCAGGAACAGCTACTCCCCACAGCCATCAGGCTATTAAACCTGGCTCGGACATAACACTGAACTTTATTAGCCAATACTGTTATTTGCACTTTATCAGTATATTGATTCATGTGTGTATATATTTATAGAATGCCTTGTAGTCAATGCCTACTATGTTCTGTTGTGCTGAAGCAAAGCAAGAATTTCATTGTCCTAACAGGGACACATGACAATAAACTCACTTGACTTGACATGTGCACACACACATACACACACATGTACACACACACACACACATGTACACACACTTGTACACACACACACACGTGGACTGTACCGGACTGTATGTGGTGATTTACCTCACTCACTCACTCACTCATCTTTCATTGTTTTATTGTTAAACCTTCAGGGATGCAAATTAAGAGTTGGGAAGTGGCGTCACAGGTAGATAGGACTTTTGGTACATTGACCTTCATCAGTCAGGGTACTGAGTATAGAAGTTGGGATGTTATGTTGCAGTTTTACAAGATGCTGGTGAGGCTAAATTTGGAGTATTGCGTTCAGTTTTGGTTACCGTTATAGGAAAGATGTTGTTAAGCTGGAGAGAATGCAAATAAGATTTACGAGGATGTTGCCAGGACTTGAGGGCCTGAGCTGTAGGGAGAGGTTGGGCATGCTAGGGCAATGTTCCTTGGAGCGCAGGAGGATGAGGGGTCTGATCTTATAGAGATGTATAAGATCATGAAAGGAATAAATACGTTGAATGCACAGTCTTTTACCTAAAGTAGCGAAATCAAGAATCAGTGAACATGGGTTTAAGGTAAGTTGGAAAAGGTAAAGTAAGAACCCGACGGGCAACTTTTTCACACAGAGGGTAGCAAGGCAGGCAGCATTTTGGATAGAGGACTGGCTAACGTTTCAGGTCGAAGAGCCTTAGTCCGAACCGAGAAAGAGAGAGAGCAGGTTAGTTGCGCAGGTTGGGGAGGGCGACGGGTGCAACAAAGGGAATGGAGACACAAGAAGCTGCGGATGCCAGAATCCAGAGGAAAACTCAAAGTGCTAGAGGAACTCAGCGGGTCAGGCGGCATCTGTGGAGGGGATGGACAGACAACATTACAGGTGGGGACATCAGTCTGAAGACGGGTCCCTGACCCGAAGTGTCATCTGTCCATTCCCTCCACAGTTGTTGCCTGACCTGTTGAGTTCCTCCAGCACTTTGTTATTTTGAACAAAGGGAATGTCTGTCAGAGGTGAAATGATGCAGCCATTAAATAGGCATTGAAGCTTTGCCTGTGCGATGTGTTGCAATTGTCGTAAAGTCTGGGTGATGTTGTTACATTTGTCCTCCTGGGGTGTGCCTTGATGTTCAAAAGGGGAAGAAAAAAAATGGCAGGCATATATAGTCAGTCATGATACCAACAGAAAGAAGATGCAAATGACACATTAAATGAACCAAGGAGTTCACTGTCCAGGTAAAGACTACACTATTTCACCACATCATAGGCACTCCCTTTGTTCCACCAATCCCACTCCACCACTTCCCTGATGCCAGGATTGCCTTTCCCTCTCTCTTTTTCAGTTCTGACGAGGGGTCTCCAAACTGAAATGTTGACTGCTTCTCTTCTCGGGATGCTGCCCGACCTGCTGAGTTTTTTCCTGCATTTCTCTTTTCATTTGATTTCCAGTATCTGCAGTTTATTGATGGGCCAAACCTTAACACTGTGCGGTATGGCCATGTGTCTCTTTGTGGCTGATTGGATCATAAATGGCCTGGTGGATGTGTTAGACTTTGATTAATTGGGTGTCTGATTCTATCTGGACCTAGTGTTCTCCAACTCTGACAGACAGATTGGGTGGAAATTACAAAGAGCAGATAACTCAGAGTTGGAGAGAAAATCCAATTAGTGTTTAGATGTGGTCTAGGGAGCATAGGTTCATAATTCTTTTCATGCATTGATGACAGACGGTGAGTTTATATAATTGACCCCAGTTTGGACCAGTTTGATTCCCCCAGACGTGGTTTATGTGGAGATTGCCCTCAGCTCTCTCTCTCTCCCCCCCACACACATGTTCACACACGTGACTGTACCGGCCTGTCCTGTCCTGTACTGTACTGGACTGTACTGTATGTGGTCATTGACCTCACTCACCCACTCACTTCTCCCCCACGTGACCCGATCCCGCACAATCCGCTGATGATCAGTTATTTATTGATTTACCTCAGGTCCGTCGGCAGCGACGTCACCAACTGACGCTTCTCCGCCCGCCCGCCGCCATTTTCATGCGGTCGACAGGCCGGGGGGGGGGGGGGGGGCGGGACCAGCGGGCGGCCATCTTGGTGAGGGTAGGTGAGGTCGCGGGCGGGCGCGGGGTTGGCGGTTGGAGACGTGGAGCGGGAACAAGCTGATGATGACCCGCCCACCCCGCCCGCCCTGCGCCGTGACGTCCGCCCTCCCCGCCCGCCCTGCGCCGTGACGTCCGCCCTCCCCGCCCGCCCTGCGCCGTGACGTTCGCCCTCTCCGCCCGCCCTGCGCCGTGACGTCCGCCCGCCCTGCGCCGTGACGTCCGCCCTCTTCGCCCGCCCTACGCCGTGACGTCACCGCCGATCCGAGGGCGTGGCTTAAGCTGGCAGTGGCTCGATGGCGGTTTGTTTTGAATGTGAAGGCCGACACAAAATGAAGGTATGATGCTGCAGTCACTTGGTCATAGAGTGATAGAGAACAACAGGGAAGCGACCCGCGAGATGAACGTCTTGGTGGATAACGCCCGGTTACTGTCCCAGCCCAGCGGGCGGGCGGCCATCCTGGTGAGGGCAGGTGAGGTCGGCTGCCGGCGGCCATCTTGGTGAGGCAGGTGAGGTCGCGCCGCCGGGCCATCATGGTGAGGTCTGTTAAAGTAGGAACTGCAGATGCTGGAAATCGAAGGTACACAAAAATGCTGGAGAAACTCAGTGGGTGCAGCAGCATCTATGGAGCGAAGGAAATAGGCAACGTTTCAGGCCGAAACCCTTCTTCAGACTGATAGGGGTGGGGAGAAGAAAGGAAAAAAAGGAAAAAAGGTGGAGGAGGAGCCCGAGGGCTGGGGGATCGGAGGAGACAACCAGAGAGCTGATGAAGGGGAGGGGACAGCAAGGGCTAGCAGAGTTGGGAGAATTCAATGTTCATGCCCCCAGGATGTAGACTGCCCAAGCGGAATATGAGGTGCATCTCCTCCAATTTCCGGTGTTGCTCGCTGGAATGGACGGGTTCCACACCAGGGCATCCAAAATGTCCTCATTCTTCAGGGAACGGGGGTTCCCCTCCTCCACCATAGATGAGGCTCGCACCAGGGTCTCTGCCATACCCCGCAACACTGCTCTCTCTCCCCATCCCCCTACTCACAACAAGGGCAGAGTCCCCCTAGTCCTCACCTTTCACCCCACCAGCCGTCACATACAACAAGTGATCCTCCGTCAGTTTCGCCACCTCCAACGTGACCCACCACTCGCCACGTCTTCCCATCTCCCCCCATGTCTGCCTTCCGCAAAGACCGCTCCCTCCGTAACTCCCTTGTCAATTCTTCCCTTCCCTCCCGTACCAGCCCCTCCCCGGGTAGTTTCCTTGCAACCGCAAGAGATGCAACACTTGTCCCTTCACCTCCCCCCTCGATTCATTCAAGGACCCAAGCAGTCGTTCCAGGTGCGACAGAGGTTCACCTGCATCTCCAACCTCATCTATTGCATCCGCTGCTCTAGATGTCAGCTGAACTACATCGGTGAGACCAAGCGGAGGCTTGGCGATCGTTTCGCCGAACACTCCGGTCGGTCCGCAATAACCTACATGACCTCCCGGTGGCTCAGCACTTCAACTCCCCCTCCCATTCTGTATCTGACCTCTCTGTCCTGGGTCTCCTCCATGGCCACATCGAGCAACACCGGAAATTGGAGGAAATGCACCTCATATTCCGCTTGGGCAGTCTACATCCTGGAGGCATGAACATTGAATTCTCCCAACTCTGCTAGCCCTTGCTGTCCCCTCCCCTTCATCAGCCCTCTGGTTGTCTCCTCCCATCGCCTTGGGCTCCTCCTCTGCCTATTTTCCTTTTTCCTTTCTTCTCCCCACCCCCTATCAGTCTGAAGAAGGGTTTCGGCCCGAAACGTTGCCTATTTCCTTCGCTCCATAGATGCTGCTGCACCCGCTGAGTTTCTCCAGCATTTTGGTGTATCATGGTGAGGTCGGCAGCCGCCGGCCATCTTGGTGAGGTCGGCAGCCGGCAGCCATCTTGGTGAGGGCAGGTGAGGTCGGCGGTTGGCGGTTGGAGCTTTGGGCGGGAGCAAGATGAAGATGAAACCGGCGCAGAGACCCCTGACCCTGGTAACAGAAAGATGGAGAAAGAGAGGGATAGAGAGGTAGATGGAGAGGGCGGTTGTGGGTCGTTTCATAGAAACATAGACAACAGGTGCAGGAGGAGGCCATTCGGCCCTTTGAGCCAGCATGTGATCATTCAATGTGATCATGGCTGATCATCTGTTCGATGACGTTGAGCTTGGCGGTGGTAAGGTCTTCAACATTGAGCTGCAGTAGCGCTAAACCTCGACAGTTGGCGGCATTTAACAGTGCCGCCTGGCCTGGGGAGGCATGGCTTTTAGCGGTCTGCTGACGTGGTAACGACATTGGTTTCGCTTTGTGGGCTTATGAGCCTGTAAGCTACTCGTAGAGGAGGCCGCGTAGAGGCTGTCTTTGACCAGATGGTCAAGACGAGATGGAGAGACCAGTGGGAAGTCAGCGGAACCATCTGTACCTGCCTTCTCTCCATACCCCCTGATTCCTTTAGCCACAAGGGCCACATCTAACTCTCTCTTAAATATAGCCAATGAACTGGCCTCAACTACCTTCTGTGGCAGAGAATTCCAGACATTCACCACTCTCTGTGTGCAAAAATGTTTTTCTCATCTCGGTCCTAAAAGATGTCCCCCCTTATCCTTAAACTGTGACCCCTTGTCCTGGACTTCCCTAACATCGGGAACAATCTTCCTGCATCTAGCCTGTCCAACCCCTTAAGGATTTTGTAAGTTTCTATAAGATCCCCCCTCAATCTTCTAAATTCCAGCGAGTACAAGCCGAGTCTATCCAGTCTTTCTTCATATGAAAGTCCTGACATCCCAGGAATCAGTCTGGTGAACCTTCTCTGTACTCCCTCTATGGCAAGAATGTCTTTCCTCAGATTAGGAGACCAAAACTGTACGCAATACTCCAGGTGTGGTCTCACCAAGACCCTGTACGGGTGGGTGAGGGTGGTTTTGGGTGGGTGAGGGTGGTTTCGGGTGGGTGTGGGTGGTTTCCAGTGGGTGTGGGTGGGTGAGGATGGTTTCGAGTGGGTGAGGGTGGTTTTAGGTGGGTGTGGGTAAAAAAATCACAAACCATACGTAAGTAAGTAAATTTTATTTATATAGCACATTTAAATTAACTCGCGTTGAAACCAAATTGCTTTACATAAAAGAAATAATGAAGTTTCCGTACATCCATAAAAAAAAGAAAAAATGACACAACACATTATAGAATTCAACATGAACGTCCCCCCACAACAGAATCAAAATTTTCCACTGTCCACAGCATCAAAAAGTTAAGTCCTCTTCCTCTGTGATCAGCCGAATTACATTTTACTCAGATGCAAGCCAAGGAATGGCATAATTGTTAGCTGTTAATTGGACATAATCAACCTCAGCAAATTGACAATATCCTATTGAAAGACAGTGGGTGTTTAAGCTGTCAGGACATTTTATTATTTGCCAAAATATACACTTCAATAGCATAATGATAGAAAACTTTCTACACATCACTCGTAAGTCTGGAGTTTTTTTAATGATAAATTTAGCTTCAGATGCGTTTTCTTTTTGCATGTACAAACCCACTTCAGAACCATGGGCGATTTTTAAATTTTACAGACAGATTTATCACTTCTAAAACTTTTTAGATACCAAAGGAATCAAGAAAAAACACAAATAATGCCTTGCTGTTGATGAAATGCAGTGAGCAAACTCGATAAATCACAATATTTTCAATCTCGATATCTGCATGGCCAATGTTCGCCAAGCACTTTAGCTGTTGTTGTCCCGTCAGCTCTCGCTTCTCTTTACCTTCATTTCGCTTCACTTTTGGAATTCTGAAGTAGGATAGATGTCTCTCACGGTTACCCCGACTTCCACAATTATTTACAGCGCCTAAATTCGCCATTTTGGCAGTTTTTAACAGGTAGGAATGTACGCGTTTCGTGTATTAACAACATATACCGGAAGCTGCGATGTCCTCCAGATTGATTGAGCGGCTCCATG
Organism: Malacoraja senta; assembly: GCA_038087875.1. NCBI lineage: Eukaryota > Metazoa > Chordata > Chondrichthyes > Rajiformes > Rajidae > Malacoraja > Malacoraja senta. The sequence goes on from JAXLNO010004706.1 coordinate 8,738, forward strand.
CGTCATGCCCTTTGACACGGTGACCTTGCGTGCAACACCCTATACACACACACACACACACACACTCTCAGACACACACACACTCTCACTCACACACGCACTCAGACACGCACGCACTCTCCCTCACGCACGCACTCTCACTCACGCACGCACTCTCACGCACGCACACACTCTCACGCACGCACTCTCACTCACGCACGCACAGACACGCATGCACTCTCACTCACGCGCACACGCACGCACACACAGACACACACACACAGACACACACACACAGACTCACTCACTCACACACACAGACTCACTCACACACACACAGACTCACTCACACACACACAGACTCACACACACACAGACTCACTCACACACAGACTCATTCACACACACAGACTCACTCACACAGACAGACTCACACAGACTCACTCACACAGACACACACACAGACTCACACAGACTCACTCACTCACTCACACAGACTAACTCACTCACACAGACTCACTCACACACAGTCACACACACACACACACACAGTCACACACACACACAGTCAAACACACACAGTCACACACACACACACACACACACACACAGTCACACACACACACACACACACACACAGTCACTCACACACACACAGTCACTCACACACTGACTCTCACACACACAACCAATACTAAAATGCCAAGTAACTTCAGAACGTGGTAAACATAGTGTGGAAACCGAATGATTCAAACGTTTAAAGTCTCCAAATTTGCACACACTTTACAACCAATACATTTTCTGAAAACATTTTTTTTAAAGCCAAGAGAAACAAATTTGCAAACACTTTACAATCAATACATTTTCTGAAAACACACACACAGACATACTCACACACTCACAACCAATACTAAAACATTAACAACTCTGATTTTTCATCGATGGGAAAAAGCCTCCGGTCCAGCTCAGCGGAGGGGGACTCTGAGCGAGGTGGCCAAAAATTACGGCCGTAAGTGGCGGCGTTCTTTCAGAAATCACGAAACAGAAAGTCAGAAAGTGGTCAAGATCTTAGTTTTAGTAATATAGATGAAGTAAAAATTCAATTCCAAAATTGCAACGTTGCACTTGTCAAAGTCCAAGCTTTACTTTCCACTCTCTTCAGAGTATTCATGTTTATGTTTTTACTGTTTCAGCATAGATGACAGATGACTCACCTTCCTTTGAAGAAACAAGGTTCTGAAAGAGATAGAAATACCAATTGTATTTAAGACCGTTGCTGTTGTCGCTGTTTAGATCAGTAAACAGATTACAGCTTTAATTCATACTTGTACGATCTGGGATTACATCAACAAGAATCAATATACATGCAGTGCCTGATGCTTGATTGGAGGTCAGTGTATCATCGCTGTTGCCTGTAATAAATGCAAACATCACAATTAAAAATGACACTGGTGGATTATGTGGACAAAGGAAATGACAAATGGAATATAAAAGTCTAAAGCTTACTACATTTTGCTCTTCCTGACAGTAGATCAACAAGACATTGAATTCCAGAAAACCCATCTGTCATCTGTATGCTCACACCTCTGCATTTACAGTGAGCTGCAGGAATGGTCAGCATGAACAAGACACCCTTATATTGCTATGGAAGGAATCGACTATGAATAAGAGAACTAGCACAGCAATTGACAGAGCAGCAGCCCTGGCAGGACATAAGCTACGAAGCTGCATCTGTGGCTGGGAAAAGATAACATCAGAGAAGGGTCTCAAGATCCACCAGGGCAGGGCAAAGTGCCTGGGAGAGTTTGGTGAGGGGCCTCGCATTGACCATTACCTTCTAAGAGGTAGGCCAAATCAGTCGAGTGAAGCCCAGTGGCAGGTTAACCACCACAGTCCACAGGGTATCAGCACCCCAGGCGAAGCTCAACCAAGTACTGTCCCACCAACGGACACGAGTCCAGAGCCCAACCAGCCACAGTCAGCGGTAGAGAGGAAGATGGAAGGATAAAAGCAGAATGGAGCAGTCACTGGCTGTGGCTGAAGAGAAAAGATGCTGTCTGGGCTGCCACGTGACCATCTAGAGGCTAACCATAAGACACACACCCAGGGCTGATCACCCTGCGGTGGGCCTGCCTTGACTGAGGGTGTCTTGTGATAAAAGGCCGAAACACCCAGTGATGTTGAGGTACACAACTGAAGATGTGTCTGGTTGGTAGCAAAATCACCTTGTGGTCACCCCCAAGAATATCGGGTGTCAGTTGTGGTGAAGAAACTTAGGGATTGTAACATCCAGTCCTACTAATCAATATCAACAATTTGTAATTCAAGGAAGATTGTGCTGATCACTTGTAGCTCAGTCAGGAGTTGTGCAGAAGAATGTTCTTCAGATGGACATAAATGGTGTCTTGGTTTCACTTCTCATCACCAACGACAATGCACAACAGTGTTGTAACAGCAGCCTGGATGTCACTGGTTGGATCTCTGGAGTGGCTATTGTACCCATTCAGAGTAGGTTAGGGTCCAGAACACACTCCCTGTAGTTTAGGGGAGCAGAACACACTCCCTTTAGTTTAGGGGACCAGAACACACTCGGAGAAGGTTGGGGAGGCTGAACCCACCCAGACAAAGTTGGGCTCCTAACTGAGCCTCAGCTGACTGTCCCACTTCATGTCGACGGACAGAGGAAGGGACTTTATCCCAGGAATGCCTGATGCTGTTGTAAGGTGGCCAAAGACAGCAGGGTTTCAGACTACTCAGTGCCAATCCTCACTGTGATAAAAGATTAAAACATATTTAAATAGTCATTTTACCACCAGATGCTTTTGGCTGGAAGGAGATGGATCCATAATGAATACCTTCTTCTGTATCTGTGGAAATAAGTTGGAATCAAAGCATTTATTTGTATTTGAAAAAGGATGATTTAAGTCAATGCAGGGTCACGATACTAAACGCTGAGCATCGCTTTCCCTCCATTGATGCTGCTCGACACATAGAGTACCTCCAGCAGTTTGAAAAAACCCTCCATGAAAAGTCACATCTCCTAACTTCCTTATTTTGACTTCTTCCTGGGATGGTGGAAATTACAAAGAGAATTTGAGTTAATTTGGCTTGTGGAGTTTAGAAGAATGACAATGGTTCTCATGGAAACATAGAAAATTCCAACAGGTAGACCAGTCTGGATGGAGGAAGATGTTCCCTGTTGGGGGAGACCATGACCAGGGGTAAAGGTTTAAGACAAGAGACAATAATGATGAAGATGAGGAGAACAAATAATCGGTTACATTCTCTACCACACATTTGGCTGGAGCCAAATCATTCAGTACATTTTAGGAGTTGTTGAATTTATTGACAGATACACAACAATGGCGAGGTACAGGTACAATGAAAATGTTGCCTGCAGCAGCATCAGAGGCATTTTGACTAAGGCAACACAACACATAAATGAAGCATAAATTACAAAGACCACTGGTTAGTGGGAAAAAAGACTCCAAATCACAAATTAGAGACGTCATATGTGGACTAAGATCAAGGAATGTGGGGAGATATGATCAGCTGAGGTTCAGTTTAGTTTATTGTCATGTGTGCCGAGGTTGAGAGAAAAGCTTTTGTTGCATCAGCAGAAAGACAATATATGAATACAATCGATCCCTTTACAGTGGAATACAATTGATCCATACTGTGGAACAAGGTAAGGAATTGATATTTTTCTCATTAAAACACGAGCAATGTCTGATTTATTGAAAGGTTCCTTCAGATTACTCTGTTGTTCATCAGATTCATCAGAAATGTGGTGCACCATTTGACCACCAGGGTGATGGCCAGCCCTGCCGGCAGTCCGTTCGTTTTTTCATCTTTTTGTTATTTTAGTGTTTGTTAAAAGTTTGATTTAATGTACTTCAGTTTGTTTTATGCGGGGGGGGGGGGGGACTTTTTTATGCAGGTTCTTACCTTCCCAGAGATGTGATCATTTTTCGGATCACATTCTTCGGGCTCTGCTGCCTACCATCGCTGGAGTTGGAAGCCGCCTCGGACTGTCGTGAGCCCCACCGCGGGGCGCGGACTTAACATCGGAGCGGATCCCTTGCCTGGGATCGCTCCCACCGCGGCCTGCGGACTTACCATCAAGGGCTCGCAGTCTCGGGAGAGGCTAGTTGGGAGCTCCAACGCCGCAGAAGGTTCAACCAGCCCCGACGCGAGGTTTGAACGCCTGGCGCAGAGAGCTGGCATCCCCCCGATACGGGAGCTCAACGCCTCGACGCGGAGGGCCCGAACACCGCCGGCTATGGGAGTCAAGATCATCCCGTCAACGGAGGCTCGAGGCCCCCGACCGAGGAAGAACACAAGTGAAGGACTTGAACTTTATTTCGCCTTCCATCACAGTGAGGAATGTGTAGGAGTCACAGTGGTGGATGTTCATGTTAAAATGTGTTTTTGTGTCTGTTGCTTTTTAATTGTATGACTGACCTGGCCAGTGAAATTCGTCGTATGTTGCAAAACATACTTGGCGAATAAAATCTGATTCTGTCTAAGGTGGAAACAAAGAACTGCAGATGTTGGTTAATGATATTTGATATTTTGATATAGATGATATTTTGTGAAAGGGATGGTGACTTTTAAAGGGCAAGTGTTGTCCATTCTTTAGAGAGCCACTAACCAAGCTGTTAATCAGGATGAACAATAAATTAGGAGTGTGAATATGTTGTTCATGGTGATGTTTAACATTCATGGGTTGACCATGATAGTCCAGTGAAAATTAGTCAATTGACCAATGCAGAGTAAGACCTACAGTTGGATGAGGAAGATTGGGGCTGGGGGGTGAATTGACACAAGAGAGACTGTTGAATTGATCAATTAGTTTGTGTGCTTGAGGTTCCCTTCCTCACATTCTTGTTACAAAACAGTGAAATGTGAAATAGGTTGCTTCATCAAATACAACACCTCTACAACTAGAGATTCATTGACTGAGTCATCTATTTACCTTCTTGCTTTGTCTTCCTACTCACAGACATATTCAGTAACACGGCTCATCTCAGGTACTGGGGTCACATTAATTTCTGGTAAATAATATTATTTTCTGATTAAGACTTTAATCCGGCTTGATTTTAAAGAAGCAGCAATCCAGTGTTTAAACTGTACCCCATTAATAATGAGATCCACCAGAATGACCAGGAACATGGCTTCAGATGTACGTCAGAGACATTTAATGGTAGGATAAGACCATGTGTATAAAATCAGAGTCCATGGAAACACAGTGTTCCCTAAATTATGACCATATTGGGATGGTACACAAGGCAAAGTTTTCACTTTAAGTTTGAACCACCAAGGTGCAGTGGAGATACCTTGGTCTCCTGGTTTCCTGGCCAATATTTATCCCTCAGTAAATAGGAACATATTGAGGGCAAATTGGGGACCATATTTTCTACATGACTACACTAGCTATACTTCAACTTCTGGCATGTTTATTTGATAATGGTTTACACAGGGGATGGTGACACAGTCACCACGTGGTCAGATCATTGCAGAACAGCACCTGAAATCATACAGCAGACTCCTCATGGCAACGCAGGTAGACAGGTAGACAATCCACATTGCATAAATAATGCTTTAATTGAACACAAAAAGTCTGAAATCAAATTCTCAACAACATAAGGACAAACAGATACTTTTCTTATCCAAAATAGATTGTTCTTTTCTCCTTGTAACAGAGATAACATTGTCATTGATAATTTGGGGAATCTGTGCTGCATTAAGGATGTATTCCTGTACTTTACCTGTAGGCTTGCGCTTTCTTTGACAGAATTCACTGCCAGTATAATGACGATGAGAACAGCCAGACTCCCGATAATTCCAACAATGGTGAATATAAAATTGTGATTCCCTGTCAAAATAATAAACAGAGTTCACATTTGTAGAATAAATGGACATCATTCAAAAGCTCCCTCAAAGACCAGGCATTAACCACACTGACTAATTTAGATCAGAAGTCTTGAGTTTAACTTGTGATCCAGATTCACTGAGACACAAGGTACTGTAGATGAGAGTTTACCAATAAAAGACACAAAGTGTTGGAGAAACGCAGCAGGTTAGGCAGGTGACATTTCGTAATACAATTATGTAATACATTATGTTGAAAGCATCAGTCCTTAACTGGAGTTTAGCTGTTATACTTTCCATCATATATACACTTGTTTTCAGTCTTTCCCTCCACTGTTGAACATTTGGTGGCTTTACATTTCTCCATGACACTGTAATCATCTTCTTTGCAATCAACAGCAACACCCCAAGCAAGTATGTCTGATTTTTGGTATCTATATTTTCTGGAGTCTCTCCTAGTATGAAGAATGCCGGCTCCAGAGGTAGATCCACCCCCAAGATTAGCTTGATCTCCGCCTGAATGTCTCTAATATTGATACAATTTGGGACAATCCCAAAAATATGGGTATGAGCACCAATCTTCCCGCATTGTCTCCAGCATAAATCTGAGGTGTTGCTGTATCTTGCTAACATAAGAGGAGTCTTAAATACTCTCATTCTAGTTTTCCATTCAAATTCCCTCCAGGTGGGGCTGTTTGTTAACTTATGACCCATATGACATGTATTTTCCCACATTTCGTCAGCAATAATAATATTCATTTCCAATTCCCATTTCTGTTTCGTTTCTATAGTGTTTCCTTTTACATAATCTTGAAGTCCTTTATATAAGTCCTGGTTCAACCAGATGACTGTTTGAGTACACAGCGGCATGCAGTAAAACATGACATAGATCAGGTCATCTAATAGTGACTGATCTACAGTCAGATCAGTAACAGAGGGAGGGATATGGGTGGAAGTGGAGCAAGAGCATAAAAGGAAAACTCTGCAATTGGAAGGGGTGGAAAATGAGTTTAAAGAGGAAGGGAAGGGAATAGGATAACTGGGTGGTGGGATAAATGCGTGCACAATGAAGGGGGGGGGGAGAAGTGGGGTTCGGGAAGTGTTATTTGAAATTTGAGAATTCGGTATTCATAACAGAGTTAGCCCACTCAAACTGGAAGAAAATATTCCACTCAAATTTCAGGATCAATAAGCGACATCAAAACTCAATCATGACTCTAAGTATGAAGAACAAACCCTTATCACTTACCACGGGTCTCCTGATAGTACGGGACAAAAAGCCGGGGCAGGTCGATGAAACAAACCACATCTCCAGTTCCCTCTGCCTCTCTCAGCTTTCTGAATAACCAGACTCTGTGATTTCTCTTTCCTGGTCAGTGTCTTTTCTCCAACACTTTTGCCATCGCCATTGATCTAAACCAGTCTCATTGACCCAATGACGTGAGACACAGAGCAGGTCAGGGTAACGGTGTCTCCCTCAGTCACTGCATCAGACGGTTCAGCTGTGACTGTGGAAACAAGCAGTTTGTTTACATTTTAAACAATAAGTTCATCAGTAAACTCAGTGGCAACATTCTGACTCCTACCTTTCACTGTGATTAGACCAATGGTGGGAAATATATTTGATTCCAGAAAACATGCGTAAACTCCGGCATCTTGAAACAAAACGGGGACAATCCTCACACTGAAATCCTTGCCATCGAAAGGTTTCACTGAGGTCACCAGTCGACTCCCGAAGTCGGTCCCATTGACATTGATGGTGGACTGACGTTCTGCAGATGCTATTTCTTTGTGTTGAAGGTGATGAGGTGTCCAGAACCACTGAGCACTGGAATAGCTACGACCATAACTCCCAGAACAAACCAGGTGAAGTTCACTGTGATCTGTGCTGGAGCGGTAAAGTCTGTATATCCCATTAGATAAATCTGTATCAGAGAGACAGAGGATAACTCCTTTCAGTATTACAGTTACCGTGTCATACAGAGATTCTCAACCGTATTCTTATAAACATTCGTGGTGTTTTGTTCAGCTGATCAAGTTTCAAATGTAACATCTTTCATGAATGCCGCACAAAACTCATCAGATCTTTATAAAATACAATGTCCTGTACGGCAGTAAATTGCAGTGAAGTTTGGATATTCCACTCTACATTTCAACATTGGGTTCGCCCCCACACCCGGACTGTCCGGGAATCTCCCGGGATGGAATGAAACCTCCCGGAGACTCCCGAGAGCGGTCTGGGAGGTGAATGTCTCTGTCAGTCTGTCTGCAGGAGGTGGTGCAGGTTCAGGCTGCGGACAGAAGCAGCCCAGAGGATGCCTGCACGGGGACTGACCCGGACAGGTTGGCACTTCAAGTGGGTCAGGTCTTCCCGTCCCTTCATTCCCATTATTCACACCATCCCTCTCCCATTCACACCCATTGATTCCCTGTCCTTCCCTGTTCCCGGGTCCTGCTCCCAGCTGAATGCTGATCCGAAGCCCGAGTCTGCAGCAGCTGGAATTACTTCAAGCAACACCAGACTCGGAGAGAAGGGTCAGTGAGGGGAGAGGGGATGGATTGTTGTTCAGTGCTGATGTGTGGGCTGGGACCCCCAATGTGAGTGTGAGCAGCAAGTGCTGGTGGTTGTCATGGTGACTACACTTTCTATCTGACACTTTGACGTGAGTCCTGTATCAGTATCTCAGTCTCAGATACTGGAGCATTGATGGCAAGATAAACTGACAAAATACTTGACTGAACAATGGTTACAGAAAGACATCCCCCTCCTGTGCTGTGTGTCTGTCACACAGAGACAAGCAGGCAGCTGCTCCACAGAGAGACTTTCTGTAAACTTCTCCCTGATCATTGCAGCATTTTATACTGGAGAGCAGTTGGTCCCTGCTACAGTTCTTCACAGGGCGCACACATAATATTACAAGAAGCACCGTGATACAAGTGTCTACTTGATATCCAATGGGAGGTGTTTACACTTACCCTTGTTTACAGTAAAATCTCCGTTACTTGTGTGAACAATGTTTCCGTTTTCCTGCACATCACACACATACAGCTTCCCATCCTCCACTGTAACGTGTTGAACCATCAGATAGACCGTGTTATCCAGGCGGATCTGATCAGTGTTGTTCCTGTTCTGCTGGGATGAGTCCATGGGTCTCTAGTGAAGACTGACTGTATCTGAGAGTCTGGAGATGGTGCAGCTGAGTGTGACGTCACTGCCCAGCAGAGGCCTCTGTGGACTTGCCTCAACTGTGAAAAACAGATCAATGAGATTCAGAGTGAGTAGTGGTTTGTACAAGTCCAATGACTGGACTCAATCTCACCTCAACTGAAAACCTAGACCCGCCCCTCATTCTTCTAAACTCCAGCTAGTCCAAGCCCAGAGCCACAAACACTCATCATCCCCTGGGGCATTTTCATAAACGTTAGTTTAATGTTGCATTACTTCAGACTGCACTGCAATCTCTGCACCATTCTGCTGTTTTGCTTTTGTTGCATTTTTTAATGTACCTTTTATTATAATTTACTTTATCTGAACAATGAATGTGTTTTACCCAAATGTATATGACAATGAACTAATATGAATCTAAATCTGAATTTGATATTGTTCAGACTACACAGACATAGTGTTATTGTTCCTCACTTTGGCAGTGTTCACACATTTTGTGTACATAACACTCTTGACACTCATGCTGCATCCTGAGATTATACCAATTCAAGTGTTTCAGAGGTTTGTACATTAGATTTAGCTCGGCGGGGACTGGTGGCAGAAGGTCCATGGACTGTAGTTCTATTCCACAATGCCTTTGCTTTGTCTGCACTGATCTTCAGTGTGTCCATCAGCACGTACTCCTGCGTCCTCCTAAAATATTCTGTAATGGAGATTTCGCTGGGGAAAACATGAAGATCAAAGTAGTTGGATCCAACCTAATTCACTGTATCTCGGCAAACGTTAGAGCAATGAACAAATCCCAATCCCTTTACACCTGTGGAGAATTATCTACAGGAGGCAAAGGCCTTGTTCATCCTCTGCTAAAGCTCCCAAGCTGTTGGAATGGATCTGAGTGGCACCAACTTTTAGAAGTAAACACATTTATTAATATTGAATATTTAATTTTTTTAAATCATGAGTGTCTAATTCTACAATAACAATTAGTATTGATTCCTGAAGAGTCTCCACCCCTGCAGGCACCGGATCCGGGAGCAGTTTTCCCAGTGCCAGTGTCGGGGAATATCAGCATATTCCTGCTCCAGTCCTGGTCTCCACGTGGAGAAGTGAAGGGGAGCGCTGGCAGATTCACAGCAAGAACTGTCAGCAAGTTGTGGAATTCGTCGTTGTGAAACGCATGGGTGGAAGTCCTGAAGCTGTTCATATTCACACAGGTAAATGCTGGCTGTTCACCGTGACACTGCTGGTGCAACCGGCAACACTCTGACCAGTGAATGCAAACAACGTTTAGATGTAACTGGATTGATACGTTTGTCCATTTGTCCCTGTCATGTCTCCCCCGACCGCCCTCAAGGTGGGAACTCTCCCACCAGTGTAAGTTCCACAGATGAAGGACTTCCTCTGGGATCTGAAACAAGTGAGGCATGGACCTGGTTCACTGGGTAACATTGAGCAGCAGTGTCACTCGACAATCTCACCACAGGCCCACAGAATCAATGAAGAAAAATCTTTCCCCCAATTGTTTTATTGGGAGATTCATCGGGTGGAAGAAGTCTCACAATTCCCGCCTTATTTCACCATTACACGTGACATTATTTACAGAGAAACATATTGTTGATCCGTGTCTTGCCCACTCACCTTTGATCCCATATATTTCATATCGTTTCAGGATCTGGTTCCTTGGCTGTGTTTCAGTCAAAGTGAACAATCCTGAACATTTAAATCTGTGTTTTTTTATTGCCAGATTACCAGTACGGAGATCCACATCCACCTCCTGGTTCTTGTCTATGTTTTCCCATCCATTGGCCCACTGTTTTCTCCACACATGCTTGCCCTTGTCCTGGATGCGGAGAGTTACCACTGTCTGTTTTCCTGGCCCTGAGTGTGGTTCCCATTCCCAGACAACAGTGTCACTCCCAGGATTGTCCGGTCCTTTTAACACAATGTCGCCTCCATTATCCAAGAAATCAATCATATTTCTGATTTCTGTTGGAAATAGGAAAAATGTAGGAATTAACATTTTAAGCACATTTCCTCCACTCCATGTCTGTAATTATTAATTTTGAATTTCATTTATTTCCAGAATGTTTTGATCTCCCACAGACCTCCAGTGAGACGGACACAGTTTGTGAATAGATGGCTGGCTGGAATAACCTGGCCTGATCCAGGGATACTTCATGACATGAGAAGAGTGAGTAGGAGAAAGACGGAGGTGGAAGGGCGTTTGTGTCGGGTCTCCAGCCGGTGTTCCCTGTGACGGGGTTTCCTGATGTAGGTGGAGATCAGGCCGATCCTGTACACACCACATCCCCGGCGCTTGTCGGACAGACCTGGAACAGAATAAACATGCTCCTGCCTCCCTGCCTGCTCCTCATTCCACAGTGATTTACAACATAGAACAGTTCAGTACAGGAACAAGCCCCTCAGCCCACAAGATCTATGTCGAGCATAATGCCACGACCAACTCTTATTTGCCTACACATAATCCATATCTCTCCATTCCCTGCATGTCCATGTGCCTATCCAAAAGTCTCTTAAATCCCATTCACACATCTCCCTCCATCACCACCATGTTCCAGCCACTCACCACTGTAAAATACTTGTCCTTCACATCTCCTTCACACTTCGCTTCTCTCACCTAAAAGCCCCACATGCCCTCTTGTATTTGATATTTCCATCCTGGGGAAAAGATTCTGACTGTCTACATTGACCTTGCCGCTCATAATTTGGTATAATTCTATCAAGCCTCACTTCAATGTCAAACATTCCAGAGAAAACAATCCAATGCTATTCAACCTCTCCCTGTAGCTAATATCCAGTAACACAGGCATAATTCTTGTAAACCTTCTCAGCCCTGTCTCCAAAGCCTCTGCATCGTTTTGGGGCACCCAGAACTGCATGTAATGCTTGAAATCCGGCCTAACCAAAGTCCTACAAAGCTGCCTCACATCCTGACTTCCTGACTCTTATACCCAATGATCCAACCAAAGGCATGCCATCTGCCTTCTTTGTCACTCTATCTACCTGTATTACCATTTTCAGAGAGTTTGGGACTTGGATCCCAAGGTCCCTCTGTACATCAATGCTGTTAAGGGCCTTGCCGTTAATTATATATCTTCCCCTTATATTCAAGCTCCCAAAGTGCAACACCTCACAGATGCTTGGATTAAACTTGATCTGTCATTTGACCACCCATTTCTTTAGCTGGTCTATATCCCATTCATTACTTTACAACATACTTTGATACTTTGACAGTGTTGTTCACTGTGCAGCAATCTTGTTCTCATCTGCAAATGTACTAACCAACCCATCTACATTTAAATTCATTGTATAAATCATGACCGACAGTGGTCTTGGCAGAGATCCATATAGAACTCCACTGCACAGATTTCCTGCCTGAATATTGCCTTTTCCTCTGTTTTCTAGTCTGCCCATTCTGAATCCTGACAAACAATTCAATGTTAATCCCATGCTTATTAATCTTCGTCATCAGTCTATCATGGGAGACTTTACCAAGTGCCTTACTAAAATCACTGTAGTCAATGCCACGTAAAAGTCATGCCTACTGTCTTTAATCCCCTCATCTATTTTGTTCCAAATGGGAGTCAATTCTATCCCAAAGAATCCTTTCCAACTGTTTCCTACCGTTGTCATGTGACTCACAGTTCTTTAATTCGCTGAATTCTCTCTCTAAACAAATAAACTATTTTAACTCCCATTCCCATACTGATCTTTCTGTCCTTGGCCTCCTCCATTGTCCGTGAGGCCACATGCAAACTGAAGAAATCTCACTTCATATTTATCTTGGGTATCTGACAACTTAATGGTATGAACATTGAATTCTTGACTTTCAGGCAACAAATCCCCAAACAATCCACCCCACCTTTTTACTGACATATTTTATTTTATTTCATTTATTATCCTTTTCCCTTGCTCCTCTCATCGCTGGAGTTATCTGACACCTCACCTAACTCCAGTTTCAGTTTCCTTCATTTATCCTTGTTTACCTTCTCCTTGTCTACCGTCTTGATTTTAATGTAAGTATAAGAAGCCTTGGAACCTTCTTTACTCCAAATCGCCACAGCCATTTTGTGGCCTATTTTCTCCCTTCTAATCGCCTGCTTCAGTTCTTTCCTCCTTGCTTTATATTGCTCAATGGCCCTCTCTGCTATCATATTCTTGAACCTTGCATGTGTTTCCTTTCTATTTTCTGACCAAATTTACAAATTTATTTGGTCATCTCAGGTTCCCTTACTTTGCCAGTCTTATCTCTCCTCCTCACTGGAACTTGCCGGTCTTGAGTTTGGATTAACTGACCTTCAGACAATTGTCAATCTCAGACTTGGAGTAACTTAATAACAACTGCTCTGAGTGTACCTAACCAAGCTCCTGCCGAATAATGGTGTAATTTGCCTTACTCAAATTAATGTCTTGTCGCACAGAACAGACTTATCCCTATTCAAACCAATCTTAAAACTTATGGAGTTGTATTCACTGTCTCCAAAATACTCTTTCACTAAAACATCAGTCATTTGGCCAGACTCATTTCCCAACACAAGATCCATTTTGGATTCCTTTCTCACGTTGCACTATTCACAATTGTTACAAAACATTCTATTGGATATACCATTAGTCACCCCCCAAGACATCCATTTGTGTAATCTTTCAGTAATCTGTGTCCACATCTGTTCCTCTATTTCCTGCTCACTCTTGGGGGACCTCTCATACAATTCCGTTGAATTGCTTGCACCTTTCTTATTTTCACATGGCTCTACCCATATCACCTCAATGGACAAACCATCCAGAGTCTCCACTCTCAGTGCCAACAAGATAGTTTCCCCGATTAATAGAGCAATTCCCCCATCTTTTTCCCATAGAAACACGGAACATTGAGCTGCTAGTCATGTCTCTGTCACAACCATATTTCCACAATGACCACAACATCATAGTCCCCAACAGCGATCTGGGCTCTAAGTTCATCCACTTTGCCCACAATACTCCTTGCATTGAAATGAACATACCTCCACCGATCAGTTTCACTATATAACTTCATCTCCCTCTGTTTGTCTGTCCTTCCTTTGAGACATACTTATCTTCATCTCCACCTTCCCATCACCCCCCTACCTCTCCAGTTTAGCCCTCTTGGTAACACTAGTGCACCTCCCTGCAAACATATTGGTCCCCTCCATTTCAGATATAAACTATCCCTCTTGTAGAGGTGACGTCTGCCCCAGAAGAGATGCCAATGGCCGAAAGATCTGAATCTGAATCTCTGCCCCCTGCACCAAGTCCTGAGCTATACATTCATCTTTCCTTTCTTCCTATTCCTACCTTCACTAACACATGACCCCGGGAGGAATCGAGATGACGAGCCCAGCGAGCCTTGACAAAGATCTGTGTGTGTTCTCTGGCCACAGGTGAGCTCGTGGCAGGGTTGGAGAGTAGTTAATGTAGTGAGACTCATGTCAGTGGTAGGGAAACTATCAGACCTCATCCCTTTTCCTACCCATTCCATTTGTACCAAAGTGCCCACCGCCTTCTGGCTTTTCCCCTTCATCCTTGAGAATGTCCCACACCTGCTGGGAGACATCCTGGACCCTGGCACCAGGGAGGCAACACACCATCCTGGAGTCTGGTTTGCTGCCACTGAATCACTAGTCTGACCCCCAAATATTCTGGAATTTGAATGGAATGGAATTGCTGGCTGGAGAAAGGGGTTGTGGTGGGACTGAAGACAACGGCTTTCGGATTCAAAGTGTTCAGTTGGGGGGGAATTCTGCTCATCTAGTCCTGGATGTCCCACGTGTAGTTTGGGAATGTGGAGACTATGGATTGGTCGAGGGAGGTGCTAGCGAGGTCAAGCTGGTGTCCACAGTCAACTTGTGGAAGCAGCGGTGAAACTTTAGCTGATGTCACCGAAGGGCAGCTTGAGGATGAGAAATATGAGGGGTCCATGGTAGATTGTCGGAGGGTGCCCGAGGAACTGTGCCGGAGCGTGAAGTGAAGACATTGCGGGTAGTTCTCGGGCTGCAACTGGATCGATAAGTCAAGGGCAGTTCTACCCACCTGGACTGTGGTGGGAAGATGTTGGGGAGGATGGTGTGGACAACCATGTCACACTACTCACCGGGGGCCATTTCTGACTTTGTAAAGGACCATGTTGGTGCAGGGGAAGGGGAGGGAGGGAGCTAATGGGAGAGGCTCAGAAATGGAGCTCCAGCAAGGATGGGGTGGATTTCGTGGGACATGGAGAGGAAAGTGAGATTGACAATGAGGTGTGGGTTTACACGGACAATGATAAAGTAAAGCAACGTGATTGTGACCGGTGAAGAGAAAGCACTTACTCAGTGTGGAAACAGGTCGAAGCAGGAAAACAAAGACACCGAACATCAAACCAGCTGGCAAACTGCTGCAGAGAAACCTGGGCCTCATTTTGTGGATTCCCTGTGGGGAAAAACATAGAATTTTAGGCTGAGCCATTTTGAGACACATATCTTCAGTGCATTTGGAGTCCACGTTGATAGCTCACAGAAAGTGGCAGCACAAGTAGTTAGGGTAGTGAAGAAGGCGTATGGTATGCTTGCCTTCAATGCTAAGGCCATTGAATGTAAGAGTGAGGAGTGTGTCTTTTGTTTCTAAAGATAAAACTTCAATTGCAATACTTCCAGTCTGAAGAAGGGTTTCGGCCCGAAACATTGCCTATTTCCTTCGCTCCATAGATGCTGCTGCACCCTCTGAGTTTCTCCAGCATATTTGTGTACCTTCGATTTTCCAGCATCTGCAGTTCCTTCTTTAACACCTCTGTTCTGGTGCTGCTCACTGTGGGTCAAAGGCTGGATTATAAGGACAGGAACATTGCCCCATCTCCCACACACTGTTACTGTGCTGAGGAATGAAGCAACGATATGTCAAAGTGTGGTCCATCAGGGAATGTTGCCACCTGGCCCACTCCAGACTGCAGGAAAACGTGCTGAGGGACGCACTGAAGCTTGGTGCAACCATCATACAAACTCTGTGGGGGAGGACCACAGTCTAGGGACCTTCTCCTGCTGGACATTGAGGGATGAGTCTGGTGGGAACACCCCTCATGCAAGGGAAGGGATATCACCACAGGGGGCCACATGAGTGTTAAGGGTGTTTATTGTAAAGATTAATGCTAATGCTATTGACTATGACACTATTGAATGTAGAGACACTGAAAGTGTCTGAAGATGTTTTTATGTTGTTTTAGATTTGTATAAAACAAGGAAATGCAGATTCTGGTTTACCGAGGAAAGACACAAAATGAAGGAGTAACTCCGCAGGTCGGGCAGCATCCCAGGAGAACATGGCTAGGTGATGTTTTGGGTCAGGACCGTTTTCTTCAAAAATAGTTTTGTAAATTGTTTTTATTCTGCTAAAGTTTATTTTTAAAATTTAAAGGAAATGTGAGGATAGAAGGGCACAAGGTGTAATTATTGTGTTTTCCAAGCTTATTCAGAAGATTATATAGATCTGACAGATCCCAAGAACAATGAGGGATTCTGCGTTTCCCCATATCACATTCAGGACCTGAAGCAAAATTCACAATGATTAATGCTGCATTAAGAGCTTTTATGCAATTCAACCACAATGATTCGTCTATTTTGAGCTCTGGGCTGTTTTACTTCCTGATGTTTTCTCAACTAAGGGGAGTGGGAGGCAACCGTGGCTGACAAGTGAAGTTAGGGATGGAATAAAACGAAAAGAAAAGATGTATAACACAGCAAAGAGTAGCCGGAAGCCAGAGGATTGGGAAACTGTCATAGGACAACAGAAGGAAACAAAACGGGCAATACGGGCTGAAAAGATGAAGTACGAAGGGAAGCTGGCCAGGAATATAAAGAATGACAGTAAAAGCTTCTTTAGATATGTTAAGGGAAAAAGAATAGCAAAGTCAAATGTGGGTCGCTTGAAGGCAGACACGGGTGAAATTATTATGGGCAACAAGGAAATGGCAGAAGAGTTGAATAGGTACTTCGGATCTGTCTTCACGAAGGAAGACACAAACAATCTCCCAGAAGTATTGGAGGACAGAGGATCTAAGGGGGTAGAGGAACTGAAAGACATTTTCATTAGGTGAGAAATAGTATTGGGTAGGCTTATGGGACTGAAGGATGGTAAATCCCCTGGGCCTGATGGTCTGCATCCCAGGATCCTCAGGGAGGTGGCTCTAGAAATAGTGGACGCATTGGTGATCATTTTCCAATATTCAATTGATTCAGGATCAGTTCCTGTGGATTGGAGGATAGCTAATGTTATCCCACTTTTCAAGAAAGGAGCGAGAGAGTAATCGGGGAATTACAGACCAGTTAGCCTGACTTCAGTGGTGGGAAAGATACTGGAGTCAATTATTAAAGAGGTAATAATGGGGCACATCTCGGACCCGCAAACGCTCAGCATAGGAGCACCACAAGGCTGCGTACTCTCTCCTCTCCTCTACTCTCTCTACACCAATGACTGCACCTCCACGAACACTTCTGTCAAGCTTCTCAAGTTTGCGGATGACACAATCCTGATTGGACTGATCCAGGATGGGGAAGAATTCTGCCTACAGACAGGAAGTGATGCAGCTGGCGTCCTGGTGCCATTGGAACAACCTAGAGCTCAATGCTCTTAAGACAGTGGAATTGATTGTAGACTTTAGGAGAGCTCCCCCTCCCCTCACCCCACTCGCCATCAACAACACCACAGTCACATCTGTGGAGTCTTTTAAGTTCCTGGGAACCATCATCTCCAAGGACCTTAAGTGGGGGGGGGGGGGGGGGCTACCATTGACTCCACAATCAAAAAGGCACAACAGAGGATGTACTTCCTACGGCAGCTGAGGAAACACAATCTGCCACAGGCAATGATGGTCCAATTCTACACGGCCATCGTAGAGTCTGTCCTCACCTTCTCCATCATGGTCTGGTTTGGCTCAGCCACCAAGCACAACACCTGGAGGCTGCAGCGAATCGTCCGATCAGCAGAGAAGGTTATTGGCTGCAACCTTCCCTCCATTGATGAACTGTACACTGCAAGGGCCAGGAAGCGAGCGGGCAAGATCATCTCTGACCCCTCTCACCCTGGCCACAAACTCTTTGAATCACTTCCCTCTGGAAGGCGACTCCGGATTGTCAAAGCTGCCACAGCCAGACATAAAAACAGTTTTTATCTACGAGTAGTTGCTCTACTCAACAGCCAAAAATCTGTAGCCTCCCTTTGATCTGGTATTTTGTTGGTTCGCATGCTTGATCAATGGTGTTTTATCATTAATATTTTATTATTATTAATGTTTAATGTTTTTTGAGTCATTTGTAACTGTCACTGTATGTAATGTTGTTACTTGTGGGCAGAGCACCACAAGTAACTTGGCCAATCAACTTACTTACTTACTTACTTATTGAAACATGCAAAAGAGGAGCAGGAATGGATTATTTGGCACATTGAGCCCGTTCCGTCATTCAACACAACCTTCTCTGTCAACCCCATATTACAATTCTCTCCCTATAATCATTGACGCCATTTGTGTCAAAAAAAAACCTACCCCCTACTTAACTGGATTCATTTACTAGTCATCTACCATTTTTTCCGTGGAGTGAAATTTAAAGGCTCACTATATTCATAATGAAGACATTTTTCCACATCTCAGCCCTTCAGGTCTTAAGTCTGCGACCCCTTGTTCTAGATCATTCAGTCACCGAAAAAAAATCCTTTATAAATGGAGTTTGTCTCGCTCTGCCTGAATTTTGACTGATTTAGTGAGGTCCCGTTCATGTCTTCCAAACTCCAGTGACTACTAGCCCAGTGGCTCCTCCTCACCTCACACGTTGGCCCTGCCATTCCAAGAATCAGTCTGGTCAGCTTTGGCTGAATTCATTCTGTGGCAGGAAAACCCTTTCTTGGGTATATAATATATCAATTACAGCACGGAAACAGGCCATCTCGGCCCTTCTAGTCTGTGCCGAAAACTTACTCTCACCTATTCCCATCTACCTGCACTCAGACCATAACCCTCCATTCCTTTCCCGTCCATATACCTATCCAATTTATTTTTAAATGATAAAATTGAACCTGCCTCCTCCACTTCCACTGGAAGCTCATTCCACACAGCTACCACTCTCTGAGTAAAGAAGTTTCCCCTCATGTTACCCCTAAACTTTTGTCCCTTAATTCTCAAATCATGTCCCCTTGTTTGAATCTTCCCTACTCAATGGAAAAAGCTTATCCACGTCAACTCTGTCTATCCATCTCATAATTTTAAAGACCTCTATCAAGTCCCCCCTTAACCTTCTGCGCTCCAAAGAATAAAGACCTATCTTGTTCAACATTTCTCTGTAACTTAGGTGCTGAAACCCAGGCAACATTCTAGTAAATCTCTTCTGTACTATCTCTATTTTGTTGACATCTTTCCTATAATTTGGCAACCAAAATTGTACACCATATTTCATAATTGGCCTCACCAATGCCTTGTACAATTTTAACATTACATCCCAACTTCTATACTCAATGCTCTGATATATATAAAGGCCAGCACTCCAAAAGCTTTCTTTACCACCGTATCTACATGAGATTCCAACTTCAGGGAACTATGCACAGTTAATCCTAGATCCCTCTGTTCTACTACATTCCTCAATTCGCTACCATTTACCATGTACGTCCTATTTTGATTTGTTCGACCAAGATGTAGCACCTCACACTTATCAGCATTAAACCCCATCTGCCATCTTTCAGCCCACTCTTCCAAATGGCCTAAATCTCTCTGTAGACTTTGAAAATCTACTTCATTATCCACCTATCTTAGTATCATCTGCATACTTACTAATCCAATTTACCACACCATCATCCAGATCATTGATGTATAGGACAAACAACAATGGACCCAACACAGATCCCTGAGGCACCCCACTAGTCACCGGCCTCCAACCTGACAAACAGCCATCCACCATTACTCTCTGGCATCTCCCATTCAGCCACTGTTGAATACATCTTCCTACTCCACTATTAATACCCAACAATTGAACCTTCTTAACCAACCTTCCATGTGGAACCTTGTCAAAGGCCTTACTGAAGTCCAAAAAGACAGCATCCACCGCTTTACCCTCACGAATTTCCCGAGTAACCTCTTGAAAAAATTCAAGAAGTTTAGTCAAACATGACCTTCCAGGCACAAATCCATGTTGACTGTCCCTAATCAGACCCTGTTTATTCAGATGCTTATATATATTATCTCTAATTATCCTTTCCATTAATTTGCCCACCACTGACGTCAAACTAACAGGTCTATAATTGCTAGGTTTACTCTTAGAACCCTTTTAAAACAACGGAACAACATGCGCAGTACGCCAATCCTCCGGCACCATTCCCGTTTCTAATGACATTTGAAATATTTCTGTCATAGCCCCTGCTATTTCTACACTAACTTCCCTCAATGTCCTAGGGAATATCCTGTCAGATCCCTGGAGACTTATCCATTTTTATATTTTTCAAAAGCGTCAGTACTTCCTCTTCTTTGATCCTCATAGTTTCCATAGCTAATCTACTTGTTTCCCTTACCTCACATAATTCAATATCCTTCTCCTTGGTGAATACCGAAGAAAAGAAATTGTACAATATCTCCCCCATCTCTTTTGGCTCTGCAGATAGCTGTCCATTCTGACTCTCTAATGGACCAATTTTATCCCTCGTTATCCTTTTGCTATTAATATAGCTGTAGAAACCCTTTGGATTTACTTTCACCTTACTTGCCAAAGCAACCTCATATCTTCTTTTAGCTTTTCTAATTTCTCTCTTAAGATTCTTTTTACATTCTTTATACTCTTCAAGCACCTCATTTACTCCATGCTGCCTATAATTATTGTAGATCTCTCTCTTTTTCCGAACCGTGTCCAATTTCCCTTGAAAACCATGACTCTTTCCAATTTTTACTCTTTCCTTTCAACCGAACAGGGACATAAAGATTCTGTACTCTTAAAATGTCACCTTTAAATGTCCTCCATTTCTCTTCTACATCCTTCCCATAAAACAAAAATGTCCGAATTCACTCCTTTTTAATCCTTTCGCAAAGTTAGCCTTTCTCCAATCAAAAATCTCAACCCTTGGTCCAGTTCTGACCCTCTCCATAATTATATTGAAACTAATGGCATTGTGATCACTGGACCTGAAGTGCTCCCCAACACATACTTCTGTCAACTGACCTGTCTCATTTCCTAACAGGAGGTCCAGCACTGCACCTTCTCAAGTAGGTACCTCTATGTATTGCTGCAAAAAACTATCCTGCACACATTTTACAAACTCCAAACCATCCAACCCTTTTGCCTCCCTGGTGCCAGGGTCTGGGATGTGTCTGAACGTGTCCAACAAATATCACTTGCCTACTTACTGCATGCTGCATCACATGTCTGCTTTCAGTGATTAGTGCACAAAGACGCAGATATCTTTATCAATATTTCTGAATCAATCACAATTCCTATAGTTCTCAGTCTTTCTGTTTATCCACAATATTATGGATATAAAATATATGGAGGGACAAGGGTTAGGTGCAGGCAGTTGGGACTGGCTCAGATACACAACTTGGTCAGCATGTATGCATTGGGCCAATGGGCCTATTTCCATGCTGTACAGCTCTATGACTCTATGCTGCATCTGTGTGTATATTTGGACACTAGCTCAACTGACTGGGAGGAGCTGGCCAAAGGTGACTGGAAAGATACACTAGCAGGGATGACAGTGGAACAAAAATGGCAGGTGTTTCTAGGAATAATACAGAAGGTGCAGGATCAGTTCATTCCTAGGAGGAAGAATGATTCCAAGGGGAGAAAGGGACGACCATGGCTGACAAGGGACGTCAGGGACAGTATAAAAATTAAAGCGAAGAAGTACAATGTAGCAAAGATGAGCGGGAAGCAAGAGGATTGGGTAACGTTTAAAGAACAACAGAAGATAACCAAAAAGACAATACGGGGAGAAAAGATGAGGTACGAGGGTAAGCTAGCCAAGAATATAAAGCAGGATAGTAAAAGCTTCTTTAGGTATGTGAAGAGGATAAAATTAATTAAGACCAAATTTGGACCCTTCTAGACTGAAAAAGGTGAATTTATTATGGGGAACAAGGAAATGACAGATGAGTTGAACAGGTACTTTGGATCTGTCTTCACTAAAGAGGACACAAACAATCTTCCTGATATAGTAGTGGCCAGAGGATCTGCGGTGACGGAGGAACTGAAGGAAATCCACATTAGGCAGGAAATGGTGTTGGATAGACTGATGGGACTGAAGACTGATAAATCCCCAGGGCCTGATGGTCGGCATCCCAGGGTACTTAAGGAAGTGGCTCTAGAAATTGTGGATGCATTGGTGGTAATTTTCCAATGTTCTATAGACTCAGGATCAGTTCCTGTGGATTGGAGGGTAGCTAATGTTATCCCACTTTTTAAGAAAGGCGGGAGAGAGAAATCAGGGAATTATAGACCAGTTAGCCTGACATCGGTGGTGGGGAAGATGCTGGAGTCAATTATAAAATATGAAATATCCACACATTTGGATAGCAGCAACAGGATCGGTCCGAGTCAGCATGGATCTACGAAGGGGAAATCATGCTTGACTAATCTTCCGGAATTTTTTGAAGATGTAACTAGGAAAATGGACAAGGGAGGGCCAGTAGATGTAGTGTACCTGGACTTTCAGAAAGCATTTGATAAGGTTCCACATAGGAGATTAGTGGGCTAAATTAGGGCACATGGTATTGGGGGTAGTGTGCTGACATGGATAGAGAAGTGTTTGGCAGACAGGAAACAAAGAGTAGAGATTAACGGGTCCCTTTCAGAATGGCAGGCAGTGACTAGTTGGGTACCGCAAGGCTCGGTGCTGGGACCGCAGCTATTTACAATATACATCAATGATTTTGATCAAGGGATTCAAAGTAACATTAGCAAATTTGCAGATGACACAAAGCTGGGTGGCAGTGTAAACTGTGAGGAGGATGCTACGAGAATGCAGGGTGACTTGGACAGGTTGGGGGAGTGGGCAGATGCATGGCAGATTAAGTTTAATGCAGATACATGTGAGGTTATCCACTTTGGTAGCAAAAACAGCAAGGCAGATTACTACCTAAACGGCGTCAAGTTGGGAACAGGGGAAGTACAACGGGACCTGGGTGTCCTTGTTCATCAGTCTATGAAAGTAAGCATGTAGGTACAGCAGGCAGTGAAGTAAGCCAATGGCCTTTATAACAAGAGGAGTTGAATATAGGAGCAAAGAGATCATTCTGCAGTTGTACAGAGCCCCAGTGATACCACACCTGGAGTATTGTGTGCAGTTTTGGTCCCCTAATTTGTGGAGGGACATTCTTGCTATTGTGGGAATGTAGCGTAGGTTTACAAGGTTAATTTGACGTCATTTAGATAGTAATCTGCCATCCTGTTTTTGCTACGAAAGTGGAAACCTCACATTTCTCCGCAGTGTACTTCATCTGCCATGCATCTGCCCACTCCCCCAACCTGTCCAAGTCACCCTGCATTCTCATAGCATCCTCCTCATAGTTCACACTGCCACCCAGCTTTGTGTCATCTGCAAATTTGCAAATGTTACTTTGAATCCCTTCATCCAAATCATTGATGTATATTGTAAATAGCTGCGGTCCCAGCACCGAGCCTGGCGGTACCCCACTAGTCACTGCCTGCCATTCTGAAAGGGACCCGCTAATCCCTACTCTTTGTTTCCTGTCTGCCAACCACTTCTCTATCCATGTCAGCACTCTACCCCCAATACCATGAGCCTTAATTTTGCCCACTAATCTCCTATGTGGAACCTTATCAAATGCTTTCTGAAAATCCAGGTACACTACATCCACTGGCTCTCGCTTGTCCATTTTCCTAGTTACATCCTCAAAAAATCCAGAAGATTTAGTCAAGCATGATTACCCCTTCGTAAATCCATGCTGACTTGGACCGATCCTGTTACTGCTATCCAAATGTGCGGCTATCTCATCTTTTATAATTGACTCCAGCATCTACCCCACCACCGATGTCAGGCTAACTTGTCTATAATTCCGTTTTCTCTCTCCCGCCTTTCTTAAAAAGTGGGATAACATTAGCTACCCTCCAATCCACAGGAACTGATCCTGAATCTATTGAACATTGGAAAAAAAATAGAATCATTTGAAAGAATAATAACATTAGCTTTATTCATTGAAAAGAATAAAATGATTTTGAATAGTCAAGAGAAACACCGCTATTTTAGATTTTAATGTCGGATGTAGCAAAAACAATGACATTTTTTCCCTTTTTAGTGTAGACACCATTGTGGCGGCTCCCAAGGGTCGTGCCATCATAGGGTCGAACCCCTCGGCACAAGAGTGGTTCAGTCCGGAGGCGGCCCTTAGCCGGAGGCTTTAAAGGCAGGGGTTTTGGGTGCCATCTTCCTCTCGTTTGGTCTTCCCTAGAGCTGGGAGGATATTAATAAACAGTGCTTCTCAAAACACGACTTCGTGCTTTCTTCTGAGACCCACGCACTACATTGGTGACCCCCGACGCTCCATTGGCGTCATGATGGAGAGAAGACAAAGCCCTACCTCCTCACAGGCTGGCCCGGCCCTGTCTCTGGACGCGGTCTCCGTAAAACTGCCCAACTTCTGGACCACCCGGCCGCTCATCTGGTTCCAGCAGGCGGAGGCCCAGTTCAACCTGCGGGGCATCACGGTCGATGCCACCCGCTTCTATTACCTGGTGGGAGCCCTCGACCAGGATGCGGTTGAAGAGGTAACGGACTTCCTCGCAGACCCCCCGAACGATGATAAGTACCTCGGCCTGAAAGAGCTCCTGCTCCAGATTTACGGACTGAGTAGGATGGAGCGGGCAAGTAGGATCCTGCATATGGGGCGCCTGGGCGACCGACGGCCATCTACGCTCCTAAAGGAGATGGTGGCGTTACTTGACGGGCACACGCCGTGCCTGTTGTTCGAGTACACTTACCTGCATCTGCTGCCGGCCTACATTCGGTTGCAGCTCACCGACGTCTCGTTTGCCGACCTTCGGGCCCTCGGGAGGCGCGCCGACGCCCTGTGGATGGCGCGCCCTGATGACATCAGCGCGCTGGGCATCAGCAGAGACGGGGTCGCGCTGAGGTCGACGCGCCCTGATGACGTCAACGCGCTGGCCATCAGCAGGCACGCCGATGACGTCACCCCAGCAGCTCCCGATTTCCTCCGGTGGGGCGGGGGAGCGGTGGAAGGAGTGACAGCTCCAGCCCGACGGCCCGTACGATCACCCCCCAGCGGCAGTGAGGCGTACTGCACCTGCAGTCCCGCGTCAGCAGGCTGCAGGCACCACCAGCAGGAGCAGGCAAGCTCCAAGTAGCACCAACACGAAGAACTGGTGCTACTACCATCAGCTCTGGGGTGCTGCAGCACGACAATGCCGCCAGCCGTGCATGTTCCCGGGAAACTCCTGGGCCGGCTGCCAATAGTCCCCACGGTGGCCGGCCAAATTCACCGCCTTTTCGCCTGGGATCGGCGCTCCGGGACCCGCTTCCTCGTGGATACTGGAGCGGAGCTCAGCGTCCTGCCCCCTTCGCTGGCCGACATTCGTTCCGGTAAGCAGGGGCCCGTCCTCACCGCGGCAAACGGCAGCCCCATCCGCACATATGGACTGCGCATGGTACCCATCGTGCTCGGCTCCTGTCATTTCTCGTGGCTGTTCACCATCGCCGATGTCTCCCAACCATTGCTCGGGGCCGATTTCCTCCGGGCGCATTCCCTCATGGTGGACGTCGGGCGTCAGCGTTTGATCAACGCCACTACGATGGAGCCGATCACGTTGCGTGTGGATCAACCGGTGGGACGGCCACTGGCGTCCGTGGACTCCCGATTCTCACGGATCTTGGCTGCGTTCCCGGACATTCTCCATGCGCAGTTTCAATCAACAACCCCCAGCCACGGGGTGTTGCATTATATCCCCACTACCGGCCCACCACTCCATGCACGAGCACGGCGACTGCCGCCAGATAAACTGTGTCTGGCACGGCGGGAATTCCGCACGATGGAGGCCTTAGGGATCGTCCGCCCTTCAAGCAGCCCTTGGGCGTCCCCACTCCACATGGTCCCCAAGTCAAGCGGGGGCTGGCGACCTTGTGGGGATTACCGACGGCTGAACGCTGCAACAACAGCGGATCGATACCCCGTACCCCACATCCAGGACTTCACGGCCCATTTGGCTGGGGCCACAATATTTTCCAAAGTGGATCTGGTACGGGGTTATAATCAGATCCCGGTTCACCCGGATGACGTGCCGAAGACGGCGATCATCACGCCATTCGGGCTTTACGAGTTTACTCGCATGCCGTTCGGCCTCAAAAACGCTGCACAGGCCTTTCAGCGCCTCATGGACGGGGTTTGTCGCGGCCTCGATTTCGTGTTCGTGTACCTGGACGACATCCTGGTGGCCAGCCGCTCGCAACAGGAACACTGCGCTCACCTTCGGCAGCTCTGTCAGCGGCTCAGCGAGCATGGTTTGGCCATCAACCTGGACAAGTGCCGTTTTGGGGTGAGCGAAATTGACTTCCTCGGCCACCGCGTGACTGCGCAAGGCGCGGTTCCCCTGCCTGACAGGGTCGACGCCATCCGTCGGTTTCCCCGCCCACGCACGGTGCGTGGCCTGCAGGAATTTGTCGGCATGGTGGCATTTTACCATCGTTTCGTGCCATCCGCGGCCCACATCATGCGGCCCCTGTATCAACTTCTGGCGGGTGGGCAGCACAAGAGCGTGGAGTGGACCCACGAGGCGGAGGCAGCTTTTGACGGCGCGAAGGAGGCCCTTGCTCGGGCCGTACTGCTGGTACACCCGCGGGGAGATGCCCCGACTGCTCTCACGGTGGATGCCTCGGAGTCGGCAGTTGGTGCTGTGCTGGAGCAGCTGACGGACGGAGGTTGGCGGCCCCTGGCCTTCTTCAGTCGGCACCTCAACCGTGCGCAGACCAAGTACAGCGCGTTCGATCGTGAGCTCCTGGCTCTGTACTTGGCTGTGCGCCATTTTCGTTACTTCTTGGAGGGCCGCCCATTCACCGCCTACACCGACCATAAGCCGCTCACTTTCGCCCTGCAGAAGGTTTCCGATCCCTGGTCCGCACGACAGCAGCGGCAATTGGCCTACATATCGGAGTACACGACATCCATCTGCTACATCAAGGGGAAAGAGAACCTGGTGGCCGACGCATTGTCCCGGCCCGCTATCAACGCCGTGTTCGAGGTGGCGCCCGGAATGGACTATTCTGCTCTGGCGGCGGCACAGCTCACGGACGATGAGGTGTCCGCCTACCGGACTGCCATCTCCGGCCTCCGCCTTGAGGATGTCCCTCTCGGCCCTGGGGGAGTGACAATCCTGTGCGATGTGTCGTCCGGTCAGCCGCGCCCCATCGTCCCTGCCACCTGGCGCCGGAGGGTGTTCGAGGTGATCCACGGACTGTCTCACCCATCAATCCGGGCGACAACGGCACTAGTGGCCGCTCGTTTCATGTGGCACGGTCTGCGCAAGCAGGTTGGCCATTGGGCTCGCACCTGCATTCCGTGCCAGACGGCAAAGATCCAGCGCCATGTCCGTGCGCCTCTCCAGGAGTTTGGTCTACCTCACCGGCGGTTCGACCATCTCCACATAGACATTGTAGGCCCTCTCCCGCCATCCCGGGGCATCACCCACCTTCTCACAATGGTGGACCGCTTCACGCGGTGGCCGGAGGCCTTTCCGTTGACTGATACTTCAACGGTTACGTGTGCTCGTGCGTTGTCCGCGCACTGGATTGCTCGCTTCGGGGTGCCAGCGCACATCTCCTCAGACCGGGGGCCACAGTTCACCTCCGAGCTGTGGTCAGCCATGGCTCAATTGCTGGGGGTGCGGCTACACCACACCACGGCTTACCACCCGCAAACTAACGGTCTGGTGGAGAGATTCCACCGGCAGCTGAAGGCAGCACTGAAGGCACGACTCTCCGGCCCAGACTGGATGGACGAGTTGCCGTGGGTGATGCTGGGCATCCGGACCGCTCCCAAAGAGGACTTGGCCTCATCATCGGCGGAGCTCGTTTACGGGTCGCCACTCACGGTGCCCGGGGAGTTCGTGCCGTCGGCGCCGGGGCAGCAGGGAACGCCCTCATCCACCCTAAAGCGCCTTCGCGAGCAAGTTGGCAGGCTCGCACCCGTCCCGACGTCCCGCCATGGGACATTTCGCCCACACGTGCCATCAGCCCTCAGGGACTGCCCGTACGTCTTCCTGCGCCGTGATGCCCACCGGACGCCATTCCAGAGGCCGTACGAGGGCCCGTTCCGAGTGCTGGAACACGGGCAGTCGACTTTTGTCCTGGACATGGGGGGCCGGCCGGAGGCAGTGTCGATTGACCGTTTGAAGCCGGCACACCTGGACATTGACCAGCCGGTGCTGGTTGCCCAACCTCGGCCTCGAGGGCGCCCCCCTTCACGGCTCCCTCCGCCTGTCACTCCACCTGTCCTACCGCCGGTCCCTCGTCCTGTCCCTCCACCTATACCTCCGCAAGCCCCACTAGCGGCTAACTTCCGCACGCGGGCCGGCCGGGTCGTTCGCCCGCCGGTGCGTTTCGTGCCTCTGGTTCTGGGGGGGGGGTCCTGTGGCAGCTCCCAAGGGTCGTGCCATCATAGGGTCGAACCCCTCGGCACAAGAGTGGTTCAGTCCGGAGGCGGCCCTTAGCCGGAGGCTTTAAAGGCAGGGGTTTTGGGTGCCATCTTCCTCTCGTTTGGTCTTCCCTAGAGCTGGGAGGATATTAATAAACAGTGCTTCTCAAAACACGACTTCGTGCTTTCTTCTGAGACCCACGCACTACACCATCATTGTAATAGGAGAACACATTCCACAATAACATTTGAAGAAGTACATCAGTTTTGCAAACTACATTTCAATCATTTAATCCCGTTCATGTAATCCACTATTACCAATGAAGAATAATGTCTGAAGTTTACTGACCGTCTGCAGAGGAACTTGTGTGGAATTCTGGAGAAGCAGCAACGTGGCTTTGAGCCCAGCACAGGACAAGCTGAGGTTCCCTCACACTGCACAGTAACGGACGCTGCCTCTTGTCAAACTAAATGACACTCCCCCTCCAGCTCAGGATTCCGGCACCACTGGTGTTGATACAAATGGGTTAAGATGTAGAATTATACCACAAATAAAGATTCCATCTGGAATCGAACTTGCACCTTTGCGATTTTGAACATTTCGAATGGATCTCAAATGGGAGAGCTCCAGGTGCTTTGCTGCATCCTGCTGGGCCTGATGTTCCACGAGAGATACATAGATACATAGAAAATAGGTGCAGGAGTAGGCCATTCGGCCCTTCGAGCCTGCACCGCCATTCAATATGATCATGGCTGATCATCCAACCCAGTATCCCGTACCTGCCTTCTCTCCATACCCCCTGATCCCTTTAGCCACAAGGGCCACATCTAACTCCCTCTTAAATATAGCCAATGAACTCGCCTCAACTACCCTCTGTGGCAGAGAGTTCCAGAGATTCACCACTCTCTGTGTGAAAAAGTTTTTCCTCATCTCGGTCTTAAAGGATTTTCCCCTTATCCTTAAGCTGTGCCCCTTGTCCTGGACTTCCCCAACATCGGGAACAATCTTCCTGCATCTAGCCTGTCCAACCCCATAAGAATTTTATACGTTTCTATAAGATCCCCTCCCAATCTCCTAAATTATAGCGAGTATAAGCCAAGTTTATCCAGTCTTTCTTCATATGAAAGTCCTGACATCCCAGGAATCAGTCTGGTGAACCTTCTCTGCACTCCCTCTATGGCTATAATGTCCTTCCTCGGATTTGGAGACCAAAACTGTACGCAATACTCCAGGTGTGGTCACACCAAGACCCTGTACAACTGCAGTAGAACCTCCCTGCTCCTATACTCAAATGCTTTTGCTATGAAAGCTAACATACCATTCGCTTTCTTCACTGCCTACTGCACCTGCATGCCTACTTTCAATGACTGGTGTACCATGACACCCAGGTCTCGCTGCATCTCCCCATTTCCTAATCGGCCACCATTTAGATAATAGTCTGCTTTCCTTTTTTTTGCCACCAAAGTGGATAACCTCACATTTATCCTCATTATACTGCATCTGCCAAACATTTGCCCACTCACCCAGCCTATCCAAGTCACCTTCTGCAATCCAGGGAGGTCCTGCCATTTCATGATGAAAAAACCTCCATAGAGGGTTGTGTTCATTAAACCTGCTGGCAATTCCATTGCACCCATTAGGATAAACTGAACCATTCCCGGAGAGAGGATTGGCCCTGGTGAAAGGAGAAAGAACATAATGTTTCCTCACTTGCATCTTCATGGGAAGGAGCCCACAGATTTCACCATGGGAAGCTTTCACTGTCCTAATGAATGCCCACCATTATTGGTCAGCTGAGCAAAATCTCGAATGACATTAAAAGAAGCAAGAGTACAGAGTGTACACTGGGTGTGGACCTCAGCATCCATCATTGGGAGTAGCTTGGTCACACGACCACTCACTTAGAAGGCCAAACCACGAAGGATGTGTCTGCCAGGCTCTTTCTACAGCAGGCATAGAATGAGCCAACACAAGGGATTGAACTACTTGACCTCCTCCTCTCCTGTCCACCTGCAAGAAGTGAATCTGTTGACCATGGCTTTGGCAGAAATCTGAAGACCATTGCACAGTTCTCATTGAGGACAATATTTTGTCATTACACCAAAGTCATCCCATATTGCTCTGACTGGCACAACAGTTTTTGATGTCATCTTCCCAAAGGAGCTGCAGAGGCTGCATTGACTATGTTCAAGGTAGAAGATGATTGACTATAAACTCAACAGAAGTCAGGAGACGTGGGGAAAGTGGGAAGGTGGTGTTGAGACCAATATTGGATCAGCTGTATGGACCTGAAAAATTGTGCTCCCTCAGACTTTATTCCTTGGAGTGCAGCAGGCTGAGATAGTTGAATTATTGAGGGGAATAGATAGGCTGAATGAACAGAGCCTTTTACCCAGTGTGGGGGTATCAAGAACAAGAGAACACAGGATTGAGGTGAGATGATAAGTTTTAATATGAACATGAAGGGCATCCTTTACATTCAAAGGATAAAGGATTCAAACAAGAGGAGTTGAGTATAGAAGCAAAGAGGTCCTTCTGCAGTTGTACAGAGCCCTAGTGTGATCACACCTGGAGTATTGTGTGCAGTTTTGGTCCGCTAATTTGAGGAAGGACATTCTTGCTATTGAGGGAGCCCAGCGTAGGTTTACAAAGTTAATTCCCGGGATGGCGGGAGGGTCATATGCTGAGAGAATGGAGCGGCTGGGCTTGTATACTCTGGAGTTTAGAAGGATGAGAGGGTATCTTATTGAAATATATAAGATTATTAAGGGTTTGGACACACTGGAGGCAGGAAACATGTTCCTGATGTTGGGAGAGTCCAGAACCAGGGACCACAGTTTAAGAATAAGGGGCAAGCCATTTAGATCGGAGATGAGGAAAACCTTTTTCACACAGAGGGTTGTGAAGATGTAGAATTCTCTGCCTCAGAGGGCGGTGGAGTCCGGTTCCCTGGATGCTTTCAAGAGAGAACTCGATAGGGCTCTTGAAGGTAGTAGAATCAGGGGATATGGGGAGAAGGCAGGAACATGGTACTGATTGTGGATGATCAGCCATGATCACATTGAATGGCGGTGCTGGCCTGAAGGGCCGTATGACCTACTCCTGCACCTATTGTTTATAAAGGGTAGTAGGCATATGTGATGAGCTGCCAGAGGAGGTAGTTGAAGCAAGTACTAACATTTCAATTAAAAGACACTTGAACAGGTTCATGGAAAGGAAAGGTTTAGAGGGATATGGGGCAAATGGAACTAAGTTTGATGAAGAAACTAGGTCAGCATGGACTTGTTGCAGCTGTTTCTGTGCTGTACGATTCTGTGGTTCCATGACTCTGACTAAGTCCTGATAGCTGTGTGAGAGCATCTTCACCAAAAGTATTGCAGAACTTCAAGAAGGCAGCTCACCACCATCTTCTCCAAGGTAGTTAGGGATGGATAGCATAAATATTGACTTTGATGCTGATATTAATAAAAACTAATTGGAATAAATCTTCTCCTTTGCACCATACTGTAGATTATCTGCCACAATTTATCCCAATCACTGACAAACACAGATACTTGAGCTTCTCTGTCTTTTAGTTACTATCCTTATAATAAATGCATCCTCAGCACACACAGATATGTTCTGTTCTCGTGTATTTAAAAAACATTACACAAATAGAATTATAAGGAAATACTTTTAAATGTAAAGGGTAAATAGAGAAGTAGCCAGTGAATGATGCTCCCACAATGCTCTAGATAGGAATGAAGGAACAGCAATGGATTTCCAAGTCATGACTGGAGAGGCACCCACAACATGTGGTGATCCCATGGGCCTGTTGCCATTGTCTTTCTTGGTTGATGGGATCACTGATATGAGAGGTGTTATTGAAGTAGCCTTGGCAATGAACATTGAGACACCTTGCGGTGGTTGATTGAGACCAAGATCACTGTACACAAGTGGTGGAAACAAAGAAGATTACAGTAGTAGATGGGGACATGCTATGTCCTGGATGGCGCCATGTTGGACTAACAGACGTGCACCTAGCTCCTCTCCCGAAAAATTTCACGATTTATCGTGTAAAACGGGTCCAAAAATCGGGATTGTTTTTAAAAACCTTACTGGAGCTTCTGGTCGCCGCGCTGATGACGTCATCACTAAGCGCGATGTTTTAAACGGTGGTTTGAAGCCCTTTAAATGAGTAAACTGTCTCCAGCTGTGAGCCCTCAGAGAACAGTGAAAAAGCTGCTGAAAGACCAGAAGAAATCTGAAGCAGAAGTTACCTCGGAAGTCTCTGAAGTCTCTGAAGTGGCTGCAGAAATGGATACTAGATCTAAGAAAGAGTTTGATGACTTGAAGAAATCAGTGAAAAATATGAAAGATGAGATTTTGGACGAAAATAAAATTATGATGGAAAATATGTAGGAAAATATGAAGGAAGATAAGAAGGAAATGAAGGAAAATATGAAGATAAGAAGGAAATGAAGGAAAATATGGCAAAAATGATGGAAGGAATGGAGAAGATGATGAGGGAATTAAATGCTGGTAACCAGAAGAATATGATTGATTCACTGGACATTATGAATAAACGAATTGATGAGGTGAAAGATGGACTATCAGAGAGAATGGACAAGACGGATGAAACTACTACGGATAAGTTCACGGCTGTGCTTGAAACAGTAGGTGCAAGTATGCGCACAATTACGGAATTGAAGAAAAACACGGCTCGAATGGTTGAAGACATGGCGAAAATGAGGCAAGAACATGAGCAAATGAGGCGAGAAAACGAACAAACTTCACTACAGATGGTGACTCAACTGGAGAAAGTCTCAGTCAAATGCCTGGACCTGGAAGCTCGCTCTAGACGCCAGAATTTGAGAATTCTTGGAGTTTCAGAGGGAGCCGAAGGGGAGGATGTACGTGAGTTTGCCATGGGCTTGCTTAAACAACTGCTGAATCTTTCCAAAGGACCGAAAATCGAAGTGGCTCATCGTGTCCCAAGATTTAAACAAAGATCTGGTGCGGGAAAAACCTATCCACGACATATTATTGTGAAATTTCGGGACATTTTAGAACTGGAAGATGTTATGAGTAAAATCAAATACGGTGTGCAACTGCGGCTGGACAATGACACTATTAAGATATTCAGGGACTACCCGTATGAAATTGTGCAAAAAAGAAACAAATTTGAGAAGGTTAAAAATCTTTTAAGAGGGAGAGAAGGGATCAGATTTGGGATTTTTTATCCCGCGAAAATGCGTATTTCCTTTAAGGGTCTTGAAAAGTCATTTGTTAAGCCTGAAGATGCGGTTAAATATGCTCAAACTATCGTTGAAAAATAGAAAGGAAAGGGAGGTTTGGCAGAACTGAACCATTTTAAGCAATGCTTTGTCTGGGGATAGTTACACTGTTATCTTTGGAATGTTGAATCAAGGACATTTTCTGTTCAAAACGAGTAAACAACTAAACAGATGGCAATGGTATATACCAGAAAGCATATAATTGCTTATTAGATTATAATATTATAACCAATTGTGAGAACTTATCCTATTAACAACTTAATAAGTTATGCATGTTAGATTAGAATACTAATAAAAACAAAAATAAAAAATAACGAACTAACATACTAATATGAATTTTTAATAAACTGAAACCTTATCTATGTGGGAGGAGGGGATGAGAAACGAGCAACTGGCTTAGGTCCAGGGGCACGTCTCGTTAACCCCTTCAACAATCAGTTGATTCTTATTGGTCAAAAGTATCGGTTTAATAATTAGTAGTTAAAATTCCGATATATATATATATGTTATAATGAAACATACAGGGTAAAATTGTATTATATATTTGAATGTGAGGCCCCGTTTTAATATTATAATATGTTATGATTAACCAAGAGAGCGGAGCTATTTGTGTAACAAAGCAATGGAAGTCAAAACAAGGTTTTTTCCCACCTACAGTGGCTTGCAAATGTATTCATACCCCTTGAACTTTTCCACATTTTGTCATGTTACAACCACAAACGTAAATGTATTTTATTGTGATTTTATGTGATAGACCAACACAAAGTGGCACATAATTGTGAAGTGGAAGGAAAATGATACATGGTTTTCAAATTTTTTTTACAAATAAAAAACTGAAAAGTGTCGCGTGCAAAAGTATTCAGCCCCCTTTACTCTGATACCCCTAAATAAAATCCAGTGCAACCAATTGCCTTCAGAAGTCACCTAAGTAGTAAATAGAGTCCACTTGTGTGTAATCTAATCTCAGTATAAATACAGCTGTTCTGTGAAGGCCTCAGAGGTTTGTTAGAGAACATTAGTGAACAATCAGCATCATGAAGCCCAAGGAACACACCAGACTGGTCAGGGATAAAGTTGTGGAGAAGTTTAAAGCAGGGTTAGGTTATAAACAAATATCCCAAGCTTTGAACATCTCACGGAGCACTGTTCAATCCATCATCCGAAAATGGAAAGAGTATGGCACAACTGCAAACCTACCAAGACATGGCCGTCCACCTAAACTGACAGGCCGGGCAAGGAGAGCATTGATCAGAGAAGCAGCCAAGAGGCCCATGGTAACTCTGGAGGAGCTGCAGAGATCCACAGCTCAGGTGGGAGAATCTGTCCACAGGACAACTATTAGTCGTGCACTCCACAAATCGGGTCTTTATGGAAGAGTGGCAAGAAGAAAGCCATTGTTGAAAAAAAGCCATAAGAAGTCCCGTTTGCAGTTTGCCACAAGCCATGTGGGGGACACAGCAAACATGTGGAGGAAGGTGCTCTGGTCAGATGAGACCAAATTTGATGTTTTTGGCCTAAATGCAAAACGCTATGTGTGGCGTAAACCTAACACTGCACATCACCCTGAACACACCATCCCCACTGTGAAACATGGTGGTGGCAGCATCATGCTGTGGGGATGCTTTTCTTCAACAGGGACAGGGAAGCTGGTCAGAGTTGATGGAAAGATGGATGGAGCCAAATACAGGGCAATCTTGGAAGAAAACCTGTTAGAGTCTGCAAAAGACTTGAGACTGGGGCGGAGGTTCACCTTCCAGCAGGACAACGACCTTAAGCATACAGCCAGAGCTAGAGTGGAATGGTTTGGATCAAAGCATATTCACGTGTTAGAATGGCCCAGTCAAAGTTCAGACCTAAATCCAACTGAGAATCTCTGGCAAGACTTGAAAATCGCTGTTCACAGACACTCTCCATCCAATGTGACTGAGCTTGAGCTATTTTGCAAAGAAGAATGGGCAAACAATTCAGTCTCTAGATGTGCAAAGCTGGTAGAGACATACCCCAAAAGACTTGCAGCTGTAATTGCAGCGAAAGGTGGTTCTACAAAGTATTGACTCAGGGGGGCTGAATACTTTTGCACGCGACACTTTTCAGTTTTTTATTTGTAAAAAAATTTGAAAACCATGTATCATTTTCATTCCACTTCACAATTATGCACCACTTTGTGTTGGTCTATCACATAAAATCCCAATAAAATACATTTACATTTGTGGTTGTAACGTGACAAAATGTGGAAAAGTTCAAGGGTTATGAATACTTTTGCAAGCCACTGTACAGGTGGGACACTCGCTACAGTGCCGACTATATCAGACACTGTATCTTCACTTTTTTAGTTTTTTTTTATCACATAAAATCACTTGTTTGTGTTTTGTGTTTAGTGATAAGCGTAAAATGGACATACCAGCAAAACTTAAAATCTCAAAAGCTCCCCCAATACCTAAAGACCTGGGATTTGGATGCACCACAAGATTTAAAGGTACTATAATTATTCAAAATGCATGACACCACACAAAAGAACCTAGGAGGAATCTCATTTTGTGGTTGGAATATAAGAGGTATTAACGAACCTATTAAAAGGGGTAAGATACTAGCTCTGCTGAAATTGTACAACTCCGACATTACCTTCCTACAAGAAACACACCTAAAATCTCAGGATCAAGTTAGGTTGAGGGCGAAATGGATAGGTCAAACATACCATTCTTCATTTACTTCAAAATCTAGAGGCACGTCAATCATCATAAGAAAAGGTATACCATTTAAAGCAAAGCATATTATAACAGATATAGAAGGGAGATACCTAATAGTTAATGGAGAAATCCATGACACTTCACTTACTTTGGTAAATATATATCCCCCTAACTTTGATAACCCCCACTTTTTCAATAAAATTTTCAACATAATTGCAGAGTCAAACTATCAAAATGTTATAATAGGAGGAGACTTTAACTGTGTTTTAGATCCGTACTTAGATAAATCAAGTCAAAAACAGAGGGGGAATATGAAATCGAAAACTGGGGAACTTCTCAATACCTATATAAACAACACTAATATAGCAGATGTTTGGTGAATTGTTAATCCAACTGGCAGGGAATACTCGTTTTACTCAATGGTACATAAGACATACTCACGTATAGACTACTTTCTGCTGGATACAAAATTAATCCCCCAACATCTAATGCAATATACCACACAAACTCGATTTCAGACCATTCTCCACTAACTTTCTTTTTAAAACTGGAAGGATTGTCTGAGAATAAATCGTTTTGGAGATTTAATTCTCAAATTCTAAAAGATCCACAAGCGAGTATATATTTAAAAGAACAAATGGAGGTCTTTTTTCAAATATATGATACTCCAGATATATCGCCTACTGTATTATGGGCATCTTTTAAAGCATACATTAGGGGTATTATAATTTCATATCAAGCTTTTCAAAATAAAAAGAATAAGAATGAACAAAGACAGTTAGAAGAACTTATTAGACAAATGGATATAGATAATTCTAAAGATCCATCAATAGATAAACATAATAAAATAATAATTTTGAAATTTAAATTAAATAAATTATTATCTGCCAAACTTATAAGACTTTTTCAAATTACAAAACAAGAGCACTTTGAATTTGGGGATAAACCGCATAAACTTTTGGCTCGCCAGCTAAAAAAACGAGAAAAGGAACATACTATACCAAAGATCAAATCAGATAAAGGGGAATTATTAACAACACCAAAGGATATTAATAATAGATTTGCGCAATTTTATGAGAATTTGTATACATCTAAAACGACAATTGATTCCAATAATATCACAAAGTTCTTGGATACCTGTAATCTTCCAAAGTTAGAACTGAAGGAACAAGAGGAACTGGGTGCACAAATCTCAATTAAGGAATTAGAAGATACAATAAACTCACTAAAGAATGGAAAAACACCAGGCCCTGACGGATTTACTAATGAATTTTATAAAAGCTTTTATGATAAAATAATACCAAGATTACAAAAAATGTACCAATATGCTTTTAAAAAACGAATACTACCTCATACATTAGCGGAATCAACGATTACACTAATACCTAAGAAAAATAAAGACTTAGAAGAACCTGGTTCATATAGAGCTATAGCATTGTTAAACACAGATCAAAAAATATTAGCGAAAACATTAGCTAGAAGATTAAGTAAATACATTAGTCAATTAATAAACCCAGATCAGACGGGGTTTATCCCTAAGAGATACTCATCTAACAATATGAGACGTCTACTCAACATAATGCACTCACACAAATCTGAAGATCAAGAATTATCAATTATTTCGCTGGATGCTGAAAAAGCATTTGATCAAGTAGAATGGAATTATATGGACAAAGTATTACAAAAATTTCAACTGGGGGAGAATTTTATTCTATGGATCAAGTTACTATATAACAAACCTACAGCTAGAATACTAACTAATAACATATTATCCTCGAAATTCCAACTATCAAGGGGAAATAGACAAGGATGCTCATTATCACCACAGCTGTTTGCTCTCATTATTGAACCGCTAGCAGGAAAAATTAGAATACACCCTGATATCTATGGATATAATACTAAAGATTCATATAATAAAATATCTTTATACGCGGATGATATATTACTGTACATTACAAAACCTCAAATCACTATACCAAATATATTAAATTTAATTGAAGACTTTGGATCTTTTTCTGGATATAGAATAAATTGGAATAAAAGTGAAATTATGTCAATAAAACCGAAAGATTCAACACATCTTTTAAAATTCCCTTTTAAAATAGCTACAGAAAAATTTAAATATTTGGGAATCGAAATTACCAGATCATATCAAGGTATGTTTAGGGCAAATTTTGACCCCTTACTTAATAAATTAAACACACTAATTAAATTCTGGAAAACGCTCCCGATGTCTTTAATAGGCCGAATAAACGCAATAAAAATGATCTTTTTACCACAAATTTTATACATATTTCAATCAATTACTATATACTTACCAAAGAAGTTTTAAAAAAAACTCGACTCAGATATCACTAATTTTATATGGGACTATAAATCACATAGAATACAAAAAACTCATCTGAATAAACCTAAAGTATTAGGGGGTTTAGCACTACCTAATTTTATATATTATTATTGGTCAGTAAATATTAAAAATATGATTCAACTGATGGATAACTCCGCCCTGCAAGTGGACTGGATTGTAATGGAGAAAGAGGATTGCTCCTCTAGAAACATTGGAGCGATCCTCCTCTCTCCAATGAAATTGAATAACATAAATTATAATAAGAACCCAATTATTCATAGTACAATCCGAATTTGGAAACAAATAAAACAAAATTTAAAATTAAGAAATTTATCACTTTTATTACCTATAGTCAATAACCCTTCGTTTAATCCTTCTATTATAGATAAAGCTTATACACAATGGGATAGATTAGGAATTAAAACGCTTGGTGACTTGTATGAAACTGGAAAATTACTTTCATTTCAACAATTACAAATAAAATATAAACTCGGAAATAATCAATATTTTAAATATTTTCAAATATGCGACTATTTGAAAAAATATACAAAAGATCATTATAATAACCCAGTAGATGTATTGGACGAGGCAATGCAGATAAAAGCGGAATCAGCAAACTTAATATCATATTTGTATAATATTATCTTAAATGCACAAATACCATCTACGGAGGGTATCAGAAGAGACTGGGAACAAGAGTTAGCTATTAAAATTTCAAAGGAAAGTTGGAATGAATACTTATTAAACGTGCATAAATGCTCGATTAATGTAAGACACACTTTAATACAATTTAAAATTTTACATAGATTATATTATTCGAAAACTAAAATTCATAAAATTTTCCCAAATGTATCATCTATTTGTGCTAAATGTCAATCCCAAGAAGCTACTATAACGCACTCATTCGTTTCTTGTACAAAAATTCAAAAATTTTGGAATGAAATTTTTGAAATCTTTACAAAGTTATTTAAAACAAGACTGATACCCAAAGCAGAATGGATTATCTTCGGTATAACGGAAGATGGTCCAGAACTAAATGTGTTTCAAAAGAAACTAATGGACTATGGGTTAATAACTGGAAAAAAGCTAATTTTGGAAGAAGGCTCCAATACCAACTATAAATATGTGGATTTCAAATATGTTTGAAACATTACACCTAGAAGAGATAAGACCCCTCCTAGCAGATAAACCAGATCACTTCCACCTGACGTGGTCTGCATTTATAGAATTATTACAAACATAGGGTGCAAAAGTACTTTAAAAAAATTGAGGTCAGATAAATTGAGGATGATAGTTGAAGAGTTGGTATGTCCCATTTACGTAATGCTCATAAAAATATTTGTTTCTCTCTTTTTCCTCTTTCTCTCTCTCTTTCTTTCCTAGGGTCTATTTCTTAACTCTTTTTCTTTTGTTTTTAATTTTGCTCTTATAGGGTCTTCGTCCTTTTTTGTTTTCACATTTCCTACACTTTCACTTTTTCCTTCACTTTCTTCTTTCTTTCAAACTTTTCCTTTTCTAGTGTAAAAAATAAATGGAGTACATTAATTGTAAGAAGATATAAATGACGAGTACTAATGTATGTGGTTGTAATGTAATGTACTTCTAATAAATAAAAATTAAATTAAAAAAAAAAAAAAAAAGAAGAAGATTACAGTAGTAGATGGGGACATGCTATGTCCTGGATGATGTTGTGCTTCTTCAGTATCACTGGAGTAACATTCATCAAGGCATTGCACCCTCCTGAGTTGGGCCTGCCGCTGATGGAGAGGTTTTGTGGTGTCTATTGACTGCTCCCTTTACAAGTGTTGTGGAACCTCCAAAATTATAAAGTATTTGTAAATATTTGAATATCATTAATCCAGTTGTACTTGATTTTACTTGTGAAGCATATCTTTACTCATTCAGTTATTCTCGACAATTTGAGCATCACTGTCAAGGTTAGTGGTTTTCCCCCATTGTTAATTGTACTCAAGACAGTGGTAGATTGCTTTCCCAAACCTTTCCATTCCTTCCGTTGAAAGTACTCCCACAGTTATACTAGGTAGGGAGTTGCAGCATTAAGAAGCAGTATCGATAAAGGAAAGGTGATTCATTTCTTGTTATCATGGGGCAAGCAATTCCTGACACCACAAAACCTCTCCATCAGCAGCCAGGCCCAATTCAGGAGGGTGCAATGCCTTGATGAATGTTACTCTAGCGATCCTGAAGAAGCACAACATCATCCAGGACATAGCATGTCCCCATCTACTACTGTAATCTTCTTTGTTTCCACCACTTGTGTACATTGGTCTCGGTCTCAATCAACCACCGCAAGGTGTCTCAATGTTCATAACACCTCTCATATCAGTGATCCCATCAACCAAGAAAGACAATGGTAACAGGCCCATGGGATCACCACATGCTGTGGGTACCTCTCTAGTCATGACTTGGAAATCCATTGCTGTTCCTTCATTCCTATCAAGAGCAAGGTGGGAGCATCATTCACTGCCTACGTAAGGATGTTCACATCCTCATGGGCTAAAAATGGAAGCCTGAGCAGTGAGGCCCACATCCTAAACAAGTGTAAACATGACCTAACACAGATCCTTCCTCTTTTACGCTGATGTTATCTTCAGATACAACTTCTCTATTTACCCTTTACATTTAAAAGTAATTCCTTATAATTCTATTTGTGTAATGGTTTTTAAATACACGAGAACAGAACATATCTGTGTGTGCTGAGGATGCATTTATTATAAGGATAGTAACTAAAAGACAGAGAAGCTCAAGTATCTGTGTTTGTCAGTGATTGGGATAAATTGTGGCAGATAATCTACAGTATGGTGCAAAGGAGAAGATTTATTCCAATTAGTTTTTACTAATATCAGCATCAAAGTCAATATTTATTATCCATCCTTAACTACCTTGGAGAGGATGGTGGTGAGCTGCCCTCTTGATGTTCTGCAATACTTTTGGTGAAGATGCTCTCACACAGCTATCTGGACTTAGTCAGAGTATTGGAACCACAGTCGTACAGCACAGAAACAGCTGCAACACGTCTATGCTGACCTAGTTTCCTCATCAAACTTAGTTCTTTCTAAACTCCAGAGTATACAAGCCCAGCCGCTCCATTCTCTCAGCATATGACCGTCCCGCCATCCCGGAAAATAAATTTGTAAACCTACGCTGGACTCCCTCAATAGCAAGAATGTCCTTCCTCAAGTTAGGGGACCAAAACTGCACACAATACTCCAGGTGTGATCTCACTAGGGCTCTGTACAACTGCAGAAGGACCTCTTTGCATCGATACTCAATTCCTCTTGTTTGAATCCTTTATCCTTTGAATGTAAAAGATGCCCTTCGTGTTCATATTAAACCTTATCATCTCACCTCAAACCTGTGTCCTCTGGTTCTTGATACCCCCACACTGGGTAAAAGGCTCTGTTCATTCAGCCTATCTATTCCCCTCAATAATTCAACTAACTCAGCCTCCTGCACTCCAAGGAATAAAGTCTGATGGAGCACAGTTTTTCAGGCCCATACAGCTGATCCAATATTGGTCTCAACACCACCTTCCCACTTTCCCCACGTCCCCTGACTTCTGTTGAGTTTATAGTCAATCATCCTCTACCTTGAACATAGTCAATGCGGCCTCTGCAGCTCCTTTGGGAAGATGACATCAAAAACTGTTGTGCCAGTCAGAGCAATATGGGATGACTTTGGAGTAATGACAAAACATTGTCCTCAATGAGAACTGTGCAATGGTCTTCTGATGTCTGCCAAAGCCATGGTCAACAGATTCACCTGTTGCAGGTGGACAGGAGAGGAGGAGGTCAAGTAGGTCAATCCCTTGTGTTGGCTCATTTTCTACCTGCTGTAGAAAGAGGCTGGCAGACACATCCTTCAGGGTTTGGCCATCTCAGTGAGTGGTCGTGTGACCAATCCACTCGCATTGATGAATGCTGAGGTCCACACCCAGTGTACACTCTGTACTCTTGCTTCTTTTAATGTCATTCGAGATTTTGCTCAGCTGACCAATAATCGTGGGCATTCATTAGGACAGTGAAAGCTTCCCATGGTGAAATCTGTGGGCTCCTTCCCATGAAGAGGCAAGTGAGGAAACAGTATGTTCTTTCTCCTTTCACCAGGGCCAATCCTCTCTCCGGGAATGGTTCAGTTTGTCCTAATGGGTGCAATGGAATTGCCAGCATGTTTAATGAACACAACCCTCTATGGACGTTTCTTCATCATGAAATGGCAGGACCTCCCTGGATTGCATGTACTCTCTCGTGGAACATAAGGCCCAGCAGGATGCAGCAAAGGACCTGGAGCTCTCCCACTTGAGATCCATTCGAAATGTACAACATCCCAAAGGTGCAAGTTCGATTCCAGATGGAATCTTTATTTGTTGTATAATTCTATATCTGAACCCATTTGTATCAACACCAGTGGTGCCGGAACCCTGAGCTGGAGGGGGGGTGTCATTTAGTTTGACAAGAGGCAGTGTCAGTTACTGTGCAGTGTGAGGGAACCTCAGCTTGTCCTGTGCTGGGCTCAAAGCCACGTTGCTGCCTCTCCAGAATTCCACACAAGTTCCTCTGCAGAAGGTCAGTAAACATCAGACATAATTCTTCATTGGTAAGAGTGGATTAAATGAACGGGATTAAATGATTGAAATGTAGTTTGCAAATCTGATGTACTTCTTCAAATGATATTGTGAAGTGTTCTCCTATTACAATGATGGTGTCTTCACTAAAAAGTGAACACATTTCAGTATTTTTAGATACATACATAGAAAATAGGTGCAGGATTAGGCCATTCGGCCCTTCGAGCCTGCACCGCCATTCAATATGATCATGGCTGATCATCCAACTCAGTATCCCGTACCTGCCTTCTCTCCATACCCCCTGATCCCTTTAGCCACAAGGGCCACATCTAACTCCCTCTTAAATATAGCCAATGAACTGGCCTCAACTACCTTCTGTGGCAGAGAGTTCCAGAGATTCACCACTCTCTGTGTGAAAAATGTTTTTCTCATCTCGGTCTTAAAGGATTTCCCCCTTATCCTTAAGCTGTGACCCCTTGTCCTGGACTTCCCCAACATCGGGAACAATCTTCCTGCATCTAGCCTGTCCAACTCCATAAGCATTTTGTACGTTTCTATAAGATCCCCCCTCAATCTCCTAAATTCTAGCGAGTACAAGCCGAGTCTATCCAATCTTTCTTCATATGAAAGTCCTGACATCCCAGGAATCAGTCTGGTGAACCTTCTCTGTACTCCCTCTATGGCAATAATGTCCTTCCTCAGATTTGGAGACCAAAACTGTACGCAATACTCCAGGTGTGGTCTCACCAAGACCCTGTACAACTGCAGTAGAACCTCCCTGCTCCTATACTCAAATCCTTTTGATATGAAAGCTAACATACCATTCGCTTTCTTCACTGCCTGCTGCACCTGCATGCCTACTTTCAACGACTGGTGTACCATGACACCCAGGTCTTGCTGCATCTCCCCTTTTCCTAATCGGCCACCATTTAGATAATAGTCTGCTTTCCTGTTTTTGCCACCAAAGTGGATAACCTCACATGTATCCACATTATACTGCATCTGCCAAACATTTGCCCACTCACACAGCCTATCCAAGGCACCTTCTGCAATCCAGGGAGGTCCTGCCATTTCATGATGAAAAAACCTCCATAGAGGGTTGTGTTCATTAAACATGCTGGCAATTCCATTGCACCCATCAGGATAAACTGAACCATTCCCGGAGAGAGGATTGGCCCTGGTGAAAGGAGAAAGAACATACTGTTTCCTCACTTGCATCTTCATGGGAAGGAGCCCACAGATTTCACCATGGGAAGCTTTCACTGTCCTAATGAATGCCCACCATTATTGGTCAGCTGAGCAAAATCTCGAA
Organism: Malacoraja senta; assembly: GCA_038087875.1. Classification (NCBI taxonomy): domain Eukaryota; kingdom Metazoa; phylum Chordata; class Chondrichthyes; order Rajiformes; family Rajidae; genus Malacoraja; species Malacoraja senta. The sequence continues at coordinate 53,598 of JAXLNO010004706.1, forward strand.
TGACATTAAAAGAAGCAAGAGTACAGAGTGTACACTGGGTGTGGACCTCAGCATCCATCATTGGGAGTAGCTTGGTCACACGACCACTCACTTAGATGGCCAAACCATGAAGGATGTGTCTGCCAGGCTCTTTCTACAGCAGGCAGAGAATGAGCCAACACAAGGGATTGAACTACTTGACCTCCTCCTCTCCTGTCCACCTGCAACAAGTGAATCTGTTGACCATGGCTTTGGCAGAAATCTGAAGACCATTGCACAGTTCTCATTGAGGACAATATTTTGTCATTACACCAAAGTCATCCCATATTGCTCTGACTGGCACAACAGTTTTTGATGTCATCTTCCCAAAGGAACTGCAGAGGCTGCATTGACTATGTTCAAGGTAGAGGATGATTGACTATAAACTCAACAGAAGTCAGGGGACGTGGGGAAAGTGGGAAGGTGGTGTTGAGACCAATATTGGATCAGCTGTATGGACCTGAAAAATTGTGCTCCCTCAGACTTTATTCCTTGGAGTGCAGGAGGCTGAGATAGTTGAATTATTGAGGGGAATAGATAGGCTGAATGAACAGAGCCTTTTACTCAGTGTGGGGGTAACAAGAACAAGAGAACACAGCTCACTGTCAGCACTGGATCACCACAAGGCTGCTGTCTCAGTCCCAAACCTTTCACCCTGTACACACACGACTGTGTCTCCACCCAGGAAAATACCATCATTATTAAGGATGCGGATGACACCACCATCCTGGGCCTCATCAAGGGGGGGGGGACGAGTCGGGCTACAGGAATCTGGTGAATGACATTCTTGCCTATGGTGAGGTGAACGACCTAAGCCTCAACACAGACAAGACAAGAGAAATAATAATGGGCTGACAGTTACAGATACCTGGGATTACAAGTAACATCAGATCTGAACTGGACTTTGAACACTGCCGCAACAGTGAAAAAAGCCCAGCAGAGACTGTACTTCATCAGGCTGCTCAGAAAAGCTGGTCTGCACTGTCGCCCTCTCACCCAGGTCTACAAAGGACTGATAGAGAGCATCCTCACCACAGGCATTACGGTGTGGTATGGAAACACCACACAGGCAGAGAGGAAGGCTCTGCAAAGAGTCATAAAGACTGCAGAGAGGATTATCAGAACGGAACTTCCCTCCATGGAAACAATCTACACACAGCGCTGTCAAAAAAGAGCAGAGAGAATCATCAGAGACACACTACATCCAGCTCACTCCCTGCTCAAACACAAAACCTGCACATACAACCTCAGGCACAGACGAGCGGACGGCATCGTCACAAACAGAACACGCTTTTTCAAGAGCTTCTTCCCTGCCACAGTGAGACTCTTGGCCAAAACAAAATGAACTGATGTCCTGACCCACCTCATAACATATCATAGTATATGTGTTTATAGTTTATAGATTATGTGTTTTTCTGTGTGTCTTTTTAACTTGACTTGACTTGACTCTCTGAACAACCGCACAAGAATTCCTATGTGTGCAAGCACAAATGGCAAATAAAGTTTTTGATTTGATTTGATTTGATTTGAGGTGAGATGATAAGTTTTAATATGAACATGAAGGGCATCCTTTACATTCAAAGGATAAAGGATTCAAACAAGAGGAGTTGAGTATAGAAGCAAAGAGGTCCTTCTGCAGTTGTACAGAGCCCTAGTGAGATCACACCTGGAGTATTGTGTGCAGTTTTGGTCCCCTAATTTGAGGAAGGACATTCTTGCTATTGAGGGAGCCCAGCGTAGGTTTACAAAGTTAATTCCTGGGATGGCGGGACGGTCATATGCTGAGAGAATGGAGCGGCTGGGCTAGTATACTCTGGAGTTTAGAAGGATGAGAGGGTATCTTATTGAAACATATAAGATTATTAAGGGTTTGGACACACTAGAGGCAGGAAACATGTTCGTGATGTTGGGAGAGTCCAGAACCAGGGACCACAGTTTAAGAATAAGGGGCAAGCCATTTAGATCGGAGATGAGGAAAACCTTTTTCACACAGAGGGTTGTGAATATGTAGAATTCTCTGCCTCAGAGGGCGGTGGAATCCGGTTCCCTGGATGCTTTCAAGAGAGAGCTAGATAGGGCTCTTGAAGATAGTAGAATCAGGGGATATGGGTAGAAGGCAGGAACATGGTACTGATTGTGGATGATCAGCCATGATCACATTGAATGGCGGTGCTGGCTTGAAGGGCCGTATGACCTACTCCTGCACCTATTGTCTATAAAGGGTAGTAGGTATATGTGATGAGCTGCCAGAGGAGGTAGTTGAAGCAAGTACTAACATTTCAATTAAAAGACACTTGAACAGGTTCATGGAAAGGAAATGTTTAGAGGGATATGGGGCAAATGGAACTAAGTTTGATGAGGAATCTAGGTCAGCATTGACCTGTTGCAGCTGTTTCTGTGCTGAACGACTCTGTGGTTCCATGACTCTGACTAAGTCCTGATAGCTGTGTGAGAGCATCTTCACCAAAAGTATTGCAGAACTTCAAGAAGGCAGCTCACCACCATCTTCTCCAAGGTAGTTAGGGATGGATAATAAATATTGACTTTGATGCGGATATTAGTAAAAACTAATTGCAATAAATCTTCTCCTTTGCACCATACTGTAGATTATCTGCCACAATTTATCCCAATCACTGACAAACACAGATACTTGAGCTTCTCTGTCTTTTAGTTATTATCCTTATAATAAATGCATCCTCAGCACACACAGATATGTTCTGTTCTCGTGTATTTAAAAACATTACACAAATAGAATTATAAGGAAATACTTTTAAATGTAAAGGGTAAATAGAGAAGTTGTATCTGAAAATACATCAGCGTAAAAGAGGAAGGATCTGTGTTAGGTCATGTTTACACTTGTTTAGGATGTGGGCCTCATTGCTCAGGCTTCCATTTTTAGCCCATGAGGATGTGAACATCCTTACGTAGCCAGTGAATGACGCTCCCACAGTGCTCTTGATAGGAATGAAGGAACAGCAATGGATTTCCAAGTCATGACTCGAGAAGCACCCACAACATGTGGTGATCCCATGGGCCTGTTGCCATTGTCTTTCTTGGTTGATGGGATCACTGATATGAGAGGTGTTATTGAAGTAGCCTTGGCAATGAACATTGAGACACCTTGCGGTGGTTGATTGAGACCGAGATCACTGTACACAAGTGGTGGAAACAAAGAAGATTACAGTAGTAGATGGGGACATGCTATGTTCTGGATGATGTTGTGCTTCTTCAATATCACTGGAGTAACATTCATCAAGGCATTGCACCCTCCTCAATTGGGCCTGCCGCTGATGGAGAGGTTTTGTGGTGTCTATTGACACTGCTCCCTTTACAAGTGTTGTGGAACCTCCAAAATTATAAAGTATTTGTAAGTATTTGAATATCATTAATCCAGTTGTACTTGATTTTACTTGTGAAGCATATCTTTACTCATTCAGTTATTCTCGACAATTTGAGCATCACTCTCAAGGTTAGTGGTTTCCCCCCATTGTTAATTGTACTCAAGACAGTGGTAGATTGCTTTCCTAAACCTTTCCATTCCTTCCGTTGAAAGTACTCCCACAGTTATACTCGGTAGGGAGTTGCAGCATTAAGAAGCAGTATCGATAAAGGAAAGGTGATTCATTTCTTGTTATCATGGGGCAAGCAATTCCTGACACCACAAAACCTCTCCATCAGCGGCAAGGCCCAATTCAGGAGGGTGCAATGCCTTGATGAATGTTACTCCAGTGATCCTGAAGAAGCACAACATCATCCAGGACATAGCATGTCCCCATCTACTACTGTAATCTTCTTTGTTTCCACCACTTGTGTACAGTGGTCTCGGTCTCAATCAACCACCGCAAGGTGTCTCAATGTTCATTGCCAAGGCTACTTCAATAACACCTCTCATATCAGTGATCCCATCAACCAAGAAAGACAATGGTAACAGGCCCATGGGATTACCACATGCTGTGGGTACCTCTCTAGTCATGACTTGGAAATCCATTGCTGTTCCTTCATTCCTATCAAGAGCAAGGTGGGAGCATCATTCACTGGCTACGTAAGGATGTTCACATCCTCATGGGCTAAAAATGGAAGCCTGAGCAGTGAGGCCCACATCCTAAACAAGTGTAAACATGGCCTAACACAGATCCTTCCTCTTTTATGCTGATGTTATCTTCAGATACAACTTCTCTATTTACCCTTTCCATTTAAAATTAATTCCTTATAATTCTACTTGTGTAATTTGTTTTAAATACACGAGAACAGAACATATCTGTGTGTGCTGAGGATGCATTTATTATAAGGATAGTAACTAAAAGACAGAGAAGCTCAAGTATCTGTGTTTGTCAGTGATTGGGATAAATTGTGGCAGATAATCTACAGTATGGTGCAAAGGAGAAAATGTATTCCAATTCGTTTTTACTAATATCAGCAACAAAGTCAATATTTATTATCCATCCCTAACTACCTTGGAGAGGATGGTGGTGAGCTGCCTTCTTGAAGTTCTGCAATACCTTTGGTGAAGATGCTCTCACACAGCTATCAGGACTTAGTCAGAGTATTGGAACCACAGTCGTATAGCACAGAAACAGCTGCAACACGTCCATGCTGACCTAGTTTCCTCATCAAACTTAGTTCCATATGCCCCATATCCCTCTAAACCTATCCTTTCCATGAACCTGTTCAAGTGTCTTTTAATTGAAATGTTAGTACTTGCTTCAACTACCTCCTCTGGCAGCTCATCACATATACCTACTACCCTTTATAGACAATAGGTGCAGGAGTAGGCCATTCGGCCCTTCAAGCCATTCAATGTGATCATGGCTGATCATCCACAATCAGTACCCTGTTCCTGCCTTCTCCCCATATCCCCTGAATCTACTATCTTCAAGAGTCCTATCTAGCTCTCTCTTGAAAGCATCCAGTGAACCGGACACCACCGCCCTCTGAGGCAGAGAATTCTACATATTCACAAACCTCTGTGTGAAAAAGTTTTTCCTCATCTCCGTTCTAAATGTCTTGCCCCTTATTCTTAAACTGTGGTCCCTGGTTCTGGACTCTCCCAACATCAGGAACATGTTTCCTGCCTCTATTGTGTCCAAACCCTTAATAATCTTATATGTTTCAATAAGATGCCCTCTCATCCTTCTAAACTCCAGAGTATACAAGCCGAGCCGCTCCATTCTCTCAGCATATGACCGTCCCGCCATCCCTGGAATTAACTTTGTAAACCTACGCTGGACTCCCTCAATAGCAAGAATGTCCTTCCTCAAATTAGGGGACCAAAACTGCACACAATACTCCAGGTGTGATCTCACTAGGGCTCTGTACAACTGCAGAAGGACCTCTTTGCATCAATACACAATTCCTCTTGTTTGAATCCTTTATCCTTTGAATGTAAAAGATGCCCTTCGTGTTCATATTAAACCTTATCATCTCACCTCAAACCTGTGTCCTCTGGTTCTTGATACCCCCACACTGGGTAAAAGGCTCTGTTCATTCAGCCTATCTATTCCCCTCAATAATTCAACTAACTCAGCCTCCTGCACTCCAAGGAATAAAGTCTGATGGAGCACAGTTTTTCAGGCCCATACAGCTGATCCAATATTGGTCTCAACACCACCTTCCCACTTTCCCCACGTCCCCTGACTTCTGTTGAGTTTATAGTCAATCATCCTCTACCTTGAACATAGTCAATGCCGCCTCTGCAGCTCCTTTGGGAAGATGACATCAAAACTGTTGTGCCAGTCAGAGCAACATGGGATGACTTTGGAGTAATGACAAAACATTGTCCTCAATGAGAACTGTGCAATGGTCTTCTGATGTCTGCCAAAGCCATGGTCAACAGATTCACCTGTTGCGGGTGGACAGGAGAGGAGGAGGTCAAGTAGGTCAATCCCTTGTGTTGGCTCATTTTCTACCTGCTGTAGAAAGAGGCTGGCAGACACATCCTTCAGGGTTTGGCCATCTCAGTGAGTGGTCGTGTGACCAAGCCACTCGCAATGATGAATGCTGAGGTCCACACCCAGTGTACACTCTGTACTCTTGCTTCTTTTAATGTCATTCGAGATTTTGCTCAGCTGACCAATAATCGTGGGCATTCATTAGGACAGTGAAAGCTTCCCATGGTGAAATCTGTGGGCTCCTTCCCATGAAGAGGCAAGTGAGGAAACAGTATGTTCTTTCTCCTTTCACCAGGGCCAATCCTCTCTCCGGGAATGGTTCAGTTTATCCTAATGGGTGCAATGGAATTGCCAGCATGTTTAATGAACACAACCCTCTATGGACGATTCTTCATCATGAAATGGCAGGACCTCCCTGGATTGCATGTACTCTCTCGTGGAACATAAGGCCCAGCAGGATGCAGCAAAGGACCTGGAGCTCTCCCACTTGAGATCCATTCGAAATGTACAACATCCCAAAGGTGCAAGTTCGATTCCAGATGGAATCTTTATTTGTTGTATAATTCTATATCTGAACCCATTTGTATCAACACCAGTGGTGCCGGAACCCTGAGCTGGAGGGGGAGTGTCATTTAGTTTGACAAGAGGCAGTGTCAGTTCCTGTGCAGTGTGAGGGAACCTCAGCTTGTCTTGTGCTGGGCTCAAAGCCACGTTGCTGCCTCTCCAGAATTCCACACAAGTTCCTCTGCAGAAGGTCAGTAAACATCAGACATAATTCTTCATTGGTAATAGTGGATTAAATGAACGGGATTAAATGATTGAAATGTAGTTTGCAAAACTGATGTACTTCTTCAAATGATATTGTGAAGTGTTCTCCTATTACAATGATGGTGTCTTCACTAAAAAGTGAACACATTTCAGTATTTCTAGATAGATACATAGAAAATAGGCGCAGGAGTAGGCCATTCGGCCCTTCGAGCCTGCACCGCCATTCAATATGATCATGGCTGATCATCCAACTCAGTATCCCGTACCTGCCTTCTCTCCATACCCGCTGATCCCTTTAGCCACAAGGGCCATATCTAACTCCCTCTTAAATATAGCCAATGAACTGGCCTCAACTACCCTCTGTGGCAGAGAGTTCCAGAGATTCACCACTCTCTGTGTGAAAACGTTTTTCCTCATCTCGGTCTTAAAGGATTTCCCCCTTATCCTTAAGCTGTGACCCCTTGTCCTGGACTTCCCCAACATCGGGAACAATCTTCCTGCATCTAGCCTGTCCAACCCCATAAGAATTTTGTACGTTTCTATAAGATCCCCTCTCAATCTCCTAAATTCTAGCGAGTACAAGCCGAGTCTATCCAGTCTTTCTTCATATGAAAGTCCTGACATCCCAGGAATCAGTCTGGTGAACCTTCTCTGCACTACCTCTATGGCAATAATGTCCTTCCTCAGATTTGGAGACCAAAACTGTACGCAATACTCCAGGTGTGGTCTCACCAAGACCCTGTACAACTGCAGTAGAACCTCCCTGCTACTATACTCATATCCTTTTGCTATGAAAGCTAACATAGCATTCACTTTCTTCACTGCCTGCTGCACCTGCATGCCTACTTTCAACGACTGGTGTACCATGACACCCAGGTCTCGCTGCATCTCCCCTTTTCCTAATCGGCCACCATTTAGATAAAAGTCTGCTTTCCTGTTTTTGCCACCAAAGTGGATAACCTCACATGTATCCACATAATACTGCATCTGCCAAACATTTGCCCACTCACCCAGCCTAACCAAGTCACCTTGCAGTCTCCTAGCATCCTCCTCACAGCTAACACTGCCCCCCAGCTTAGTGTCATCCGCAAACGTGGAGATGCTGCCTTCAATTCCCTCATCCAGTTCATTAATATAAATTGTAAATAGCTGGGGTCCCAGCACTGAGCCTTGCGGTACCCCACTAGTCACTGCCTGCCATTGTGAAAAGGACCCGTTTACTCCTACTCTTTGCTTCCTGTTTGCCAGTCAGTTCTCTATCCACATCAATACTGAACCCCCAATACAGTGTGCTTTAAGTTTGTATACTAATCTCTTTTGTGGGACCTTGTCGAAAGCCTTCTGAAAGTCCAGATACAACACATCCACTGGTTCTCCCTTATCCACTCTACTAGTTGCATCCTCGAAAAATTCTATAAGATTCGTGAGATATGATTTACCTTTCGTAAATCCATGCTGACTTTGTCCAATGATTTCACCACTTTCCAAATGTGCTGCTATCCCATCTTTAATAACTGACTCTAGCAGTTTCCCCACTACGCGTGTTAGACTAACTGGTCTGTAATTCCCCGTTTTCTCTCTCCCTCCCTTCTTAAAAAGTGGGGTTACGTTTGCTACCCTCCAATCCTCAGGAACTACTCCAGAATCTAAAGAGTTTTGAAAAATTATCACTAATGCATCCACTATTTCTGGAGCTACTTCCTTAAGTACTCTGGGATGTAGCATATCTGGCCCTGGTGATTTATCGGCCTTTAATCCATTCAATTTACCCAACACCAGTTCCCGACTAACCTGGATTTCACTCAGTTCCTCCATCTAATTTGACCCGCGGTCCCCTGCTATTTCCGGCAGATTATTTATGTCTTCCTTAGTGAAGACGGAACCAAAGTAGTTATTCAATTGGTCCGCCATATCCTTGTTCCCCATGATCAATTCACCTGTTTCTGACTGCAAGGGACCTACATTTGTTTTAACTAATCTCTTTCTCTTCACATAACTATAAAAATTTTGCAGTCAGTTTTTATGTTCCCTGCCAGTTTTCTTTCATAATCTATTTTCCCTTTCCTAATTAAGCCCTTTGTCCTCCTCTGCTAGCCTCTGAATTTCTCCCAGTCCTCTGGTATGCTGCTTTTTCTGGCTAATTTGTACGCATCATCTTTTGCTTTGATACTATCCCTGATTTCCCTTGTTATCCATGGATGCACTACCTTCCCTGATTTATTCTTTTGCCAAACTGGGATGAACAATTGTTGTAGTTCATCCATGCAGTCTTTAAATGCCTTCCATTGCATATCCACCGTCAACCCTTTTAGAACTAATTGCCAGTCAATCTTGGCCAATTCACATCTCATACCCTCAAAGTTACCTTTCTTTAAGTTCAGAACCATTGTTTCTGAATTTACAAAGTCACTCTCCATCCTAATGAAGAACAACCATATTATGGTCACTCTTGCCCAAGGGGGCACGCACAACAAGACTGCTAACTAACCCTTCCTCATTACTCAATACACAGTCTAGAATAGCCTGCTCTCTCGTTGGTTCCTCTACAGGTTGGTTTAGATAACTATCCCGCATACATTCCAAGAAATCCTCTTCCTCAGCACCCCTGCCAATTTGATTCACCCAATCTATATGTAGATTGAAGTCACCCATTATAACTGTTTTGCCTTTGTTGCACGCATTTCTAATTTCCTGTTTGATGCCATCCCCAACTTCACTACTACTGTTAGGTGGCCTGTACACAACACCCACCAGCGTTTTCTGCCCCTTAGTGTTTCGCAGCTCTACCCATACCGATTCCACATCCTCCAAGCTAATGTCCTTCCTTTCCACTGCGTTAATCACCTCTCTAACCAGCAACGCTGCCCCATCTCCTTTTCCTTTCTCTCTATCCCTCCTGAATATTGAATATCCCTGGATGTTCAGCTCCCAGCCTTGGTCACCCTGGAGACATGTCTCCGTGATCCCAACTATATCATAATCATTAATAGCTATCTGCACGTTCAACTCATCCACCTTATTACGAATGTTCCTTGCATTGAGACACAAAGCCTTCAGGCTTGTTTTTACAACGCTCTTACCCCATTTACAATTATGTTGAAAAGTGACCCTTTTTGATTTTTTCCCTGGATTTATCTGCCTGCCACTTTTACTTTTCACCTTGCTACCTATTGCTTCCGCCCCCATTTTATACCCCTCTGTTTCTCTGCTCACCCATTTAAGAACACCACCACCTCTTATTCTCTGTTTATTATTGTTTTCTTCTTTCCCCCCTACATGTTGGGTCTGAGTGCTTTCCTTCTCTGCCTCCTGCCTCACACACTGTCTAATAGCTTTCTCTATTTGAGTCCCTCTATTTTTGCTACATCCGACTGATTAAAATCTAAAATAGCGGTGTTTCTCTTGACTATTCAAATGCACTTTATTCTTTCCACACATTTCAAATTTCCTGTTTCCTACCTGTTGTATGAAAAGATTTCAATATATAACCTTGTTTGTTGTTTCTGGTTTCCAAAACAATGTTTTGATCTTTAAAAAAAAAAAATTGTTTGATGAATCATTTACCTCCACAGATGCTGCCTGAGCTGATGAGTTCCTCCAGGAATTTGTTTTTGGGTTTTTTGCTTCAGGGAGAAGAAGTGGATGTGTTGAATTTTCAGTAGGTCTTTGATAAAACCATGCATAAAAGATCAACAAGGAATATTAAAATATGTGGATTTGGCAATGTTCAACTGGGATGGATTGAAAATTCTTTCGCAGGCTAGGAACCGAGACTTCTTTTGGGTGGCACATGGTGACTAATGAGCCATCATTGAAACCATTGCTTGAGCCTGTTATTTTCAATGTACATTAATGATTTTGACAAGGAAGTAAATTTAATATTTCTAAGTTTGATGACATGAAACTGAGAGTAATTAGGAGAAGCAAAGAGGATGCTAAGAGATTTCCAGGTGATCTCAGTCAATAGACAATAGACAATAGGTGCAGGAGTAGGCCATTCGGCCCTTCGAGCCTGCACCGCCATTCAATATGATCATGGCTGATCATCCAACTCAGTATCCTGTACCTGCTTTCTCTCCATACCCCCCTGATCCCTTTAGCCACATCTAACTCCCTCTTAAATATAGCCAATGAACTGGCCTCAACTACATTCTGTGGCAGAGAATTCCAGAGACACTATCTAGCTCTCTCTTGAAAGCATCCAGAGAACTTGCCTCTACCGCCCTCTGAGGCAGAGAATTCCACAGACTCACCACTCTCTGTGAGAAAAAGTGCTTCCTCATCTCCGTTCTAAATGGCTTCTTATTCTTAAACTGTGGCCCCTGGTTCTGGACCCCCAACATCGGGAACATGTTTCCTGCCTCTAGCGTGTCCAAGCACTCAACAAACTTATATGTTTCAATGAGATACCCTCTCATCCTTCTAAACTACAGAGTGTACAAGCCCAGCTGCTCCATTCTCTCAGCATATGACAGTCCCACCATCCCGGGAATTAACCTTGTAAACCTACGCTGCACTCCCTGAATAGCAAGAATGTCCTTCTTCAAATTAGGCGACCAAAACTGCACAAAATACTCCAGGTGTGGTCTCACTAGGGCTCTGTACAAATGCAGAAGGACCTCTTTGCTCCTATATTCGATTCTTCTTGTTATAAAGGCCAACATGCCATTTGCCTTCTTCACTGCCTGCTGTACCTGCATGCTTACTTTCATAGACTGATGAACAAGGACCCCCAGATCCCGTTGTACTTCCCCTTTTCCCAACTTGACACCATTTAGATAGCAATCTGTCTTCCTGTTTTTGCTACCAAAGTGGATAACCGCACATTTATCCGCATTAAATTTCATCTGCCATGCATCTGCCCACTCCCCCAACCTGTCCAATTCATCCTGCATTCTCATTGCATCCTCCTCACAGTTCACACTGCCACCCAGCTTTGTGTCATCTGCAAATTTGCTACTGGTACTTTGAATCTCTTCATCCAAATCATTGATGTATATTGTAAATAGCCATGAGGACCCTGGGATGCAGACCATCAGGACCAGGGGATTTATCATCCTTCAGTCCCATTAGCCGACCCAATACTATTTCTCGCCTAATGGAAATTTATTTCAGTTCCTCTACCTGCTTAGATCCTCTGTCCTCCAGTACATCTGGGAGATTGTTTGTGTCTTCCTTAGTGAAGACAGATCGGAAGTACCTGTTCAACTCTTCTGCCATTTCCTTGTTACCCATAATAATTTCACCCGTCTGCCTTCAGGGGACCCACATTTGACTTTGCTACTCTTTTTCCCTTAACATATCTAAAGAAGCTTTTACAGTCATTCTTTATATTCCTGGCCAGCTTCCCTTCATACTTCATATTTTCAGCCCGTATTGCCCGTTTTGTTTCCTTCTGTTGTCCTATGAAAGTTTCCCAATCCTCTGGCTTCCGGCTACTCTTTGCTGTGTTGTACATCTTTACTTTTAGTTTTATTCTATCCCTAACTTCTCTTGTCAGCCACGGTTGCCTCCCACTCCCCTTAGTTGAGAAAAAATCAGGAAGTAAAACAGCCCAGAGCTCAAAATAGACGAATCATTGTGGTTGAATTGCATAAAAGCTCTTAATGCAGCATTAATCATTGCTCTGAATTTTGCTTCAGGTCCTGAATGTGATATGAGTTTGTATGTTGGTTGCAGCAAGCTTCAGTGCGTCCCTCAGCACGTTTTCCTGCAATCTGGAGTGGGTCAGGTGGCAACATTCCCTGATGGACCACACTTTAACATATTGTTGCTTCATTCCTCAGCACAGTAACAGTGTGTGGGAGATGGGGCAATGTTCCTGTCCTTATAATCCAGCTTTGACCCAGAGTGAGCAGCACCAGAACAGAAGTATTGCAATTGAAGTTTTATCTTTAGAAACAAAAGAGACACTTCCTCACTCTTACATTCAATGCCTTAGCATTGAAGGCAAGCATACCATACGCCTTCTTCACTACCCTAACTACTTGTGCTGCCACCTTCCGTGATCTATCAACGTGGACTCCAAATGCACTGAAGATATGTGTCTCAAACTGGCTCAGTCTAAAATTCTATGTTATTTCCCACAGGGAATCCACAAAATGAGGTCCAGGTTTTTCTGCAGCAGTTTGCCAGTTTGTTTGATGTTCGGTGTCTTTGTTTTTATCAGAACTGAACGAGGAGGAGGACTCAAATGCAGGCTCAGACACAGGGCAGATCAGTTTCCAGAGATACACAGGTAAGCAAAAACGGAGACAACAGTACAATCTAGGAGCAGGCAAAAACAGTGGTCGAAGACAGGCACTGGTCGAGATAACAAGGTCCAAAGATTTCTAGAGCTGGCACGAGGTGATACAAAGTAACATACACAACGAACTGGCAATGAGAACTAACACACAAAGGGCTTAAATACACAGCCTAACAGGGGATAACGAGACACAGGTGAAACCCATCAGGGCGGGGCCAACAATCACACGAGGGGAAAGGACATGACAGGAAATGGGACCTGAAACAAGAGGAGATGTGAGACACCAAAATAAAACAAGAATGCAACCAATAATACTAAAAACAATAAGAAACAGAAACTAGATCAAACGTGAGGCCAGACACAGTGAGAACCAGAATGCAACAAGAGACACAACAAGAAAGAACTCAACTGAATAAATCTCATCTTTAACGTTCAATGCTGCATTTTAAGAGTTATTCACATTTTAGGCATTACTATCCCTTTTCCACTAGCCATGCCCGTCAGCTGTGCCTGCGCAGTAATGCCTGCATATTCTACATCACAATGGGAAGCCAATGGGCGGGAATGGATGCTCTGTCGGAGAGCCGCTAATAATGGATGCGGGAAGGGGGATGGAGTGAGTACGTGGGCGGGAGGGGGAGGAAGGGCAAGGAGCAGAGTGGGGGGGTGAGATCAGGAGCGTCACAACCAGAATACGTCAGCCACGCCTGCGTAGTTGGGGCTATGGGTGAGTGGTGGAATATTGCGTTGGGGGACCAGGTCTCCTGTGTCAGAATGAACTTAGTCGAGTGAACATTAAACTACTTTCCCTGCAACAGCAGCCAACTAGGATGACTTTAACCAGGGGATGTAACCCGGTCCAAAACAAAGTGCTGGAGGTACTTGGCAGATCATACACCATCTACCCGACCACAAAGGGAATGGACAGATGCTGTCGTTTCCTGTTGGGACCCTTTCAGACTGATGGAGTCGGGCAGAGAAAGTGGGAAAGAGGTGGGAGCAGGACAAAGCCTGTGATGTGATTAGTGGATACAGGGGAGAGGGTGATGGGTTGTGACATTGGCTAGGGATGACAAGGAGACAAAAGGTGCAACAGATGAGAAGAGTGAAACGTAAAGCTGGAGGGGGGGATATGGGTGGAAGGGGATAGAGTGAAATATGAGACTGGTTTGGAAGGTGAGCATACACAGGGAAGGAGCAGAGTGACCAAGGTGTTGAGGGAAGTGTTAACACCAGGGTGGGGGTGCAGGGAAAGAGGGGGTTCCTATCACCAGGGTGGGGGGTGCAGGGAAAGAGGGGGTTCCCATCACCAGGGTGGGGATGCAGGGAAAGAGGGAGCTCTTAGCTGAGGACATGTGAAGGAAAATGTCAATGTGTGAAGTTGGCAGCCCTGCATTCAGGTCCTGATGCAAAATTCAGAGCAATGGTCAAGGCTGCTTGAAGAGCTGTCTTGCAATTTAACCACAATGATTTGTCTATTCTGAGCTCTGGACTGTTTCACTTCCTGTTTCTTATCTGACTAAATTTCACAATGTGTAAATAAACATCAGAAGTGTGAAGGACAAAGAAAACATCAAACCATCCCAAAACCTATTGAAACATGCAAAAGAGAATCAGGGGTGGATTATTTGTCACTTTGAGCCTGTTCAATCATTCCAAACAATCTCATATTCCAATTCTCTCCCGATAGTTTTTGATGCATTTTATGTCAAATAAATCTATCCCCTACTTAACAGGATTCAGTGACCTGCCATCTACCATTTTCTGTGGGGTGAATTTCAATGGCTCACCATATTCACAATGAAGAAATGTCTCAGCCCTAAATGTTTCACCCCTTATCTTGAGTCCAAACCCCCTTGTTCCAGATCCTACAGTCACTGGAAATATCTTTATGTATCGAGTCTGTCTAGCTCTGCATTGAATTTTGTTTAATTTAGAGAGGTCATGTTTAAGTCTTCCAAACTCCAGTGACTACTGGCTCAGTCAGCTCCTCCTCTCCTTACACATTAGTCCTGCCATTCCAGGAATCAGTCTGGTCAGCCTTGGCTGCATTACATCTGTGACTGAAAAACCCTTTCTCCGGTAAGGAGAGCACAAAGACATGTTTGGAGAGACATGGGCCAGGCACAGCCAATTGTGATGGGGTCAGTTGGACATCTTGGTCAGCATGTGTGTGTTGGGTCGATGTGTCTATTTCCATGCTGTACAGCTCTATGACTCTCTGCTGCATCTGTGTATATTTGGCAAGTAACTCAACTGACTGACATCACATGGAAAACTCTTTGCATCCTCTTTGCTTCTCCTACTTACTCTCAGTTTCATGTCATCAAACTTAGAAACATTAAATTTGTTTCCTTGTCAATACCATTGATGAACATTGAAATTAACGGACTCAAGAACTGGATTGATTCTGGATCATTCATCACCAACTGCCACCCTAACGAAGTCTCCTCTCTGTTTCCTGTCTGCCAAATAATTTTCAATCCATGCCTGTTTAATATTGCCTAATCCACATATTTAAAAATTCAAAGACCTTCTGAAAATTCGACACATCCACTTGTTCTCCCTGAAACAAACAAAAACAATCTGCTGGAGGGACTCAGTGGGTCAGGCAGCATCTGTCGAGGAAAATGTGCAGATGACCCTGTATCGTGACCCTTCTTCAGTTGCCAATGGTCATCTGTCCATTTACTTCCACAGATGATTCCTGATCCACAAATTCCCTCCAGCAGTTTGCTCTTTGCTCGTGTTTCCAGAATCTGCAAACTCTTGGGTCTCCAAATCTTCTCCCTTATCTATTCTACATGGTACATCACCATCATCTCCAATAGATTTGTTTGCCATGATTTCACACGTAAATTCAAAAAGACATTGTCTTATCGCATACATTATTTAAAAATATCCAAACACTGTTTTGGAACCTGGAAACACCAAACCAGGTTGGAGATTGAAATATTTTCATCCAACAAATAGCAAACAGGAAATGTAATAAGTAGAAAACAATAAAGAGCAGTGATTTAGTAGAGAAACATCACAATAGACAATAGACAATTGGAACAGTAGAAACACCACTAGTTTATTTTTTAATCAGTGGGAAGTAGCAACAATAATTTTTAAAATTATGCTTTTTGGTCAAGATACCAACAATGCAATAGTTAGTTATTATCGTTATAATAAATGCATCCTCAGCACACATGCCCCATGTTCTGTTCTCATAGTAATAAAAAATTACATAAATAGAATTACACGGAATTAATTTTAAATGTAAAGGGTAAATAGAGAAGTTGTGTCTGAAGATAACATCAGCGTAAAAGAGGAAGGATCTGTATTAGGTCCTGTTTACACTTCTGCTGTGAAACTCAGCAAGTGCCTCAACGGAGACATTTGCACCAGATAAGACAGGGGGTGATGTTTAGAATGTGAGAATGACGGACAGTGTGAGTTGGAGGGGGAGATGAGATGAATTACAAAGAGAAAGATTCAGGAGCTGGGGGGAAATATCAAAACAGAGGGTGAGCAGCAATAAAAATGAATTGTATTTCTCTGCAGAATTCACACAATATGCGGGAAATGAGTTGTTAACCCGGATTAAGGAAGGAGCCTGATTAGATTTCTTGTCACAATGAGGACGACACTAACTCCTGAGCTGATGATGAGCTGCACTTTGTGATGCCCTCCAGAATTTTTGCTTATAAATCTATGTTTTTGGATGTGGGCCTCAGTGCTTAGGCTTCCATTTTTAACCCATGTGGATGTGACCATCCTTATTTCACCAATGAGGTGTTTAGTAAATGACGTAAATGATAGGAGTAGGCCCCACAAATAACGAAGGATCTGCAATGTATTTCCAAGTTATGATGGTGACTAACTGGGTAAATTTGTGCCACTCCGCTAACTTGACCAAGCAATTCTGGGTATGGATTGTGTTTGCATATTGTGGATATATTTTCTAGCACTGATGCAGTCATCAATGTAATGGGGATAGAGTTTGGGGATAGGGCCAGTGTACACCTGGAACACAATGTATCTCTCGTTTCTATATCTCTCGGCTGTGAAGATCTTGGTGCAACTCTGTGAGGTTGGGCTTGGAGAACACCAAATGACATGGGGAAAAACTTGTGATTGTGAAAATGTTTGCTGGAGGTTCTACCTTGAGTGAAATTCAGAGCTGAGGAGAAAATTGCTCTCAATATTGGACTTACTTTGAAAAATTGTAGTAGCTTGATTATCATATGCAGCTCATTGGTGACCTCCTAAGTCCAACCTCCACCATGGTCTGATGCAATTGAATATTGGTTTGAACAATCGGACCAACTACAGCATGAACAGGCAAGAATATTGACCGTTCCATTTATGACAAAACAACAGATTCTGTCATTTGCCATTATCATAGACATTTCAAACATCACACAGTCATCTGCTTGAATATGCGTAACTGGAAACTATTCTAACTGCAGTTGTGAATAGCATTAATTATACTTGTCTTTCTCCAGACTGGTTAGCACTCTACAAAAGCTTTTCTCTTTACCTCAGAAACGTGACACTGAACTAAACTGAATTGAACTGGAAGGGACGTGATTTATTCCCAGAGGTTGTGAATGTCTTGGTGCAAACTGTGCGGTTTGATTTGGAGAAAACTGAAAGTTGCAGAAAAAAAACGTGTGATATTCCACTCCTACAACCATTTATTAAACTGTTCCAGCCTGTTCTGCTTTAGATTTTACAAGGACATAGAAACGTAATGAATAATGAAGAGAGACACAAAATGCTGGAGTAACTCAGCGGGACAGGCAGCATCTCTGGAGAGAAAGAATGGGTGACGTTTCGTGTCGAGACCTTTCTTCAGACCCAGATTTCTTCGAACCGAAACGTCACCCATTCCATCTCTCCAGAGATGCTGCCTGTCCCGCCCAGTTACTCCCGCCCAGTTACTTTAGTGTCTATATTCGGTATCAAGCAGCATCTGTAGTTCCTTCCAACACGAAACTTTATCAATGTATTTTTGTCTCCATTGTTTCCACTAGAAACTTAATGAAGCTAAATTACCAGCATCTGCCATTTTACCCATTTGGGCTTTCTTCTTTGTTGCGTGGTCAATCTAATGTATCCATGCTCATGTGGATTTTATTTTTCCCATTTCTCTGGCAATCCTCTGGGCCTGATTGAGGATGTTCAACGTCCTCGCCGTTCTGTTGCCCACTCAATTAATTGTCTGACTAGTGAGGTACAAATGAGTTAAAACCATTCTACCGAGAAGCAGGAAGTAAGTGGGTCAAGAATGAAAATGTCGGCGTACAGATGAGTCGTTTCAGTCAAGGCAAACCGACTGAATGTGGTTGTGAAATCCCAGATTACAGCAGTGACAATATTCCAGTGGCAGATTCCACAGAGGAATGGTCCTTCCCCGTGTAATTGTGTGCGGTTAATTCTCAAATGGTCCGGGCCCAGGGTTTTCAAAGTGGCTGTGTTCAATACAACACTTGCCAACTAGCAATTTACTGCAGCATTTCCTTTGCAAATTATTTAGTGTCCCTGTTCCGTTCAAGATGACACGACGATCAAACATTCTTAAGTATGATTTTATAGATCATCACCACTTCAAATGGTGACATTTGTTTTAGAGAAATGCAAGGTGGTTATGCGGGTTATTCTCAGAGGCTGTGAAGGTCTTGGTGCACTCTGTGAGGTTGAACTTGGAGAACACTGCAAGATGCAGGAACAATTTGGATGCGAATGAAAATATTGGCTGGAGGTTCCACCTTGAGTGAAATTAAAAGCTCGGGAGAAAATTTGCATTCAATATTGTACTAAGATTGAAAATAATCTATGATCCTGATTATCAAATGAACCTCCTTTGTAACCCCCTAAACCCACCGTGATCTGATACGTTTAGATATAAATTTAAACTGCAGGACCAGCTATAATGGTATATGGACATATAATGGCATATGGACACACTGATCTGTTTTGTAGTCAATGCCTACTATGTTCTGTTGTGCTGAAGCAAGAATTTCATTGTCCTATCAGGGACACATGACAATAAACTCACTTGAACTTGTGCTAAAGCTTTAACATCGCTGCAAGGCGTGAATATTGACCATGTTCCCTTCGTTACAAAACAGCAGATTCCCTCGTTTGTCATTATCTTAGACATTTGCCACCCACTAATAGCATTTAATATAAGAAGGTTCCAAGTCTAAACTTATCCAATATATTTGTGATCTCAGGAAATTCCCGATTTGGTTTGTCCAAATTAGCTTTTACAAGATGATTTTTAATCTGAGGCAAACATTATCAACACAAATGGTGTCTGAATCCTGAGCTGGAAAGAAAGAGGAAGGGTGTTTGCCCTTCCAAAGAAACTGTGTGAGACTGTGAATCTCAGTGTATCGCCGTGCTTGGAGCTTTGTTGCTCAGTCTCTGTACTCATTCACCATCAGTCTCTTCTCACAAGGTAGGTGACCTCACTGCAGTCTCACTTCATGTCAAAGAGTGGTTTAAAAGGTATCCACAAACTGAACAATGTTGGATGTCCTGTAAACTGTGATTTATCACTCATTCAATCAGTTTGTTCCACTTTAGATTTGACAAGGGCATACACACTTTATTAATCTCGTTTTGTCTCCTTTGTTTCTCACAGCTAAATGACCAGCATATGCCATTTTCCTACTGGTTTCAATAGACAATAGGTGCAGGAGTAGGCCATTCAATGTTATCATGACTGATCTTCCCCAATCAGTACCCCGTTCCTGCCTTCTCCCCATATCCCCTGACTCCGCTATCTTTAAGAGCCCTATCTAGCTCTCTCTTGAAAGCATCCAGAGAACCAGCCTCCACCGCCCTCTGAGGCAGAGAATCCCACAGACTCACAACTCTCTGTGAGAAAAGTTTCTGAAGAAGGGTTTCGGCCCGAAACGTTACCTATTTCCTTCGCTCCATAGATGCTGCTGCACCCGCTGAGTTTCTCCAGCATTTTTGTGTACCTTCTCTGTGAGAAAAAGTGTTTCCTCGTCTCCGTTTCCAAGTCAATCTAAATTGAATACTTTTTTCCCCCGTTTCGCCGACAACGTCCTGGGACCGTTTGAGAATATTGAATGTCCCTTGCCATTCTGTTGCCTTCTCTGTTCATTGACTCACTAGCGAGGTCTGATTTAGTTGAGAATATTTTACCGAGTGGTAGGAGGTAATTGAGTCAAACATTAAAAAGGCGGAGTTCAGATGAGTGATTTGGGACAAGGCAAACCGATAGCGGTTGAATATGGTGGTGAAATCCCAGATTACTGAAGTGACAATATTCTAGCGCAGAGTCCACCGAGCGAATGTATTTTCCCCGTGTAATTGTGTGCGGCCAATTCTAAAGTGCCCCGGGGTCAGGAGTTTCAAACTGGCTGTACTCAATACAACATTTGCCAACTACCAATTTACTGATCCTTAGTCTAAAACTGCACCTTATTTCCAAACAGAGAATGTACAAAATGAGGCCGAGGTTTCTCTGCAGCAGTTTGCCACTTGGTTTGATGTTCGGTTTCTTTGTTTTCCTGCTTCGACCAGTTTCCACACAGAGTAAGTGCTTTCTCTTCGCTGGTCACAATCACCTTGCATTAATTATCATTGTCCGTGTAAACCCGCACCCATTGTCAATCTCGCTTTACTCTCAACATCCCTGAATGTGCTGCTGCCTCACAAATCCACGCCATCCTTGCTGGACCTCCATTCCACATCCCTGTATGTGTTGCTGCCTCATAAATCCACACCATCCTTGCTGGACCTCCATTCCACATCCCTGTATGTGTTGCTGCCTCACAAATCCACACCATCCTTCCTGGACCTCCATTCCACATCCCTGAATGTGTTGCTGCCTCACAAATCCACACCATCCTTGCTGGACCTCCATTCCACATCCCTGTATGTGTTGCTGCCTCACAAATCCACGCCATCGTTGCTGGACCTCCATTTCTGAGCCCATCCCATCAACTCCCTCTCCTTCTCCAGCATCGACACGGTCCTTATCAAAGTCAGAAATGGCCTCCTGTGAGCTTGTTGCAGAGTTAAACTCTCCCTCCTCATCCCGCTCAGCCTCTGCAGCCTTTGACACGGTTGTCCACACCATCCTTCCCAACATCTCCTCGCCACAGTCCAGGTGGGTGGAACTGCCCTCGACTTATCGATCCAGTCACAGCCCGAGAACCCCGTACAATTTCTTCACGCTCCCACAAAATTCCTTCAAAACCAGGTGGAGTTCCTCCACTACCCCCAACACAACCCCCTATCCCCACCTCCGTCTCCCTGTCTCCCACTCACTCACTTCTCTCATGTGATGAAATATCCCTGCATCCATCAGGCCAGGTTATTCCAGACATACCTCTTCACAAACCGTGTCTTCCTCGCTGGGGTTTCCAAGGAAGACCACAACTGTCTGGAATTAAATTCAGTTCAAAATTAATGATTACAGATATGGGGTGGGTGGGGAAAATGTGTTTTAAATATTAATTCTTCATTGCTCGTATTCGCAACAGAAAACAGAAATCGAATGTATTTCTTGGAAAACCGAGGCGACATTGTGTTAAACGGACCAGACAATGCTGAGAAAGACACTCTTGTTGTCTGGAAATGGAAACCACACTCAGGGAAGGAAATCGGAAAATTGTCGACTTTTAGAAGAACGAGGGACTATTGGAGCAAAGTGAAGGCCGCTGGCGAGAGTAAAGTTGACTTGTACCCGGAGATGAAAGTGAATCCCTATACCCTTGATCTGACAATTGATAAACCCACATTTAAATGGGCGGGAATTTTCACTTTGGCTCAAACAGAACCGAGAAAGCAAATCCTGAAACAATATGAAATATTTCGGATGAAAGGTGAGTGGGTGCGATAAGGATCAATAATGTTTAATTTATCTCTGTAAATATTGTCACCTATAATGATGAGAGATGGCGGGAATTGTGAGACTTCTTCAACCCGGTGAAAAGTAAAACAACTGGGGAAGTGTTTTTGTTAATTGATTCTGTAATGATCAGCAGGGGTGATAATAGTTTGATGACTTCACTGGGAACAGCAAATCAATGAATCGACCCGCAGCGAATACCGTGGTCTTCTTGCCTGCACACGGTAAGGTGATCGCGGCAAGGTGGTATGGAACCAATGTCTCCATGCAGTGGCCCTGGGGTGACACTGCTACTTAATGTTACCCTGTGACCAGGTGGATGGAAGTCCATCGCCTGTGGAACATGGGCTCTGCCATAGAGTTCACCTCTTGAGAGCAATCAGATACACCTAGAAGGAGTGGAAATAGATGGATTTTCAACAGTTTGTGAATATTTGAAACAGAGCATGTGTAAATACAACAACACCTGAATGTTGCCGGTTCCACCTGCAGTCCACGGTGAACAGCCGGCATTTCACTGCGTCAATGTGACCAGCCACGGGTGTCAGGGGTCTGAGAGCACTGGGGGAGAAGTTGTTCTGACTTCCAGCTAGGCTGTCAGCTTTAGGCCCGGTTATTGGATGAACCATGACATCCGCACTCTTCTGAAGTCCAGATCCCGGGCATTCAGGTCTGGAGATGCCGAGGTATACAAGAAGTCCAGATACAACCTTGGTAAGGCCATCAAAAGTCCAAAAGGGACTTTGCTCCAAGCTGGAGGATGAGACAGATGTTCGGCAACTGTGGCAGGGCTTAAATGCCATCACCTCCAACAAGGCAAATTCATGAGGCAGCTCAAATGTCAGCGAAACATCACTCCCTGACGAGCTCAATGCGTTTTACGCACGGTTTGATAGGGAGAACACCGATGTGCCTTCCCGAGCCCCCATTCGCTGTGATGGTATTTCAGTCTCAGTCACAGAGGCCGACGTCAGGAAATCCTTCAAAGGGGTGAACCCTCGATAAGCACCTGGACCTGATGGTATACCTGGTCGTGTTCTAAAAACCTGTGCGGACCAACTGGCTGGAGTTTTTACGGACATTTTCAACCTCTCACTTCTGAGGTCTGAGGTTCCCACCTGCTTTAAAAGGGCATCAATTATACCGGTGCCCAAGAAGAGTAAGGTAACATGCCTCAATGACTATCGACCTGTGGCACTAACGCCTGTGGTGATGAAGTGCTTTGAGAGGTTGATCATGACGCAGATCAACTCCTACCTCGACAAAAACCTGGACCCACTGCAGTTCGCTTACCGCCACAACAGATCAACGGTGGATGCGATCTCGCTGGCTCTCCACTCCGCTCTGGACCACTTGGACAACAAATACTCATATGTCAGGCTGTTATTCATCGATTACAGCACGGCATTTAATACAATCATCCCCTCCAAGCTGGTTACCAAACTCTCAGATCTGGGTCTCTGCGCATCCCTCTGCAATTGGATCCTCGACTTCCTCATTCACAGACCACAGTCGGTTCGTATTGGTGGAAATGTGTCAGCCTCGATAACAATCAGCATGGGAGCACCTCAAGGCTGCGTGCTCAGCCCCCTGCTGTACTCACTCTATACTCATGACTGTGTAGCCGGACATAGTGCGAACTCCATCATCAAGTTCGCTGATGACACCGCTGTTCTGGGACGTATCACTGATGGGGATGAGTCAGAGTATAGAAGTGAGATCAAGCAACTGTCCATATGGTGCCAGCACAACAACCTGGCCCTCAACACCAGCAAAACCAAGGAACTGATTGTGGACTTTGGAAGGAGTAGGATGGGGACCCACAGTCCTGTTTATATCAACGGGTCGATGGTTGATAGGGTCAAGAGCTTCAAATTCCTGGGCGTGCACATCTCTGAAGATCTTTCCTGGTCCGAGAACAATGATGCCATTATTAAGAAAGCACATCAGCGCCTCTACTTCCTGAGAAGATTACGGAGAGTCGGTTTGTCAAGGAGGACTCTCTCTAACTTCTACAGGTGCACAGTAGAGAGCATGCTGACCGGTTGCATCGTGGCTTGGTTCGGCAACTTGAGTGCCCTGGAGAGGAAAAGACTACAAAAAGTAGTAAACACTGCCCAGTCCATCATCGGCTCTGACCTCCCTTCCATCGAAGGGATCTACCACAGTCGCTGCCTCAAAAAGGCTGGCAGTATCATCAAGGACCCACACCATCCTGGCCACACACTCATCTCCCTACTACCTTCAGGTAGAAGGTACAGGAGCCTGAAGACTTCAACGACCAGGTTCAGGAACAGCTACTTCCCCACAGCCATCAGGCTATTAAACCTGGCTCGGACATAACACTGAACTTTACTAGCCAATACTGTTATTTGCACTTTATCAGTATATTGACCATTGTGTATATATGTATAGAATGCCTTGTAGTAAATGCCTACTATGTTCTGTTGTGCTCAAGCAAAGCAAGAATTTCATTGTCCTACCAGGGACACATGACAATAAACTCACTTAACTTGACTTGAAAGTGCCCCAATTAAAACACAATTGGACATCTATCCAGGAACAAATTCATTCTTGCCACTGCCTTCATGAAGTAAATGGAACCACACCCAGAAATCAGTCTGAGGCTCCCAACCCAAAATCTCACCTATCCATGTTCTCCAGAGATGCTGCCTGACCCGCTGAGTTACTCCAGCACTCTTGTGAAACGTCACCTATCCATGTTCTCCACAGATGCTGCCTGACCCGCTGAGTTACTCCAGCACTTTGTGTCTTGTTTTGTAAACCAGCACCTGCAGTTCCTTGATTTTCATCCCAAATCTTCCCTGGTTTCTGGGCTTTTACTAAATTTGGTATCTGTGCAATGGGTGCATTACGGGGAAAGGTAAAGGGTCACAGAGCAACAAAGACCCATTTTGCAGTAAAGAGCACAATGTCTAATTTGTAGACAGCGCTCCCAATGTGCCGTGAATTCACTAACAGGTCGCTCCAATTTGTGGTCAACACTCCCACCGTGTGGTGATCCACCGCACTGCAGGCCCGTCCAATCTGTGGTCAACACTCCCACCGTGTGGTGATCCACTGCACTGCAGGCCCATCCAATTTGTGGTCAACACTCCCACCGTGTGGATTAAGAGAGAACTGCAGAAGCTGGAAAAGTCGAAGGTGGACAAAAATGCTGGAGTAACTCAGCGGGTGAGGCAGCATCTATGGAGAGAAGGAATAGGTGACGTTTCAGGTCGAGACCCTTCTTCAGACTGAAGTTGGGGTGGGGGTGCGGGATAAAGGAAGGAAAAGGCAGACAGAAGGCTGTGGGAGAGCTGGGAAGGGGAAGGAGGGAGAAACCACTGAAATTGGAGAATGGGAAGATGAGGCCAGTGGTGGGATCCCGTTGGAGGTGGCAATAATGTTGGAGGATTATCTGTTGTATGTGACGGCTGGTAGCATGGAAGGTGAGGACATGGGGGACTGTGTCCTTGTTACGAGTAGGGGGATGGGGAATAAGAGCAGAGCTGCGGGATATAGAGAAGACTATGATAAGAGTGCTGGAGAAACTCAGCAGGTCAGGCATCATCTCTGGAGGAAAAGGATGGGTGATATTTTGGGTAAGAACCCTTCTTCTATTCCATCCCAAAATCACTTGTTTCTCCAGAGATGCTGCCTGACCCACTCAGTCACTCCAGCAATGTGTCTATCTTTGGTATAAACCAGCATCTACAGGTCTTGGTTTCTACATTTTACATCAGCCAGATTCAATTTCAGTTGTGATAAGGTTAGGGCATCATCACTTTAGTAAAGATACATCCTTTTATTCTGACACTGTGCCCTCTGGTCCGAGACTCTCCCGCTAGTAGAAACATCCTTTTAGTTCGGAGATACAGCAGAGAATCAGCACAATTCCAGCTGCACCAGAAAAAAATAATCATTAAAAACCCTGGACACTTCAAATTACAACAATTGAAAGGAAAAGTCAGCAGAATTAATCAAACAAGCAAACACAATTCAGTAGAGAGCGATAGTGTTCTCACCGACCTCATGCCCTGGAGATGTAGATCCACATCAGACACAAGGGGAGACTCTCTGTCTCTACCCTGAGCACTGCTCCCATCCACAGCCCAGGACCACTGCTCCCATCCACAGCCCAGGACCACTGCTCCCATCCACAGCCCAGGACCATTGCTCCCATCCACAGCCCAGGACCACTGCTCCCATCCACAGCCCAGGACCACTGCTCCCATCCACAGCCCAGGACCACTGCTCCCATCCACAGCCCAGGACCACTGCTCCCATCCACAGCCCAGGACCACTGCTCCCATCCACAGCCCAGGACCACTGCTCCCATCCACAGCCCAGGACCACTGCTCCCATCCACAGCCCAGGACCACTGCTCCCATCCACAGCCCAGGACCACTGCTCCCATCCACAGCCCAGGACCACTGCTCCCATCCACAGCCCAGGACCACTGCTCCCATCCACAGCCCAGGACCACTGCTCCCATCCACAGCCCAGGACCACTGATCCCATCCACAGCCCAGGACCACTGCTCCCATCCACAGCCCAGGACCACTGCTCCCATCCACAGCCCAGGACCACTGCTCCCATCCACAGCCCAGGACCATTGCTCCCATCCACAGCCCAGGACCACTGCTCCCATCCACAGCCCAGGACCACTGCTCCCATCCACAGCCCAGGACCACTGCTCCCATCCACAGCCCAGGACCACTGCTCCCATCCACAGCCCAGGACCACTGCTCCTCACGACAGCCCAGGACCACTGCTCCCATCCACAGCCCAGGACCACTGCTCCCATCCACAGCCCAGGACCACTGCTCCCATCCACAGCCCAGGACCACTGCACTCAGACACTCCCACAACTCCCCCTTTTATACACAGCAGCTGACAATTTTCTAATCAGCTTCAATCAAGCTGATTACCACATTAACCCTTCGCCCACCAGTGGCTAATCAATGTGTGTTGCACACATCATGATATCCACCTGGGGCAGTGTTTGTCTGCAGGACAATAATTGCCCTCCGACTTGTTGCTTTTTACACAAAGTGGCTGCTTGCATTTCCTTAAGTCAGAGACGACACACAGAAACAGAATTAGGCCATTCGGCCCATCGAGTCTACCCCACCATTCAATCATGGCTGATCTATCTCTCCCTCCTAGCCCCATTCTCCTGCCTTCTCCCCATAACCCCTGACACCCGCACTCATCAACAATCAATCTATCTCTGCCTTAAATATATCCACTGACTTGTGGCCTCCACCGCCATCTGTGGCAATGAATCCCACAGATTCACCACCCTCTGGCTAAAGAATTTCCTCCTCATCTCCTTCCTAAAGGAAAGTCCTTTAAATCTGAGGCTGTGCCCTCTGGTCCTAGACTCTCCCACTAGTGGAAACATCCTCTCCACATCCACTCTATCCGGGTCTTTCACTGTTTGGTGACGTTTCAATGCCCCCCCCCCCCAATCTTCTAAACTCCAGCGAGTACAGGCCCAGCGCCGACAAACGCTCATCGTACGTTCACCCACTCGTTCCTGGGATCGTTCTTGTAAACGCTAACTCTTTTGTCTTGCTGATGTTGAGGGATGGATTGTTATCCTGACCATAGGTGCAGGAGTGGGCCATTCGGCCCTTCAGGACAGAAGCTTCTCAATGTCTTTCCCATATTCTATCTCATCTTTGCTGCTCATGTGGCTGAAATACTGTTCTGACCAGTGGACGGACGTCTGGATCCCACTGGCCTGAGACCCTGCCACAAGTTGTGGGTGGCAAGGTCATGACCCCGAGGGACATTGGTGTCAAGGGTCACGGTGGAGGGAATGTTCTGACCAATTCTAATGTCTGAGCAGTGAATAGTGATGATTTGTTAATTCATCGTGGCTGAAGCAGGTGGGCTCACTTCTGACTAGACTTTACTGTGGACATTTAAACAGGAAAGTAAACTTTCTTTATTAACAATGAATGACCCAGAGAAAGGAGAATGTTACTCTTGGAAGTTCATAGTCACAGCATGGAAACAGGCCCTTCCTTCGACCCAACTTGTCCGCCCGACCAACATACCCCATCTACACTAGTCCCACCCCGACCAACATGCCCCATCTACACTAGTCCCACCCCGACCAACATGCTCCATCTACACTAGTCCCACCCCGACCAACATGCCCCATCTACACTAGTCCCATCCCGACCAACATGCCCCATCTACACTAGTCCCACCCCAACCAACATGCCCCATCTACACTAGTCCCACCCCGACCAACATGCCCCATCGACACTAGTCCCACCCCGACCAACATGCCCCATCTACACTAGTCCCACCCCGACCAACATGCCCCATCTACACCAGTCCCACCCCGACCAACATGCCCCATCTACACTAGTCCCATCTGCCCGCGTTTGGCCCATATCCCTCCAAACCTGTCCTATCCAAGTGTCTCTTAAACATTGTGATAGTCCCAGCCTCAACTACCTCCTCCGGCAGCTTTCCATACACCCACCACCCTCTGTGTGGAAAAGTTGCCCCTCAGATTGACATTATTAATGTGAACCATTTGTGCACAACTCTGCTGGTGTGAGTAATAAATGAAATGATAGATAGCAAAAATACACAGTTGTGCAGCGGTAGAGTTGCTGCCTCACAGCGCCAGAGACCCGGGTTCCATCCTGAATACGGGAGCTGTCTGTACGGAGTTTGCACGTTCTGCCCGTGACCTGCGTGGGTTTTCTCCGGGTGCTCCGGTTTCCTTCCGCATTCCAAAGACCTGCTGGTTTGTAGGTTAATTGGCTTCTTTAAAATTGTCCCTAATGTTTGTAGGATGGAGCTAGTATACGGGGTGATCACCGGTCGGCGATGACGATGGGCAGAAGGGCCTGTTTCCGCGCAGTATCTCTAAAATCTAAACAATACCCGGTGACTTGGCCTCCACCGCCCTCTGTGGCAATGAATTCCACAGATTCACCACCCTCCGGCTAAAGAAATTCCTCCTCATCTCCTTTCTAAAGGCATGAGTGGGAAAGGCAGCGAGGGTGAGGGGCCAGACGTGGGCATGTGGGACTAGCTTCGATAGGCATGGCTGTGTGTTTCTGTGCTGTGGGACTGATGGGGCTCAACAGGGTAGTAGTTTGATGCTTCAGCCTGCAGCAACCCAGGAGAACTGTGTTCCAGATGCTTCATTAGTTTGTTGTTCTGCACATCGATCGGGACGATGAAATCTCCCGTTCACACGCAGCCGCCAGAGCAAACAGTGTACATACAGTGATGACAAACGCAATAAATGCAATATCCAGTGCAGAACAGTGCAAGATTGTGTTGCAGAAAGCCCGGGGTTGCACGGACGAGAGGGGCCGAAGGGCATGTCGCCGGGTAGGGCGACCACCGACGCTGTCCGTGTGGAGTTTGCTCGCTTCCCCCTCCGTGGTGGACCGGATGCGGGTCGGGGCAGGGGAGGCGAGCTCAGCCTTCCAAGCCTCAATCCAAGCTCAGCCTTCCTCCCGCGCATCCTAGCCCCGACGGGCCGAGTCCTGCCGCCTTCCTCCCCGGACAACAACCGAGGGGAAGAACACAGACGAAACCTCTTCCAACCACGCGAATTCCTCAGGGAATGTTCCTGTCCTGTCCTGTCTTTGAAATCAAGCCGTCACAATTGTGCACGATCAGTCTGCATTATCCTTTTTTTAATATATAGACAAAAGCTGATCAAGTTCAAGTTGGTATTTATTGTCACATGCACCAATTAAGGTACAGTGATATTTGAGTTACCATACAGCCATACTGAGTAAATAGCAACAAGACACACAGCCACATAAAATAAAATCTAACATAAACATCCAGCACAGCGGAATCACATTGAATGGCGGTGATGGCTGGAAGGGCCAAAGTTCTCACCACGGATGGCTGACCTGCTGAGTACTACCGGCACTTTGGAGGGGAATGGACAGGCGACGTGTCGGGTCTGGACCCTTCTTTGGGCTGATGGAGTCGGGGGAGAAAGCTGGAATAAAGAGATGCGGTTGGGACAGACTCCAGGACTTGATTAGGAGGGGGAAGTTTCCTTAATTTGAAGAATTCAATGTTCATGTCATTGGGCTGTAAGCTATGAGGTGCTGTTCCTCCAGCTTGCGTGTCACCTCACTCTGGCAATGGAGGAGGCCCAGGACAGATACATCAGTGTGGGAGTAGGAAGGGGAGTTAAAATGGTTGGGAACCGGGAGATCCAGTTCTGACCTTCTCCATAATTATATTGAAACTAATGGTATTGTGATCACTGGACCGGAAGTGCTCCCCAACACACCTGTCAACTGACCTGTCTCATTTCCTAACAGGAGGTCCAGCACTGCCCCTTCTCTAGTAGGTACCCCATTCCAAGATGGCGGATGTGCAGGAGTGGGCGCCGTTTGTATGGCCGCCTGCCTGCAGTCCGTCCTCTAACTCTTTTATTGTCTGAACATTTATTTTTTGGAGTCTATTCTTTCTATGTGGGGGGGGGGGAACTGTTTTAACCCCAGTCCTACCTGGTCAGAGATGCGGTTTTCCTCCAAATCGCGTCTCCGGTCTCCCCATGCGGCCTTCCATCGGGCTGGAACGGCGTTTCCTGCCGGGGACCACAGCTTCGGCGGCACAGCGTTGGGACATCAGGCAGGAGCGGGCGATGCCTTGCCGGGTCGCCGCTCCGGAGTGCTGTGGCCGCCGACCACCAACATCGGGCAGCCGCAGTCTGCGGTCTGCGGTTTGAGGGCGACACCGCGGAGTCGAGGCTCCAACCGGTGCGGCCTGAAATCCACGGGCGTCGCAGTCTCCGGGGAAGGAGCGGCCGCTCCAGACATTTCCAAGCTGCTGAGGACTTTTCCACCCGATGCGGGTGGGCAAACAACATCAGGCTGCCGTTGCGGCGACTGGCTGCAGTGGCCTCAAACTGGCCCCGACCTCGGGTGGACTAGGAGGAGGAGGAGACTGGACATTTTGGTGCCTTCCCTCACAGTGGAGAGTGGAGATTCTACTGTGGGGGGATGTTCGTGTTTGTGTAAAATCTCTTATAGTGTGTTGTCATTTTTTCTATCTCTTTTTATTATTTGTATGGTTAGTAACTGTAAAGCACTTTGGCTTTTGATTCAAATCAATTGGAAAATGTGCTATATAAATATTATTATGTATTGCTGCAAAAATCTATCCTGCACACATTTTACAAACTCCAAACCACCCAGCCCTTTTACAGAATATGTTTCCCAGTCTATGTGGCCCGTTAATCCCTACTCTGTGTTTCCTGTCTGCCAACCAATTTTCTATCCATGTCAGCACTCTACCCACAATGACCTTTGCCCAAAATTTGCCCACTAATCTCCTATGTGGGACCTTATCAAATGCTTTCTGAAAGTCCAGGTACACTACATCCACTGGCTCTCCCTTGTCCATTTTCCTAGTTACAGCCTCAAAAAATTCCAGAAGATTAGTCAAGCATGATTTCCCCTTCGTAAATCCATGCTGAATTGCACCGATCCTGTTACTGCTATCCAAATGTTCGGCTATCTCATCTTTTATAATTGACTCCAGCATCTTGCCCACCACCGATGTCAGGCTAACTGGTCTATAATTCCCTGTTTTCTCTCTCCCGCCTTTCTTAAAAAGTGGGATAACATTAGCTACCCTCCAATCCACAGCAACTGATCCTGAATCTATGGAACATTGGAAAATGATCACCAATGTGTCCACAATTTCTAGAGCCACTTCCTTAAGTACTCTGGGATGCAGACCATCAGGCCCAGGGGATTTATCATCCCAGGGCTCGAAATTAGAGGTTGCCCGGGTGCCACTGACCACTCAAAGCGCCGCCGAGCAACATAAACACCGAGTTATTTTGCCCGGCTTGGCAACCAGATACTGGTTTGTACCAAAGATAGACACAAAAAACTGGAGTAACTCCACGGGTCAGGCAGCATCTCTGGAGAAAAGGAACGCGATGTTTTGTGTCGGCGGCGGCGGCCGTGCGGGGCAAAGATACGAGGTGCGGGGTGACGAAGGGTCGGAGCGAATGACGGGCCCCGAACAACGGCAGCAGCGTCTCCATCTCCTCCTCCTCCCGTCCCACGCCGCCCTGATAAGGGCCGCTGCTTGTAAATCCGCTAACGGCGATAACCGCTTTCAAAACAAACCCTCCCGCACGCCGAGGCCGGGAGGGAGGGAGGGAGAGGCCTCGGAGTGCGGGAGGGTTTGTTTTGCGCCGTTACCGGATTTACAAGCAGAGGCCCTGATCAGGGTGGGCGGGGTGCGGAAGGAGGAGATGGAGGCGCTGTCGCGGCCGCTGCTGCCGCTGTTCGGGGCCCGTCATTCGCTCCGACTTGTTTGAAGCAGCTGCACCAAAGATCTTATAGGTATAGGGTCTCTGAGCTGCACCTTGCTGTTGGCTAGCTGAGGAGGGAGGCGGTGGCGAGGAGTTCCCAACGGCCAAGGCAGCGGGG
>JAXLNO010004707.1:0-25848 GCA_038087875.1 Malacoraja senta
AGATTTAGTTGCAGACCCTATCCCTAGTGTTTGTAAGTGGCTATCTGACTAAAAAAAACTTTTTAGTCCTCTTATCTTGCATTGCAATTGACGTCAACTACGAATGATTTTTGGCGATATCTTAAACGAAGTGCATGAAACTAATTTGCAATGACTATTATCAACCAGCACTCTGTTTCCTCTCAAAGCAATTGCTTTTCAATTAGAGTTGTTTTTATCCGTTTGTATCTCATGCTTCGTGCTGCAGAGCTGCTTAGAAGGAATTGTCCGCACTTTATTACACTACAGCTGAAGGGAAAGACTCGTTTGAGTGAACATAGAATCATAAATTCACCAAGAGAAGTCCTGCTAGGTTTAAAGGTAGAAAATTAAGATGCACATTCAGGGTTGTGGTGACTGCATGCATTTGCTCTCAACAATGCCCAGTTGCAAATGGATTGGTATTCTTCGGCTGAATAGTTACGCCCTACGCTGTCTTAAGATGGCACAGTGGCACAGTTGGTAGAGCTGATCTGTCTGAAGAAGGGTCCCAACCCGACACATCACCCATCCTTTTTCCCCAGAGATGCTGCCCGACCCGTTGAGTTACTCCAGCAATTTTTGTGTCTACCTTCGGTATATACCAGCATCTGCAGCATCACCACTTGGTGAACAATGGCTGCCTGGAAGATCTAGCAGTGACAAACGAGATGGCTGCCTACTGTGCAAGAGCCTGGCCGAACATTTGAAACATCGATGATGGACATGAAAGAAGAAGAGCTTCCTTTCTACACTTTCCGCTTCCTCACTGCGCCAGAGACCTGGTTTCGATCCTGACCTCGGGTGCTGTCTATGTGGAGTTTGCACGTTCTCCCTGTGACCACGTGGTTTTCCACCGGGTGCTCCAGTTTCCTCTCACATCATGGGATAACCTAGAACCAGAGTGAACGGGTGATCGATAGTTGGCGTGGACCTAAGGCCCTGGTGGGCCTAAGACCCTGTTTCCACACTGTATCTCTAAAACTAGAAACTAGCAGCAAGACTTCATGGAACATATGATGTAGAACAGTACAGCACAGGAACAGGCCATTTGGCCCACAATATATGTACCAAACGTGATGCCAAGATAACCTGATCTCATCTGCCTGTACATGATCTATATCCATTCCCTGCATTTTCTCGCCTATCAGAAGCCCTCTTAAACGCCACTATCATATCTGCCTCCACCACCACCCCTGGCAATGCTTTCCAGGCACCCACCACCCTCAGTGTAAAAACATATCTTGCCATACACATCTCCTTTAAACTTTGACCTTCTCACCTTAAAGCTATGCCCTCTCGTCTTTGATATTTCCGCTCTGGGATAAAGGTTCTGACTGTCTACCCTATCTCGGACACTCAGAACTTGATTCATGAGACGTATGGAAAGCCAGTGACACTTCCTACCACCTGCAAGGATTGTGCATTGACTTGTGCCAGACTACTCTTAGGATCTACAGAGGTTTAACAAATATTTCCTATCAAGCGATCTGGGACATGTTTTTTGTATAGGATGGGTTTTATTTATTTTTTTAACATATTTCTATGTCGTCACCTTAATTTTCATTATTTTCTACGCCACTGATCATCTCGGTGAGGAAGAGACATAGATTATAAGCATGGTTACACTGATTTTATAGCACCTGATTATCAATCGGAAGTGGCGGCGCTGTTCAACAGCAGCGACTCGCCTGCAGTCCGTCTGTTTTTACTTTTGTTGTTGTTTTCTTTTGTCCTGTTTTAGTTAAATTGTAGTTTATTGGGTTGTGTATGTGTGGGGTGGGGGGGGTGAAACATGATTTTTGTCTCTTCCTTCGGGGGAATGCGACTTTTTCTTGTCGTATCCCCCTTCTCTGCCTCCGTCTGCGCTGAGGCCTAATGGCGGAGCAGCTGGCCTCCAACTCCAACTGCGACCGACCGACCTCGAGGCTCCGGAGGCAGAGCCAGGACTTACCAACGCGGGGCTGGCCGGCTTCGGGGCTGCGGTGGCGTTCGGCGGTGGCGACCGAGGACACTGGTGGCGACCTGAATCCGGAGGCTCGGCCGCGGGCCCGGTGGACGACATCGTCGGGAGCGCGCAGGTCACAGGGGGTGACCTGTTTTTCTGGAGCTCCCACAACTACAGCTGCGTCCGCTGGACTGGAGGGCGGCAGCTTCGGCAGCTTCGACCACCCCGGGCCGCGGAGTTTGAACCGGCCCGTCACGGAGCTCGGATTCAGCCGCGGGACTGACTTACCATCACCCGGCGGGGCCACAACATCAGAAGCCTGGATCGCCTCAGCGCAGAGGAAGAACAAAGCGGAAGAGACAGAGACTTTAAGACTTTTGCCTCCATCACAGTGAGGAGGTGCCTGGTGAACTCACTGTGGTGGATGTTAATTTGTGTTTATTGTGTGTTTTGTTATTTATTATTATATGTATGACTGCAGGCAACGAATTTCTCAAAGTATTCCACAAGGTTGTTAGACAATAGACAATAGACAATAAACAATAGACAATAGACAATAGGTGCAGGAGTAGGCCATTCGGCCCTTCGAGCAAGCACCGCCATCAATGTGATCATGCTGATCATCCACAATCAGTACCCCGTTCCTGCCTTCTCCCCATATCCCCTGACTCCGCTATTTTTAAGAGCCCTATCTAGCTCTCTCTTGAAAGCATCCAGAGAACCGGCCTCCACCATGAGGCAGAGAATTCCACAGACTCACCACTCTCTGTGAGAAAAGTGTTTCCTCGTCTCCATTCTGAATATTCTGTCAAACATTTGTTCTGTCAAACAAAATGTGTCTGCAACATATAAGCAGATTTTGGAGCGAATCAATACTTGGCCAAAGAGACGAGTTGTCATGCCTCTTGTATAAGACAGATGTCATGAGATTCAGTGAAATTTAAAAATAAATACACAAAGTGCTGGAGTAACTCAGCAGCTGGGGCAGCATATCTGGAGATCATGGATAGGTGACCCTTCTTCAGACTGATTGCTGGGGAGGGGGGGGGGAAACAGCTGGGGAAGAGAGGCGGGAATCACAGAGGGGGAACAGTGAGAGAGGGTCTCACAATAACGCCATCGGAGAGAGTGAGATAATATCTTCAAAGCTGGCATATCTTGAGGAGGTTTTTACAGTGGAGCAGTTAAGGGCCTGTCCCACTTGGACAACCTAATCCACGAGTTAGAAGACCCTAGACAAGTTGGAAAAAAATGTCAGTCTTGTTGACTCGCCAAAGTAAAAGACCTCCTACGACCTCCTACGACTATGTCTATGACCTCCTACGACCCCCCTCGACCTCAGTCTTCCACACCTAAGACCAAATACGACTAGCTACGAGTGGAAAATAATCACATGGTAATATGATGTCATGTTTGCATTTTTTTTCTCAGGCCAGTTACCGACCTACGACTACCATCACGACCTACCTACGACCTACCTACGAGTAAAAAGTATCCGTTTTTTCCATGCCGACCTTTTTTTTTACTCGTGAACATTTTTTATCAGGCTGGAAAAAACGCAGCGACCTACTTAAGGCCACGAGTTATGCGGAGACCGCTCACGAGCATGAGGAAGAGTTACAAAGACTTCCTACGACCTCGTGG
This sequence comes from Malacoraja senta, assembly GCA_038087875.1. Lineage (NCBI taxonomy): Eukaryota > Metazoa > Chordata > Chondrichthyes > Rajiformes > Rajidae > Malacoraja > Malacoraja senta. The sequence continues at coordinate 3,611 of JAXLNO010004707.1, forward strand.
CGACCATGCTGCGAGTATGAGTCAAGGGCAAACTCGGCAGAGGTCGCCAATTAAGTCGTGAAAGTGGGACAGGGGCTTGAAAATGTAGCCTTCAATGTAGGGTCACTGCTCACTGCTCCCCCTCATTCCTGCCTCCCCACTCTCCCAGCTTCCCCCCCCCCCTTCCTGTAATCAGTCTGAAGAAGGATCCCAACACAAAACGTCACCTATCCATGTTCCCCACAGAAGCTGCCTGGCCTGCTGAGTTACTCCAGCACTTGGTGTCCTTTTTTACTGAAAGGTTGTCCAGGTGATGACAGGGATGCAGCCATGAATTACCACATTTCTGCTTCAATTTTACCCCCCAATCAGCATGAATGAATGAATGAATAAGTTTATTGGCCAAGTATTCACATACAAGGAATTTGCCTTGGTGCTCCGCTCGCAAGTGACAACATGGCATACAGTGACAATTAAGAATGACACATAAAACATTAAACATTAATTTAAAAAACGTTATCGATTAAACATGTGAATTAAATAAAATACCAGAGCAAAAGGAGGCTACAGATTTTTGGTTATTGAGTAGAGCTACTACTCGTGGAAAAAAGAACTTCCACACTAACGTGTCACAACTTCACAAGTTACAGTATAGGAGTAAAATTAGGCCATTCGGCCCATCGGGTCTACTGCCATTCAATCATGGCTGATCTCTGCCTCCTAATCCCATTTTCCTGCCTTCTCCCCATAACCCTTGACACCCGTTCTAATCAAGAAATAGGGACCTGGGTTCAATCCTGACTTCGATTCATGGCGATATTTAATTTTACCCTCTTGATAAAAGAAAATTGAATTGTGTGCCATTCTTCACGTACATGAAGTTCAAAATATTTATGACGAAACTAATATTAAAGTTGCCACTGCCATAGGGCGAACCTGCCAGACAGCCAAGGAAATATGACTCATCCCAATGTATTCACGCAGTTGTAAGAGATGAATCAAATATTGGACAGAAGGAATAGCATTAGTCAGTATGGTGCAACGTTTTTAACCTTTATCTTGCAAGACACAAGTTAGTAGTCAACATAGAAACAGAAACATAGAAATTGGTGCGGGAGGAAGCCATTCGGCACTTCAAGCCAGCACCGCCATTCAATATGACCATGCCTGATCTATCCAAAATCAGTACCCCGTTCCTGCTTTCTCCCCATTTCCATTGATTCCGTTAGCCCTAAGAGCTATATCTAACTCTCTCTTGAAAGCATCCAGTGAATTGGCCTCCACTGCCTTCTGTGGCAGAGAATTCCACAGATTCACAACTCTCTGGTACTCATAAGGTCAAAAGCTGTAGTTGTTGCTTGAACTCCTCTTGGAATTGCAGCATAGTAAAAAGCCTGTCCACAAGTCCAAGGGGTTATGTATTTGTTCCATCTTACCAAATGCAAGTCCCGATCCAACATTTCTATACTTGCCCACTTTCCTCTTCATCTCCGACATACATTCACCTGAGACCTAACCCAGGGCACATCCACACTATAGGTAGACACAAAATGCTGGAGTAACTCAGCGGGTGAGTTACTCCCCGCTGAGTTACTCCAGCATTTTGTGTCTACCTTCGATTTTACCAGCATCTGCAGTTCTTTCTTACTACATCAAGGGCGGCACGGTGGCACAGCGGTAGAGTTGCTGCCTTACAGCGAATTAAGTGCCGGAGACCAGGGTTCGATCCTGACTACGGGTGCTGTCTATACGGAGTTTGTACATTCTCCCCGTGACCTGCGTGGGTATTCTCCGAGATATTCGGTTTCCTCCCACACTCCAAAGACGTGCAGGTATGTAGGTTAATTGGTTTAGTAAATGGAAAAATTCTCCCTAGTGGGTATAAGATAGTGTTAATGTGCAGGGGATCGCTGGTCGGCGGGGACCCGGTGCGCCGATAGGCCCTGTTTCCGCGCTGTATCTCTAAACTAAACTAAACTAAACCATGTCTGCTTTATGTGTGGAGGAGGTTGGCTTAAAATGCACTGGAAAAGCCATGTGTAAAGTTAACAAAGAGATGAGGCGGATTGTCAGTCAACGTTGGGACCGCGGATGCTGGTTTACAAAAAAGGACGCAAAGTGCTGGAGTAACTCAGTGGATCAGGCAGCATCTCCCAAGAACACGAGTAAGTGACGCTTCGGGTCGGGACCTTTCTCCAGACTGATTGCGGGGGGAGAGGAGATATTCCCCCAGGAGTTAGCGCATGGTAAAGATCCTGTCGACAAGTCCAAGGGGTCATGTCTTTGTTCCATCTTATCAAATGCAAGCCCCTATTCAAAATTCCTCTACTTGCCCACTTTCCTCTCAATCTCCGACCATACATTCCCCTGAGACCTAACCCATGACACCACAAAGGGACAAATGTTAAGCTGGATTCACCGCCAGTGTGCACCTCCAGCATTGACATCTCGTCAGTCTATACATGAATCTGAATCATCAAGTCAAGTCAGGTCAAGCTTATTCGTCACATACACATACGAGATGTGCAGTGAAATGAAAAGTGGCAATGCTCACGGATTGTGCAAAAAACAAAAACAAACTACAAACAGAATGGAACAGAATCACATATTCACATATTACATATTTGTGGGAGGAAAAAAGAAAAAAACAGCAATTTAAAAAAAGACACCATTGTTCTCTGAGTTCAAGCCAATCAATAGTATTTTCAGAGCAATTAAACATGCCGCCACAACTGCAAAATCCTGTTGGCTGAGGAAAATAGAACATAGAACAGCACAGCACAGGAACAGGCCCTTTGGCCCACAAAGTTTGCTAACTCCTCACAGTCTGCACCCGAGGTCAGGATCGAACCCAGGTCTCTGGAGCTGTGAGGCAGCAGCTCTACCAACTGGGGAATTTCCTTAATGATATTATTACACACTTGTGACTGAAGAATATTATTTCTGTTGACATATCTAAGATGTTTCTGCGAAGGTACATTAATACGAAAAACAATCTAAACAATTAGGTTATGAATGAACCAGATTGCATTAGGTTTTGGATCTGAAGAGATATTGAACTGAATTCACTTTCTCATTCTAGTCACTGCTACAATTGAACCGACAGAAACTATTGGCCACCTGGAGTACCCACTTGTGCTGCTCCCTTGTTTCAGTGATAGCAATATGAAACTCGTTTTGGATCAGAGTTTGCTGCTCATCACTTATACAGTATTGTTCATGGAGAAAGATCATGCATCAATTTGCCCCTGTGGTATTAGGCTTGGTTCTAACTGAGAAATGTTGGATCCATGCATCAGAGACACAGGCATGAAATCCAGTCTGACACATCCCATGAAATACTTTGGGAGGACTTTGTATTTTTTTTTAGTTGTTGTCACGTTGACCGAGATTACGATGAGAAGCTCTGTTTGCCTGCTCTCCAGTCAAATCAAATTATACTGCACATGATGGCAATCATGTGTTACTCTGAACTGCAGTGTTAGAGATGCTGCTTCCAAGAAGAAATTAAACCAATGCTTCACTTTCTTGCTCAGTTCGATACAAATATTTTGCAAAACAATTGAAGAGCAGAGCAGGTGGACACAAGATGCTGGAGGAACTCAGCGGGTGAGGCAGCATCTGTGGAGAGAAGGAATAGGTGACGTTTCGGGTCGAGACCCTTCTTCAGACTGATGTCGGGGTAAGGGGCTGGACAAAGGTAGAATGTAGGCAGAGGCAGTAGGACTAGTAGGAGAACTGGGAAGGGGGAGGGGAAGGAGAGAGAAAGCAAGGGCTATCTGAAGTTAGAGAAGTCAATGTTCATACCCTGGGGTGTAAGCTACCCAGGCTAAATATGAGGTGCTGTTCCTCCAATTTGCGCTGGGCCTCACTGACAATGGAGGAGGCCCAGATCAGAAAGGTCAAATTAAAAGAAAGACAGAAAAGCAGAGCAGTTGCCTCAGTGATGTGACCAATAATGATTGTTCTGCCAGAACTACTGTATGTTCCAGGACATTATTGCTGTTTGTGGTACCTTGAAGTTGCCTTACAACTGTGCCTTTAGGGTTTAGAGGTACAGCATGGGAACAGGCCCTTCGGCCCATCAGGTCCATGCTGACTATCGATCACTCATTGACACTAGTTCCATGTTATCCTACCTTACACACTCAAGGCGATTTTACAGAGGGCCAATTAACTTACAGATCTTCACCTCTTTTGGGACATGGAAGGAAACCTGGGCACCCGGAGGAAACCCACGCGGTCACAGGTGGAACGTGCAAACTCCAAATAGACAGCACCCGAGGTCAGGATCGAACCCGGGTCTCTGGTGTTGTGAGGCAGCAGCTCTACCAGCTGTGTGTGCCATTGTGTTGCAATAGTCGGTAATTAATTGTATTTAAATTATGTGTCGCAGTCTAAGAACAAGAATGATGAGGGTTAAATACAGTCTTCCTATATATAAAAAAAAATAGGTCCAACTCCTAATTAGAAAACATTTTGATTTGAAATTCTAGATGGGAGTGAGCCAAAGCTAGTGGCATACTGATTAGTTGCGTGTTAGTAATGATGATTTTAATGGCTGGGCTTCATTGGTATCAGACTAGTTGACTTTCTGGGCAAAATGCCTGGAAGCAAGAGGGAAGCAACCATCCAGCTGTTCAATTGGTTTAGTTTGATTTAGTTGAGAGATACAGCATGGAAACAGGCCCGTTGGCCCACTGGGTCCACGCTGACCAGCGATCACCCGTACACTAGTTCCACGTTATCCCAGTTTCGCATCCTACACACTAGGGGGCAATTTACAAAGGCCAATTAACCTACAAACCTGCACGTCTTTGGAGTGTTGGAGGAAAGCGAAGAACTCGGAGAGAACCCATGCAGGTCACTGGGAGAACGTGCAAACTCCGTACAGACAGCACCCGCAGTCAGGATCGAACCAGGCCTCTGGCGCTGTGAGGCATCAACTCTACCGTGTCTCCTCCTGTGGGAGCAGCCTCTGTCAGGGATCCACAGGGTCATATGCATAGACCCCAGATCAAAGGCCCGTCATTGAGAGGAAATATATATTGGAAGTGCCATATATTTTGTGGGGTAAGGTAGATAGGATGGTGAAGATGGTGTTCGGCGTGGCTTTCTTTTGTGTATCAAGAGATTGAGAACAGCAACTGGGACATTATGTTGCAACTGTACAAGTGGTTGGCAAGACACAACTTGACGTACTGTGCATATTTCTGGTTACCCAGCTGTAGGGCGGGATGGTGGCACAGCAGTAGAGCTGCTGTCTCACAACGCCAGAGACTCGGGTTTGATCCTGTATGGAGTTGTGCCCCCTCTCAACTTAAAGCTGTGCCCACTGGAGTTGATATTTCCACCCTGGGAGAAAGATTTTTTTTTATTTTAATGTTTTTATTTTATTTATTAGAAGTACATTAAATTACAATAAATTACATTAATGCACACCCAGTATATCTTATTATGTTTAATGTACTCCTTCATTTTTTAAAGCTATTAAAAAAGGTTGAAATTGAGAAGAAAGAGGGGAAGTGAAAGAAAATAGTGTTAGTGTAAAATCGTGTCAAAAGGAAAGAAGAAAGACCCTGTAGACGAGGAATTAGAGAAAGGAGATTAAGAGATAGACCCTAGGAAAGAAAAAAAAGAAAGAAGAAAAAAGAGAAAAACAGATATTCTATTATGAACATCGCGCAAAAGGGATATACCAGCTCGCCACCTTTCATCCCCCTTTACCAAGTCCTGACATCGGTACCTTTTTAAAGTACTGTTGCACCTTATGCTTGTAGTAATTCTATAAATGAAGACCACGTCCCTATAGAAGTGATCTGATTTGCCTGCCAGGAGGAGTCTTATCTCTTCCAGGTGTAATGTTTCAAACATATTTGAAATCCACATGTTTATTGTTGGTATAGGAGCATTTTTCCCAGAATTTTAGAATAAGCTTTTTTCCAGTTATTAACCCGTAATCAAATAGGTTCTTTTGAAACACATTTAGTTCAGGGCTACCTTCTGTTGTTCCAAAGATAATCCATTCTGCTTTCGGTATCAGTTTTATTTTAAATAATTTTGTAAAGATTTCAAAAATGTCAATCCAAAGTTTTTGAATTTTTGTACAAAAGACAAATGAATGCGCTATAGTAGCTTCTTGAGACTGACATTTATCACAGATAGGTGATACGTGGGATTTTAAAACTAATTTGGTTTTTGAGTAGTATAATCTGTGTAAAATTTTGAATTGAATTAAAGTGTATCTTACATTAATCGAGCATTTGTGCACATTTAATAAATGTTCATCCCACCTCTCTTTTGAAATTTTAATAGCTAATTCTTGTTCCCAGTCTCTTCTAATACCCTCCGTTGCTGGTATATCTACATTTAAAATAATATTATACAAATATGATATTAAATTTGCTGATTCGGCTTTTGTCCTCATTGCTTCGTCCAGTAAATCTAATGGCATATTATAATAATCTTTTGTATATTTTTTCAGATAATCACATATTTGGAAATATTTAAAATATTGATTGTTTCCCAGATTATATTTTAGTTGTAATTGTTGGAATGATAGTAATTTTCCAGTTTCATACAAGTCTCCGAGCGTTTTAATTCCTAATCTTTCCCATTGTATAAATGATTTGTCTATAATGGAGGGTTTAAACAAAGGGTTATTAACTATTGGAGATAAGAGCGATAGATTTCTTAATTTTAAATTATGTTTTATTTGTTTCCAAGTTCTAATTGTACTATGTATAATTGGATTTTTGTTATAATATATGTTATTCAACTTCATTGGTGAGAGGAGGATCGCTCCAATATTACAAGAGGAGCAGTCCTCTCTCTCCATTATAATCCAATCCACCTGCTGGGCAGAGTTGTCCATCAGTTGAATCATATTTTTAATATTTACTGACCAATAATAGTACATAAAGTTAGGGAGTGCTAAGCCACCTAATACTTTGGGTTTGTTCAAATGTGTTCTTTGTATTCTATGGGATTTATATAGGATTGATTGGAATAGGTATAGAATTTGTGGTAAAAAGATCATTTTTATAGCATTTATTCGGCCTATTAAAGACATCGGAAGTGTTTTCCAGAATTTAATTGAGGTATTTAATTTCTTAAGTAGAGGATTATAATTTGCATTGAACATGGCTTGATATTTTCTGGTAATTTCAATACCCAAGTATTTACCTTTTTCTGTAGCTATTTTAAAAGGGAATTTTAAGAGGTGTGTTGAGTCTTTCGGTTTTATTGACATAATTTCACTTTTGTTCCAATTTATTCTGTATCCAGAAAAGGATCCAAAATCCTCAATTAAATGTAATATGTTTGGTATAGTAATTTGAGGTTGGGGAGAAAGATTTTCACCGTCTATCTCTGTCTGCCTCTCATAATATTACAGACTTCCATCTGTGGTGTTCCCGAGAAATCATTCCAGGTTTTCCTAACCTCTAGTTGGCTTTCATTGAGTCAACAGTAACAGTGCCTATTGTACCATCCAAACCATTTTGGAGGTAAAACCTATTTCATTATTGCATAGGTGACATGCAATGTCAACCAATTGCAGCGAATTGTGGTCGCAGCCCAGACCATCACACACAACCGACCTCCCTTCCATTGACTCCATTTATACCTCACAGCTGCCTCGGCAAGGCCAGCAGCGTAATCAAGGACCAGTCATACCCTGGCCACTCCCTCTCTCTCCCCTCTCCGGGAAAAAGGTATAAAAGTATGAAAATGCACACCTCCAGATTCAGGGAGTTTCTTCCCAGCTGTTATCAGGCAACTGAATCATCCTACCACAACCAGAGAGCAGTGCTGAACTACTATCTACCTCATTGGTGACCCTCGGACTATCCTTGATCGGACTTTGCCGGCTTTACCTTGCACTAACTGTTACGCCCTTATCATGTATCCACTGTAAATGGCTCGATTGGAATCATGTATTGTCTTTCCGCTGACTGATAGCACCCAACAAAAGCTCTTCACTGTGCCTCGGTACACGTGACAATAAACTAAGCTAATAATGTAAATAATGCAGTAATCTGGCTGACTCCCAACACCAGCCAGAGTGCATCCACTGAGGACTATATCTAGGTTGCCCAAATCAAGCGAAATAGAGCACAGTTGGGCCTCAAGTCCATTAAAATTCTTGACGGAGCAGGCAATCAATATCTGAATTGCCGAGAGGCATCAGGTGCAGCTCCAAGATGGTTTTTTAAGCTCAACTTAATTTGCTGTGTGCTGCATCAGTTCACATTTCAGATATAATCACTGGGCTGTAAATGAAAAGTACTAAATATAGGCAGATAAATCCCCAGGGCCTGATGGACTGCACCCCAGAGTACTCAAGGAGGTGGCCCTAGAAATTGTGGATGCATTTGTGATCAATTTCCAATGTTCTCTCGACTCTGGATCAGTTCCTGTGGACCTGGAGGGTAGCCAATGTAACCCCACTTTTTAAAAAGGAGGGAGAGAGAAAACGGGGAATTATAGACCAGTTAGCCTTACATCGGTAGTGGGGAAGATGCTTGTGTCGATTATTAATGATGTTCTAGCAGCGTATTTGGAAAGCAAGTGACAGGATCAGTCAAAGTCAGCATGGATTTATGAAGGGGAAATCATGCTTGACTAATCTTCTGGAACTTTTTGAGGATGTAACAAGTAGAATGGATAAGGGAGAGACAGTGGTTGTGGTGTATCTGGACTTTCAAAAACCTTTGACAAGGTCCCACACAAAGAGATTAGCATGCAAAATTAGACCACATGGTATTGGGGGTAGGGTATTGACATGGATAGAGAATTGGTTGGCAGACAGGAAGTAAAGAGTAGGAATTAACGGGTCCTTTTCTGAATGGTAGGCAGTGACTAGTGGGGTGCCGCAAGGCTTGGTGCTGAGACCCCAGTTATTTAAAATATATATTAACGATTTAGATGAGGGAATTAAATGTGACATCTCCAAGTTTGCGGATGACACAAAAGCTGGGTGGCAGTGTGAGCTGTGAGGAGGATGCTATGAGGCTGCAGGGTGACTTGGATAGGTTGGGTGAGTGGGCAAATGCATGGCAGATGCAGTATAATGTGGATAAACGTGAGGATATCCACTTTGGTGGCAAGAACAGGAAGGCAGAATGGTGTAAGAAGGAACTGCAGATGCTGGTTAAACTGAAGATAGACACAAAAAGCTGGGGTAACTCAGCAGGACAGGCAGCATCTCAGGAGAGAAGGAATGGGGTAACATTTCGGGTCGAGACCCTTCTTCAGACTAAAGTTACTCCAGCTTTTTGTGTCTATTATCTGAATGGTGTCAGATTAGGAAAAGGGGAGGTGCAACGTGACCTCGATGTGCTTGTACATCAGTCACTGAAAGTAAGCATGCAGGTAAAGCAGGCAGTGCAGAAAGCTAATGGCATGTTGGCCTTTGTTGCAAGAGGATTTGAGTTTAGGAGCAAGGAGGTCCAACTGCAGTTATACAGGGCCCTGGTGAGACCGCACCTGGAGTATTGTGTGCAATTTTGGTCTCCTAATTTGAGGAAGGACATTATTGCTATTGAGGGAGTGCAGAGTAGGTTCACCAGGTTAATTCCCGGGATGGCGCGACTGACATATGATGAAAGAATGGGTCGACTGGGCTTGTAGTCACTGGAAATTAGAAGGATGAGAAGTGATCTTACAGAAACATATAAAATCCTTAGAGGATTGGACAGGGTAGATGCAGGAAAAAAATTCCCAATGTTGGGGGAGTCCAGAACCAGGTGTCACAGTTTAAGAATAAGGGGTAGTCCATTTAGGACTAAGATGAGGAAAAACTTCTTCACCCAGAGAGTTGTGAATCTCTGCTACAGAAGGCAGTGGAGGCCAATTCACTGGATGTTTTCAAGAGAGAGTAGATTTAGCTCTTACGGCTAAAGGAATCAAGGGACATGGCGGAAAAAGCAGGAACGGGGTACTGATTTTAGATGATCAGCCATGATCATAATGAATGGTGGTGCTGGCTCGAAGTTGCTGAATGGCCTACTCCTGCACCTATTTTCTATGTTTCTACGTTTCTATTAAAACTGAACCTTGGGTAGCAGATTTGAAGGGGAAAAAAGTGTTTTGTAGCCCATACCACAGCAATAACAGAGGTGTTTTGTCAATATTGGAAATTCCAACTACCCTTTGCAATAGTTGTTCTTTAACGTACTTGGTGTTCTTTGCATAATGTTCTGTGCTTACAAGTAAACACAATAATAGAGACCAGGGATACTTTTCCATCTGCATTACTCCCCAGCTAGAATGACATTTGTTTTATATTCCCGACTCTGCTGATGTGAATTGGAAAGAATAGCAGATTTCCCTCCAAATCAAAATATCCCGTTCCTACAAACACTCTCAGCATTCCCATTTTTGAGAATTGGGAAATGGTGGGATTATCCACTGGTAACTACGGTGCGATTGGCCATTGCTAAATATGAATGAATGAATGAATGAATAAGTTTTAAAGAAGGAACTGCAGATGCTGGAAAATCGAAGGTACACAAAAATGCTGGAGAAACTCAGCGGGTGCAGCAGCATCTATGGAGCGAAGGAAATAGGCAACGTTTCGGGCCGAAACCCTTCTTCAGAATAAACAATGAATAAGTTTATTGGCCAAGTATTCACATACAAGGAATTTGCCTTGGTGCTCCGCCCACAAGTGACAACATGACATACAGTGACTGTTAGGAATGACACATAAAACATTAATAATAAAACATTATCGATTAAACATGTGAAAACATTGTCGATTAAACGTTATTGATTAAACTAATGGTAGGAATATCCATTGATAAATATATCCATTGATAAATATGGTGGGATTGCCCGTTGATAAATATAGTGGGATTTTTCATTGATAAATATATCCTTTTTTTGTGAGGATGTGGCCTGGACTCAGGGCCTGAGCTGTCAGGATTTGTTGAGCAGGCTAGGACTCTATTCCTTGGAGCGCAGGAGGATGAGGGGGTGATCTTATAGAGGTGTACAAAACCGTGGGCGGAATTTTCTCTAGGGATGCTGCCTGAACCGCTGAGTTACGCCAGTATTTTGTGACTTTACAAAGCAAGATATACTTGACATTTCATTTGTTTAGTGAAGAATAAATTATCGATAGTTACAAATCTTTTAACAGTTCAGTTGAGTTTATTGTCATGTGCAGTAGATGCAAAGGAGATTAAACGTACCATGATGATAAATAGGCCTGTTGGCACAATGTAACCATTGGTCTATTTTAGGCAACATTGTAGGTGATGTTTTGGGTCGGGAACTTCCTCTGTCTGAGAAGGGTCCCGACCTGAAACGTCCCTATCCATGTACTCCAGGGTTGTTGCCTGACTCACTGAGTTACATCTAGCAGTTTGTACCTTTGCTTGGTAAACCAGTATCTGCAGTTCCCTTGTCTCTACATCTTTTCTTGCTTTGCACTTTCGAAAGCAATAAATTTAGGTATGACAATTTATTGGAAAGTAGTAATAACCAGTTTTTAAGAAATCATACGTTCATAAGTGATAGGAGCAGAATTTGGCCATTCGGTCCATCAAGTCTACTCCGCCATTCAATCATGGCTGATCTATCTCTCCCTCCTGATGAAGATGAAGCATCCAAATTAGCCAGAAAAAGCAGCCTACCAGAGGACTGGGAGAAATTCAGAGTCCAGCAGAGGAGGACAAAGGGCTTAATTAGGAAAGGCAAAATAGATTATGAAAGAAAACTGGCAGGGAACATAAAAACTGACTGCAAAAGTTTTTATAGATATGTGAAGAGAAAAAGATTAGTTAAAACAAATGTAGGTCCCTTGCAGTCAGAAACAGGTGAATTGATCATGGGGAACAAGGACATGGCAGACCAATTGAATAACTACTTTGGTTCTGTCTTCACTAAGGAAGACATAAATAATCTGCCGGAAATAGCAGGGGGACCGGGGTCAAATGAGATGGAGGAACTGAGTGAAATCCAGGTTAGCCGGGAAGTGGTGTTAGGTAAATTGAATGGATTAAAGGCCGATAAATCCCCAGGGCCAGATAGACTGCATCCCAGAGTACTTAAGGAAGTAGCCCCAGAAATAGTGGATGCATTAGTGATAATTTTTCAAAACTATTTAGATTCTGGAGTAGTTCCTGAGGATTGGAGGGTAGCTAATGTAACCCCACTTTTTAAAAAGGGAGGGAGAGAGAAAACGGGGAATTACAGACCAGTTAGTCTAACATCAGTAGTGGGGAAAATGCTAGAGTCAGTTATTAAAGATGGGATAGCAGCACATTTGGAAAGTGGTGAAATCATTGGACAAAGTCAGCATGGATTTATGAAAGGTAAATCATGTCTGACGAATCTTATAGAATTTTTCGAGGATGTAACTAGTAGAGTGGATAAGGGAGAACCAGTGGATGTGTTATATCTGGACTTTCAGAAGGCTTTCGACAATGTCCCACATAAGAGATTAGTATGTAACTTAAAGCACACGGTATTGGGGGTTCAGTATTGATGTGGATAGAGAACTGGCTGGCAGACAGGAAGCAAAGAGTAGAAGTAAACGGTCCTTTTCAGAATGGCAGGCAGTGACTAGTGGGGGTACCGCAAGGCTCAGTGTTGGAACCCCAGCTTTTTACAATATATATTAATGAACTGGATGAGGGAATTGATGCAACATCTCCAAGTTTGCGGTTGACATGAAGCTGGGGGCAGTGTTAGCTGTGAGGAGGATGCTAGGAGGCTGCAAGGTGACTTGGATAGGTTGGGTGGGTGGGCAAATGCATGGCAGATGCAGTATAATGTGGATAAATGTGAGATTATCCACTTTGTGGCAAAAAACAGGAAAGTAGACTATTATCTGAATGGTGGCCGATTAGGAAAAGGGGAGATGCGACGAGACCTGGGTGTCATGGTACACCAGTCATTGAAAGTAGGCATGCAGGTGCAGCAGGCAGTGAAGAAAGCGAATGGTATGTTAGCATTCATAGCAAAAGGATTTGAGTATAAGAGCAGGGAGGTTCTACTGCAGTTGTACAGGGTCCTTGGTGAGACCACACCTGGAGTATTGCGTACAGTTTTGGTCTCCTAATCTGAGGAAAGACATTCTTGCCATAGAGGGAGTACAGAGAAGGTTCACCAGCCTGATTCCTGGGATGGCAGGACTTTCATATGAAGAAAGACTGGATAGACTCGGCTTGTACTCGCTAGAATTTAGAAGATGGAGGGGGGGATCTTATAGAACTTACAAAATTCTTAAGGGGTTGGACAGGCTAGATGCAGGAAGATTGTTCCCGATGTTGGGGAAGTCCAGAACAAGGGGTCACAGTTTAAGGATAAGGGGGAAGTCTTTTAGGACCGAGATGAGAAAAACATTTTTCACACAGAGAGTGGTGAATCTGTGGAATTCTCTGCCACAGAAGGTAGTTGAGGCCAGTTCATTGGCTATATTTAAGAGGGAGTTAGATGTGGCCCTTGTGGCTAAAGGGATCAGGGGATATGGAGAGAAGGCAGGTACAGGATACTGAGTGGATGATCAGCCATGATCATATTGAATGGCAGTGCAGGCTCGAAGGGTCGAATGGCCTACTCCTGCACCTATTTTCTATGTTTCTATGTTTCTATGTTTCCTAACCCCCATTCTCCTGCCTTCTCCCCATAACCCCTGACAACTGTATTAATCAAGAATCTATCCATCTCTTGCCTTAAAAATATTCCTGGACTTGGCCTCCACAGCCTTCTGTGGCAAAGAATTCACAGATTCACCACCCTCTGACTAAAGAAATTGCTCCTCATCTGCATCCTAAAGGAACGTCCTTTAATTCTGAGGCTAAGACCTCTAGTCCTAGACTCTCCCACTAGTGGGAAACATCCTCTCCACATCCACTCTATCCAAGCCTTTCACTATTCAGTATGTTTCAATGAGCTTCCCCCTCCCATCCTTCTAAACTCCAGCGAGTACAGGCCCAAGTGCTGTCAAACGCTCATCATATGTTAACCCACTAATTCCTGGGATCATTCTTGTAAACCTCCACTGGACCCTCTCCAGAACCAGCACGTCCTTCCTCAGATATGGTGGCCAGTATTGCACACAATACTCCAAAAGCGGCCTGACCAGCGCCTTATAGAGCCAAGCATTACATCCCTTGCTGAGTTTCTCCAGCATTTTGTGTCTTTGCTTGGTAAACCAGTGTCTGAGGTTCCCTTATCTTGCATTGCAACTTCTAAGGCAGTAAATTTAGGTATGGCAATTAGATGGCATTAGTTTTAAGAAGTGACACAATATGCAATGTTCTAATATCAACCAGAGTTATGTATTTATTTATCACTTCACATAATGTTACGCACATTCTTGTTACTTTACAATTGAGTACATATACAACATCTTCCAAGCATTTAATTTATACCATACATAAGTAAAAAGATCACAAATCTATTCCAGTGAACAATATCTCTATCCAGACATACAATAAATCAATATTACAAGCAAAAGTACATTAAGCAAATAAATGTCTTTAAGATATCTAATCAGCATTTAAATGCTGTCTCACACAACATAAGTAACAGCAAACAAGCATGTCTATCTTTTTATTTAATGCCAATTCACAAATGCTTTATGTGATTGCTTGCATTTTAAACACAAATGCGTACTGCAGAGTGCCGATACAGGAATGTCAATATTACATAACAAGGCCAATAAATTAATCTATAAATATTGATCTAATAATAACATTCACTGAAAGTGCAGTTTGTTCTATAAAAGTTCTAATAAATATCCGGAGTTGCAACGTTTTTTTGAGGGCACTTCTATATCAACATCAGCAAATTACACATAGCAGCATAATTGTCTTAAACTTCACAACAAGATTCACCAGGATTAACTTTAGAATTCTGAATGCAACAGAAAAAAAGTTAACTCATAAAACAATATTTGCTCCCATCATATTTTTGTATTGTTTTTATGTAAAATTATTGTCAATGTTAAGCAAACAAAAAGTTATTGAAAAATTCTATAATTTATTTAACACATATAGATGATCTAGAAATGTCGGATGATCAACGGGTGCTCGGTGGTCGCCATGGATACAGTAGGCCGAAGGGCCTGCTTCTGTGCTGCATTTCTAAATAAAACTCTAAGCTAAAATAAAATGGCACTTACTTTTATTTATGATTGTCTTAAAGCTACCAAAAAAGTAAGCATTGAAAGAATAAAGCAAGTTATATATTTTTTTAAATGCTGATTTGTTTTAGAGTCCCTGAAATTGCCAAATTTAGAATTTTCAATTGCAAAGGGTGGCACAGTGGCGCAGCGGTAGAGCTACTGCCTTACGAAGCCAGAGACCCAGATCGATCTTGACTAAGGGTGACTGCGAGTGCTGTCTGTACGGAGTTTGTACGTTCTCCCCCTGACCTGTGTGGGTTTTTCCAAAATCTTCGGTTTCCTCACACACTCCAAAGACGTACAGGTTTGTAAATTAATTGGCCAAGTGTAAATGTAAAATTGTTCCTCGTGTGTGCAAGGTAGTGTTAGTGCGCGGGGGTCGCTGGTCGGTGCGGACTCGATGCACTGAAGGGCCTGTTTCCACGCTGTATCTCTAAACTAAACTAAACTAGACTAAGGGGAAGGAATAGTGGTATTGTGGTATTATGTCTGTCTGTGTAAGTACATTTGCAACACCCCTTCCTAATGGATATTTAAAATGGCTGAGTTTCTGAAACATTCTGCACATTCTCTTACTCTTATTCTAATAACATATAGAAAATGAATATGTTCCAATAATTAGGAACTAATGCATTACCAAGATAATACACACGTATAATGATGCAAGTGCTAACAAACTTGTGGAGACAAAAATATTTCTCATGTTAATGTTACTTCAAGTATTAAAACGGATAAATAAACACTTTCCTATTTTACTAGCCACACTATTTTTCTTCTGATCTGTTAAAGGCAGGTGATTATAATACTGTACAATATATATATATTTTCAAATATAAGATCAATGTTTGAATTTGTTGTTATTTAAAACGTAACTGATTCATTAAAAGAGAAAATAATTATTTCCTTGGCTATATTTGGTTATTTAAGCAAACAATTAACATTGGAGCAGGTAGCGGCAAGGTGGCACAGCTGGTAGAGCTGCTGCCTCACAGCGCCAGAGAGCTGGGTTCGATTCTGATCTCAGGTGTTGCCGCGTGGAGTTTGCACGTTCTCCCTGTGGGCTTCCTCCCCACATAGAGTCATAGAGTGATATAGTGTGGAAACGGGCCCTTCAGCCCAACACGCCCACACAGACCAACCTGGCCAATCGATCCAGATCCTGCTGCAATCGTTCGCAACCTTTTTCACTACCTGCAAAACCACTAACTTTTGTATCTCAAGGATGTGCAGGTTAATTGGCCTCTGTAAATTATCCCTAGTGTGTAGGGATTGGATGCGAAAGTGCTATAACGTAAAACTAGCATGAACGGGTGATTGATGGTCAGCGTAGATTTGGTGGGCTGAAGGGCCTGTTTCCACGCTGCATCTCTAAACTAAACCTAACTAAACTAAGCTGATCAGTTAAAGGCAGATGATTATAATACAGCGTATATTTTTAAATCAGATCAATGATCTAATTTGTTGTGATTTGAAACATAACTGGTGCTGAAAATAATTTTCTTGAGTATATTTAAGGAATTAAAATTCTATATGAAAGTATTTTTGGCAGGTAGACAAGAGAAATAATTAATAATTTAAACCATATTCTTGGCAAGTAGGCATTTAATTTTCTCAGGTAGACAAAAATGCTGGAGAAACTCAGCGGGTGAGGCCGCATCTATGGAGCGAAGGAAATGGGCAACGTTTCGGGCCAAAACCCTTCTTCAGACCGAAACGTCACCTATTCCTTCGCTCCATAGATGCTGCCTCACCCGCTGAGTTTCTCCAGCATTTTTATCTACCTTCAATTTTCCAGCATCTGCAGTTCCTTCTTAATTTTTTCATGTTGGTTTTGGGATGAATATCACTGCTTCTGGCCACAAGAATTATTGAAATGTATCTCCTTGTTGGAAATGGGATATCCATTGATATCCTCTTGCTCTGTCAGGTCAAGGTCAGGACTTCCGTGTGAAGTATCTTTCATCACACTGTAATAAACAGGAACGTTGTAGGCAGTCGGTTTCTCTGCCTCTGCCTGCTTGCACTTGCACAGTTTTTTGAAGGCAGCCCGAAACTTCTGTGACATTAGGTTGTAAATGACGGGGTTGATGGCACTGTTCAGGTAAATATTCATCCTGCAGAACAGCAGGAACCAAGTGTTCAGGTAGGGTGCACTCATGAAAGAGTTGACCACCACCAAGGTTCGGTATGGCATCCACAGGAGGGCAAAAAGGATAACTACCACAGCCAGCATTTGAGTGACCTAGAAAAGATTTTAAAAAACAGATTAGTTATCAATTTTGAATGGGTGGGCGTATTTCTCTGACCATTCTCTGGTAAGTGGACCACTAGCAAACACTGAAAGGATTCTTTCTGTGGGAGGACTCACAGAAAGGTTGGGCATTTAGTTTTTAGAGATACAGCATGGAAACAGGCCATTCGGCCCACCGAGTCCGTGTCGACCGACGGTCTCCCGTGCACTCGCTTTATCCCACACAATGGGGACAATTTACAGAAGCCAATTAACTCATAAACCTGCACGACTTTGGGAGGAAACCGGAGCACTCGGAGAAAACCCACGCGGTCACTGGGAGAACGTACAAACTCTACACAGACAGCACCCCGTAGTCAGGATCGAGCCCTGTGCCAACTTATGCATGACTAGTGCGTGACACAGTGGCGTTGTGGATTTGCTGCCTTACAGCGGCAGAGACCCAGGTTCGATCTTGACCACGGGTGCTGTCTGTACAGAGCTGTCTGAACTCTGAACATTAATAGCCCATTATCTGTTTATTTACACTTTATCTGTTTATTTATTCATGATTGTGTATATTTATATAATGGTATATGGACACACTGATCTCTGTATTCATGCCTACTGTATTCTGTTGTGCTGAAGCAAAGCAAGAATTTCATTGTCCTATCTGGGACACATGACAATAAACTCTCTTGAATCTTGAATCTTGAGTTTGTACATTCCCTCTGTGACTGCGTGGGTTTTCTCTGGGTGCTCCGTTTTTTTCCCCACAATCCAAAGGCACACAGGTGTGTAGGATAATTGGCTTCGGTTGAATTGTAAATTGTCCCTAGTGTTTGGGAAAACACTAAAGACATAAGGAATCATAGACTCGATGGGCCGAATGGCCTACCTCTGCTCCTATGACTTATGAACATGATAACTTTTGGCCCAGACACTAGAAGAAATCCTATGTCCTCCTTGGAAATAACATCTGCGCATGAGAAGTGGACAGGTTAATGAGTTAAGATCTCATTACAAGACAACAGAGGGTCAATATTGCGCCAGAGTTGCATCCCAACATCCCACAGATATTTTTTACTCAAAACCTTGGAAAGGAACAGACTATAATCTTCTGAGTCAGTAGCTAGATTCCTACCCACTGAGCATGACTGAAACGATTAAGTACTTGCATTGTTGAACCTGCCCCTTCTCAGTAATAAGCAGCAGGTTTAGTCTTTTGCAACAAATAATGAGCCTGGTCTGAACAATGCCAGGTTTTATTTAGAACATAAGGGGGCCATCTGACATTTTGATCTATTGGAATATGAATCATAGGTTAGAATCGAGTCAGTCATCTGTCATCAAAGGGCAGTACTGGCAGGGCACAAATATAAAGATCTCATTATCAATGTTAGAATAATTCAAGATATTAATACCAGGAATAATTTTCAATTCACTGCTGGCAGTGGCTAGTTATTGGAAATGGCACTTTTGAACGTTTTGTAGGACAGAAGGAATTGAATAAACGTATGGAAAATATATTATAAAGGCCGTAAAGTGACTGGTGTGAATGTGTGACTGATGGTTGGCGTGGGCTCAGTGGGCCAAAGGGCCTGCAGAGGAAAACATTAGGACAGGTACATGGATAGGACAGGATTTAGAGGGATATGGGTCAAACGCAGAGAGGTGGCACCAGTGTAGATGGGGCATGTTGGTCGGAGTGGGCAAGTTGGGCCGAATGGGTTATTTCCACGCTCCATGACTATCAATGAGCCACACATATCAGAACAATGTACCTCACAAAAGAAGCACAGCACAAATTGTCAAAGCTTCTTTAAACGTCTACCCAACCTGTGACCTGCTAACGGGGAAGATTTATTCTACGGACTGGTAACCAATTTTACTGACCAGGTTGAAATTGTGTTATTTTCTGCTGGATATTTTATTACCATTTTGATCCATAGCGAGACAGAGATTTGTTCTGGGTAACAGAATTTCCACTTCATTGGAAAAGAAACTCAAGTGGAGAATAAATGAGAATAGCAACGTGTTAGCTCATGCCAGAGATCGATGGATATTTTTACAGGCAGAGATAGATCGATTCTTGATTAGTACGGGTGTCAGAGGTTATGGGGAGAAGGCAAGAGAATGGGGAGAAGATAGGGAAACATAGATCGGCCATGATTGAATGGCGGAGTAGACTTGATGATCCAATTTTGCTCCTATCAAATATGAACTTGTGAGATGAACAAGTGTTTCTCGTTACTACAAACTACTGTTCTGCAGTACTGGGCTATCGTGGTTACAGTCCCACCGTCGAAGGGATCTATCGTAGTCGCTGCCTCAAAAAGGCAGCCCAAATCATCAAGGACCCCACACCATCCTGGCCACACACTTATCTCACCACTGCCATCAGGAAGAAGGTACAGGAGCCTGAAGACTGTAACGTCCAGGTTCAGGAACAGCTTCTTCCCCACAGCCATCAGGCTATTAAACACAACAAATAAGCTCTGAGCTCTGAACTGCAAAAGACTATATTATTATTTGTTATTTGCACTATTTGTTATTTATTGAACTTTTTCTTTTTTTTCCTCGTTATATACAATGTTTACATATTCACATATTCTGTTGTGCTGCAGCAAGTAAGAATTTCATTGTCCCGTCTGGGACATATGACAATAAAACACTCTTGACTCTTGTACAAAAAGAAACTGAACTTGTTAAGGCTCCTTCAATAAACAGCTCCCAAATCTATGTATAGGAACAGCAATTCAAAATCCCTGCTTGCCAAATGCAAACCATACACAAAGTGTTCGAGTACCTCAATGGGGTCAAGGAAAGAGCGTTCACGTCGCGGCCCTGTTTCCACCAATCTTTCCACCACCACGCACAAGAAACACAAGAGGCGCAAGACAGACACCATTGTATGCAGATGCCGAGAAGTGTGTTCAGCTCTGGCTGAACAACTTCTAATCTTGTGTGTGGACTCGATAAGAAGAAGCTTAACTCAATGGGTCAGGGAGCATCTTTAATTAAATTTAGTTTAGTTTAGTTTAGTTTAGTTTAGTTTAATTTAGAGATGCAGCGCGGAAACAAGCCTTTTGGCCCACCGAGTCTGCGCCGACCAGCGATCCCCGCACACTTACACTATCCTACGGACACTGGGGACAAACCTACATTATCCTACACACAATAGGGATGATTTACAATTTTTACCAAAGCCAATTTGCAATCAAACCAATACGTCTTTAGAGTGTGGGAGAAAACCGGAGATCCCGGAGTAAACCCACTCAGGTCACTAGGAGAATGAACTAACTCTATGCAGACAGCACCCGTAAGGATCGAACCCGGGTCTCTTGCACTATAAGGAAGCAGCTCTACCACTGAGCCATTGTGCCACGCTGTGGAAAAAATGAATAGTCAACGTTTCAGATCAGCCCCAAGGAAGAAAAATCCCGATCCGAAACGTCACCCATCCATTCCCTCTACAGATGCAACCTGACCCGCATATATCTATCTATCTCTGCCATAAAAACATCCATTGGCTTGTCCTTCACAGCCTTCTGTGGCAATGAGTTCCACATATTCACACCCTCTGACTGAAGAAATTCCTCCTCAACTCCTTCTTAAAAGAATGTCCTTTAATTCTGAGGCTGTGACCTCTGGTCCTAGACTCTCCCACTAGTGGATTCATCCTCTCCACATCCACTCTATCCAGGCCTTTCACTACCCGTGTAACTGATGATGTGGTACCATGGATTGGGAAGAACTCTTCAACATGATATGACGTGGAAGGAAACAAATGCCAGGGAAGAAATATTCATGCACTTTGGCCATTTTCCACCTTCCAATCTCACCCATCAACCAGAAAGCAAAGAAATAATGAAAGGAAAATGAATGAGGTGTAACAATGCAATCAATTTTCTGTGCTTATGCTGGTCACAGTGAGAGAGCAAGCAATTTCAAGCACTACTATTATAAGTTAAGATGAATCATTTGTTGCATAATGCAGAGAATATTCCATTAGTGTATACTTAATTTAGCAATTCCTCACATTTTAACCATGTTAATAGTTATGATAAGCTGTCAACCGCCTGTAAAAATATATATATTTGCCAGCTAAAACCCATGCTTAAAGTAAGTAGAATCAAACTTCATTTTTGGAGAATGATTCTTCCAGATTAATATAAATATATATTACGAATCTCAAACCTAGTACTTGACTTAATACTGCAATAACACAGGTCCAGGCAGAAACAGGTAACAAACTGAATCCACTTCTTCACATGACACCAAGTGAAGCCATACTAGGGTTGTGTTGGGTCGTTATGCACATTCATTTCAACCCTGCCATCGGGAAGAAGGTACAGGAGCCTGAAAAGTGTAATGTCCAGGTTCAGGATCAGCTTCTTCCCTACAGCCATCAGGCTCTTGAACACAATAACATCCAATAAGTTCTGAACTACATAGACTATTATTGTTATTATTGCACTATTATTGTTTGTTTTTTGTGGGGGAACAGACCCAACGGGTCTGCACTTGGTCTAGTATATATATATATATATATAGGTAGGTAGGAACAGCAGGCGATAGACACAAAATACTGGAGTAAACTCAGTGGGACAGGCAGCATCTCCGGAGAGAAGGAATGGGTGACGTTTCGGGTCGAGACCCTTCTTCAGACTAAAAGTCACAGGAAAGGAAAATGAGAGATATAGGCGATGATGTAGAGAGATAATGAACAAACTATATATATATATATGGTATATGTATATATATACACACACTGTTTTTTTTCCAGTTTATTATATTGTTTACAGTATTATGTTTACATATTCTGTTGTGTTGCCTGCAAGTAACAATGTCATTGTTCTATCTGGGACATGTGACAATAAAACA
>JAXLNO010004708.1:0-36371 GCA_038087875.1 Malacoraja senta
AGACTCCGATCTGACACTACCAACCATTACTTGTATTGTTCTATTCAATAAAAAATCCTTAATCCAGTTGAACATTCGTCCCCTGATTCCCAAGTCAAAAATTTTAATCATTAATCCCTCCTTCCACAAAGAATCATATGCCTTCTCAATATCAAGGAATACACTCACTACTGTTTCCTTGCTTCTAAATGCCCTTTTAATATCCTGATCCAAAACTGATACAGACTCCATTGTAGACCTTCCATTCCTAAAGCCATTCTGTACATCAACAAATAGTCCTCTGGTTTCTAAAAAATAAACTAGTCTGTTGGTTACCATCCTCTCCATAATTTTACAGAGCACTGCTGTGAGCGCTATAGGGCGATATGAACTAGGGTCAGATGCCTCTTTACCCGGTTTTAAAATAGGGACCACGACTGCATGTTTCCATTCCTTTGGTAAATAACCCTCTGCCCACACAGTATTAAACAAAGCTAAGATTTCATCAAGTACAATATCATCCAGATGTTTAAATAACTCATACGACAACCTATCTCTCCCCGGGGTGGTATTTGCCCCAGACATAATTGCATCCTTCAACTCTTTTATGGTAAAAAACAAATTAAAGGTATTATCATTTACTAAACTCCTCTCCAGCTTCCACTGATTAACTGCCATCATCTCGGTTCTCTTTCTACACCTCTCCACTCCCATGCTCTCTGATCTATGCACTGCTTGAAAACTGTCAACACACATGTCTGCTTTTTCCTTATTGGTGACTGCTACCACCTCACCCTTCTGCAACACTGGTAACAAACTTCTTTTATATACTCCTGACATTCTACGCACAGCTGACCACAAATGCCTTACTGGAGTTTCCGGGCCTAGCGTACCACAAAACTTCCTCCAACTATTCCTCTTTGCATCCTTTACAACTCGTCTTGCTACTGCCCTTAGCCTCTTGTACTCCATTGCATTGACCAAAATTGGATACTTTCTTAATTTTCGATAGGCTATATTCCTATTCCTTACAGCTTCATCACATTCTTTATTCCACCAAGGAACAGACATACGGGACCTAAGTTCCTGCTTCACAGGAATAGTACAACAAGCTGCCTCATGAATCATGAGACTAATGGAAGTATTCCAACTATCTACAGAACCCTCACTATTAACCTCTCCAACTAAACTTTGAGCCTTCTCTTGGAATTTATCCCATTTGGCCTGATAAAAGTTATATCTAGGGACTTTCTTTTCCACTTCTCTCCTCAAATCCCTACCAAACCTACATAAAATTGGATAATGATCACTACCCAGTGTATATCTATCCATTACATCCCATTCACCAATTCTTGCTAAATTTGATGAAGCAATTGATAAATCTATGTGGCTGCAGGTGTTTCTCACAATATTATACCTAGACGGCCTTCCATCATTTAACAATACCAACTCATACTTGTCTAGAAATTCTTCAACAATAACACCATTTTTATCCCTGTGATCACTACCCCATAAAGGATTATGCGCATTAAAATCTCCAATCCATATAACAGGACACCTTACCTTCTCCATTATCTCATCAAAATCTGACAATATCAAGGGTTGACAGGGGTTATAATAATTTATCACAATGATAGAATTCTGGCTGCTCCAAACTTCCACAGCCAAAACTTCAAGATTAGAATTAATATCAACTTTCCTATACTGCAACCCAGTCTTAACAAAAGTTGCACAACCCCCACCTGATCTATCAGACCTATCTAATCGCACACATTCATAACCTGGGATTACAAAATCTAAACAGGGCTTTAACCATGTCTCTTGGATACATATTAATTCTGGTGCTTCTTTAAATTCATCAACAAATCTCTTTAACTCTTGACCATTTCCAATCAGACTCCGGGCGTTCCATTGAAGTATATAAAACATTATGGTGTTAATGAGGATCACCATCATCCACCTCACTGACATACTCCATACTGCTAGCTCTCGACAACTGTGACCTCTCCATACACTGACTCTCCGTCATGTATTGATGCAACTTTTCTGGCAACTGATTTACACTGAGGAACCTTTCAGCTGCCCCCACCACTAACCTGATGATATCTGACCGGTTAGCTGCTTTCTTAGCTCCTACCAGCACATCAGAAACAAAAGACAGAAATGACTCCTTATTAAAAATCAACATATCAGATGGAAAAGCCGACGGCAAGTTTGGCACAGTGATCTGGCTTCCTAGCACCACTCTAGTCCCAGCGCTCACATCTCCGCGTTCTCTAGCCACCCTTTGAGCTGCCTCTGCATATGACACGTTGTTCTGATCCTTCACTTCCTGTACTCGCTTCGCCTGAACAAAGCGCTTACAACCATGAAACCCTGCTGCATGATCCCCATCACAGTTAGGGCACTTAGGAGCCTCTGCCTTGCAATTTTGTATTGCATGATCTCCACCCACTTTGCGCACTTTCTTTTACCCCGACAAGACCCAGCAACATGTCCAAACCTCTGACAGTTATAGCAGCGCAACGGTGGTTTAATGTACTCCCTCACTTGATACGCCATACTCCCAAGAAACACTCTCTGTGGCAGTACTCCATCTTTGAACGTAAGCAGGACCGGCTGGTCCCTGACTCCATTCCTACTCTTAAATCTCACAACATCAATTACCTGGGCCCCCTTAACATTTTCTAAGATCTCCTTCTCAGACAAGCCATCATACATCCCATACACCACTCCCTTTATTCCCTGCTCTCTTCCTCTAGGGACCAAACTCTCCACCTTGACCACCAACTTCCCACACCTCTAGCGTCATTAAACTGTTTTCTGTCTTTGCAACAAGACTCTTAACATCCCATTATACAGAATCTTGGCCTGAAAATCCATACCTATCTGGCTCTCCAAAGCGGTGGTAATTTTTAATGGATTCACTGCTCTAAATCCTGCATCTCCGTGATTTGTTCCTTTAACTTTAAACAGCACGACGAATTCTTCAATAATTTTAGTTCTCCTAACTTTACTTCCTTCATCTCCTGACATTTCAGGTCTTTCGCTCGATGCCTCTCTCTTAGAGCCCCCCTTTTCCTTACCTACAGTCTGCCACCCACCACCCTCAGAACCACTACTCCCTGAAGCCATGGGCCTCTAGAATCTTTCTCCGGACGGTCGTACGGTCGGTCATTAATTTCTACTCTCTCTCCTACTCTCAGTGTCCTGGTCTGGAGCTACCTCTCTACTCAGTCACCTCTCCGTCCAGCTGCTCCTCGTTCCCTAACGTGGGCTTTAAGGAGCTGCACCTGGTCACACGGGTGTGGTGTTGTCAGGTACCTGCAGTTTCCCCCCCTCCCCCCCACCCACTGCCCCTCCCCACCTCTCCCCCCTCTAGCCCCAACAGACCTGTGGTGGGGTCCGCACACAACACAGATCAACACCAGGCTCGAGATTGTTGGGGAGAGAGAGGAGGGAGGAGAGAGAGAGGGAGGGGAGAGAGAGAGAGTGAGGGGAGAGGGAGAGAAGGGGGAGAGGGAGAGAAGGGGGGGAGGGAGAGAAGGGGGAGAGAGAGAGAAGGGGGGAGAGAGAGAAGGGGGGGAGAGAGAGAAGGGGGGGGAGAGAGAGAGGGGGCAGAGAGAAGGGGGGAGAGAGAGAAGGGGGGAGAGAGAGAGAAGGGGGGAGAGAGAGAGAAGGGGGGAGAGAGAGAGAAGGGGGGAGAGAGAGAGAAGGGGGAAGAGAGAGAGAAGGGGGCAAGAGAGAGAAGGGGGAGAGAGAGAGAAGGGGGAGAGAGAGAGAAGGGGGGAGGAGAGAGAGAAGGGGGGAGGAGAGAGAGAAGGGGGGAGGAGAGAGAGAAGGGGGGAGGAGAGAGAGAAGGGGGGGAGAGAGAGAAGGGGGGGGGAGAGAGAGAAGGGGGGGGAGAGAGAGAGAAGGGGGGGAGAGAGAGAGAAGGGGGGAGAGAGAGAGAAGGGGGGGAGAGAGAGAGAAGGGGGGGAGAGAGAGAGAAGGGGGGGAGAGAGAGAGAAGGGGGGAGAGAGAGAGAAGGGGGGAGAGAGAGAGAAGGGGGGAGAGAGAGAGAAGGGGGGAGAGAGAGAGAAGGGGGGAGAGAGAGAGAAGGGGGGAGAGAGAGAGAAGGGGGGAGAGAGAGAGAAGGGGGGAGAGAGAGAGAAGGGGGAGGAGAGAGAGGGGGGAGAGAGAGAGAAGGGGGGAGAGAGAGAGAAGGGGGAGAGAGAGAGAAGGGGGGAGAGAGAGAGAAGGGGGGAGAGAGAGAGAAGGGGGGAGAGAGAGAGAAGGGGGGAGAGAGAGAGAAGGGGGGAGAGAGAGAGAAGGGGGGAGAGAGAGAGAAGGGGGGAGAGAGAGAGAAGGGGGGAGAGAGAGAGAAGGGGGGAGAGAGAGAGAAGGGGGGAGAGAGAGAGAAGGGGGGAGAGAGAGAGAAGGGGGAGAGAGAGAGAAGGGGGGAGAGAGAGAGAAGGGGGGAGAGAGAGAGAAGGGGGGAGAGAGAGAGAAGGGGGGAGAGAGAAGGGGGAGAGAGAAGGGGGGTGAGAGAAGGGGGTGAGAGAAGGGGGGTGAGAGAAGGGGGGTGAGAGAAGGGGGGGGAGAGAAGGGGGGGAGAGAAGGGGGGGAGAGAGGGGGGAGAGAAGGGGGGAGAGAGAAGGGGGGAGAGAGAAGGGGGAAGAGTGAAGGGGGGAGAGTGAAGGGGGGAGAGTGAAGGGGGGGAGAGGGAAGGGGGGGAGGGAAGGGGGGAGAGGGATGCGGGGGAGAGGGATGCGGGGGAGAGGGATGCGGGGGATGGGGGAGAGGGGGGAAGGGGGGAGAGGGGGAAGGGGGGAAGAAGAAAGGGGGGAGAGAGGGAAGGGGGGGAGAGAGGGAAGGGGGGGAGAGAGGGAAGGGGGGGAGAGAGGGAAGGGGGGGAGAGAGGGAAGGGGGGGAGAGAGGGAAGGGGGGGAGAGAGGGAAGGGGGGGAGAGGGAAGGGGGGGGAGAGAGGGAAGGGGGGGGAGAGAGGGAAGGGGGGGGAGAGAGGGAAGGGGGGGGAGAGAGGGAAGGGGGGGGAGAGAGGGAAGGGGGGAGAGAGGGAAGGGGGGGGAGAGAGGGAAGGGGGGGGGAGAGAGGGAAGGGGGGGGGAGAGAGGGAAGGGGGGGGGGAGAGAGGGAAGGGGGGGGGGAGAGAGGGAAGGGGGGGGAGAGAGGGAAGGGGGGGGGAGAGAGGGAAGGGGGGGGGAGAGAGGGAAGGGGGGGGGGAGAGAGGGAAGGGGGGGGGAGAGAGGGAAGGGGGGGGAGAGAGGGAGGGGGGGGAGAGAGGGAAGGGGGGGAGAGAGGAAGGGGGGGAGAGAGGGAAGGGGGGGAGAGAGGGAAGGGGGGGAGAGAGGGAAGGGGGGGAGAGGGAAGGGGGGGAGAGAGGGAAGGGGGGGAGAGAGGGAAGGGGGGGAGAGAGGGAGGGGGGAGAGAGGGAAGGGGGGAGTGAGGGAAGGGGGGGAGAGAGGGAAGGGGGGAGAGAGGGAAGGGGGGGAGAGAGGGAAGGGGGGAGAGAGGGAAGGGGGGGAGAGAGGGAAGGGGGGGAGAGGGAAGGGGGGAGAGAGGGAAGGGGGGGAGAGAGGGAAGGGGGGAGAGGAGGGGGAGAGAGGGAAGGGGGGGAGAGGGAGGGGGGGAGAGAGGGAAGGGGGGAGAGAGGGAGGGGGGGAGAGGGAGGGGGAAGGGGAGGGGGAGAGAGGGAAGGGGGGGAGAGAGGGAAGGGGGGAGAGAGGGAAGGGGGGAGAGGGAAGGGGGGGAGAGAGGGAAGGGGGGGAGAGAGGGAAGGGGGGGAGAGAGGGAAGGGGGGGTGAGAGGGGAAGGGGGGGAGAGAGGGAAGGGGGGGAGAGAGGGAAGGGGGGGAGAGAGGGAAGGGGGGGAGAGAGGGAAGGGGGGGAGAGGGAAGGGGGGAGAGAGGGAAGGGGGGGAGAGGGAAGGGGGTGAGAGGGAAGGGGGGGAGAGAGGGAAGGGGGGGAGTGAGGGAAGGGGGGGAGAGGGAAGGGGGGGAGAGGGAAGGGGGGAGAGGGAAGGGGGGGAGAGAGGGAAGGGGGGGAGGAGGGAGGGGGGGAGAGGGAAGGGGGGGAGAGGGAGGGGGGGAGAGAGGGAAGGGGGGGAGAGTGGGAAGGGGGGTGAGAGGGAAGGGGGGGAGAGAGGGAAGGGGGGGAGAGAGGGAAGGGGGGGAGAGAGGGAAGGGGGGGAGAGAGGGAAGGGGGGGAGAGAGGGAAGGGGGGAGAGAGGGGGAAGGGGGGAGAGGGAAGGGGGGAGAGAGGGAAGGGGGGAGAGAGGGAAGGGGGGAGAGAGGGAAGGGGGGAGAGGAAGGGGGGAGAGGGAGGGGGGAGAGGGAAGGGGGGAGAGGGAAGGGGGGAGGGAAGGGGGAGAGGGAAGGGGGGAGAGGGAAGGGGGGGAGAGGGGGAAGGGGGGAGAGGGAAGGGGGAGAGGGGGGGAGAGGGAAGGGGGGAGAGGGAAGGGGGAGAGGGAAGGGGGGAGAGGGAAGGGGGGAGAGGGAAGGGGGGAGAGGGAAGGGGGGAGAGGGAAGGGGGAGAGGGAAGGGGGGAGAGGGAAGGGGGGAGAGGGAAGGGGGGAGAGGGAAGGGGGGAGAGGGAAGGGGGGGAGAGGGAAGGGGGAGGAGGGGGAGAGGGAAGGGGGGAGAGGGAAGGGGGGAGAGGGAAGGGGGGGAGAGGGAAGGGGGAGAGGGAAGGGGGAGAGGGAAGGGGGGAGAGGGAAGGGGGAGAGGGAAGGGGGAGAGGGAAGGGGGGAGAGGGAAGGGGGGAGAGGGAAGGGGGAGAGGGAAGGGGGAGAGGGAAGGGGGGAGAGGGAAGGGGGGAGAGGGAAGGGGGGAGAGGGAAGGGGGGAGAGGGAAGGGGGGAGAGGAAGCGGGGCGAGGGAAGGGGGGGCGAGGGAAGGGGGGCGAGGGAAGGGGGGCGAGGGAAGGGGGGGCGAGGGAAGGGGGGGGGGCGAGGGAAGGGGGGGGCGAGGGAAGGGGGGAGAGGGAAGGGGGGAGAGGGAAGGGGGGAGAGGGAAGGGGGGAGAGGGAAGGGGGGGAGAGGGAAGGGGGGGAGAGGAAGGGGAGAGGGAAGGGGGAGAGGGAAGGGTGAGAGGGAGAGGGTGAGAGGGGGAAGGGGGGGATGGGGGAAGGGGGGAGAGGGAAGGGGGAGGGGAGAGGGGAGAGGGAGGGGAGAGGAAAGGGGGAGGGGAGAGGGATGGGGGAGGGAAGAGGAAAGGGGGAGGGAGAGGGATGGGGGAGGGAAGGGGGAGGGGAGAGGGTAGGGAGAGGGGAGAGGGTAGGGAGAGGGAAGGGGAGGGAGAGGGAAGGGGGAGGGAGAGGGAAGGAGGGGAGAGGGAAGGAGGGGAGAGGGAAGGGGGGAGAGGGAAGGGGGGAGGGAAGGGGGGAGAGGGAAGAGGATGGAGGTGGGGGGAGAGGGAAGAGGGGGGAGAGGGAAGAGGGGGGAGAGGGAAGAGGGGGGAGAGGGAAGAGGGGGGAGAGGGAAGAGGGGGGAGAGGGAAGAGGGGGGGAGAGGGAAGAGGGGGGGAGAGGGAAGAGGGGGGGAGAGGGAAGAGGGGGGGAGAGGGAAGAAGGGGGGGAGAGGGAAGAAGGGGGGAGAGGGAAGAGGGGGGGAGAGGAAGAAGGGGGAGAGGGAAGGGGGGAGGGGAGAGGGAAGGGGGGGAGGGGGAGAGGGAAGGGAAGAGGGGGGAGAGGGAAGAGGGGGGAGAGGGAAGAGGGGGGAGAGGGAAGAGGGGGAGAGAGGGGGAGAGGGAAGAGGGGGTGAGAGGGAAGAGGGGGGAGAGGGAAGAGGGGGGAGAGGGAAGAGGGGGGAGAGGGAAGAGGGGGGAGAGGGAAGAGGGGGGAGAGGGAAGAGGGGGGAGAGGGGAAGAGGGGGGAGAGGGAAGAGGGGGGGAGAGGGAAGAGGGGGCGAGAGGGAAGAGGGGGGAGAGGGAAGAGGGGGGAGAGGGAAGGGGAGAGGGTCGGAGGGAAGAGGGGGAGAGGGAAGGGGGGAAGAGGGTCGGGGGGGGAAGAGGGAAGGGGGGAAGAGGAGGGGGAAGAGGGAAGGGGGGAAGAGGGAAGGGGGGAAGAGGGAAGCGGGGGAGAGGGAAGCGGGGGGAGAGGAAGCGGGGAGAGGGAGGGGGGAGAAGGGAAGGGGGGGAGAGGGAAGGGGGGAGAGGGAAGGGGGGGAGGGAAGGGGGGAGAGGGAAGGGGGGAGAGGGAAGGGGGAGAACACAATTGAGGCCATTCCTCAGCTCTGTTGTTCCCTGCTGTCCCGCGGGTCACGGGGAGTTTCTCCCTCCTCCGATTGGTCCGAGTTCTTGTCCTCCAGGGACTGGTAACCTTTGACCTTGTGTCAGGGATCATAGGTCAATCCCTGTAAACCTCCTCTGGACCATCTCTCCAGAGACTGCACATCCTTCCTCAGATACGGGGCCCAAAACTTCTCACAATATTCCAAATGCTGCCTGACCAGCGCCTTGTAGAGTCTCAACGTTACATCCCACCTTGTAGACTCTCACCATTACATCCCACCTTTTAGAGTCTCCAATACATCCCTGTTGTACACAAGCCCTCTGCAAATAAATGCCAGCATTGAGTTTGCTTTTGTAACTACTGATTCGACCGCAGATGAACATTTTGGGAATCCTGCACCAGTTACACCTCTGATTTCCCAATTCTGTCCCCATTTACAAAATAGCCTGCGCCTTTATACCTGCGACCAGCATGCATGACTCCACACTTTGCTGCACCATGTTCCACCTGCCACTTCTCTGGGGCGGAGGGAGGAAGGGAGGGAGGGAGGGAGTGTGTGAGGGGACGGGGCGGAGGGGGGAGGGAGTGTGTGACGGGGAGCGGGAGGAGGGGGGAGGAGGGGAGTCTCTGGACGTGTCAATGAGGCTGTAACTGGAACATCGATCAGATGGGCAAGTCTACACAGACCTTCACCTCACTGTCGTACAGCACAGAAATCTGGCCCTTTGGCCACTGCAGCCATCACACTGGTCACTGATATCTGGATCCAGGCTGTTCCTGCAGAGGCGAGGGTTTGAATCCCACCACTGCCCACTGTGTGTGGGTCAACCACACCACTCTGGCCACTGCACCCGCACACTGGGCAGTGGTGGGATTCAAACACTCGCCTCTGCGGAGAATGAGCCTGGATCCAGAGATCAGTGTGGCTGCAGTGACCAGTGTGTGGCCGCAGTGACCAGTGTGTGGCCGCAGTGACCAGTGTGTGGCCGCAGTGACCAGTGTGTGGCCGCAGTGACCAGTGTGTGGCCGCAGTGACCAGTGTGTGACCCGTGTGTGGCCGCAGTGACCAGTGTGTGGCCGCAGTGACCAGTGTGTGGCCGCAGTGACCAGTGTGTGGCCGCAGTGACCAGTGTGTGGCCGCAGTGACCAGTGTGTGGCCGCAGTGACCAGTGTGGCCGCAGTGACCAGTGTGGCCGCAGTGGCCGCAGTGACCAGTGTGTGGCCGCAGTGACCAGTGTGTGGCCGCAGTGACCAGTGTGTGGCCGCAGTGACCAGTGTGTGGCCGCAGTGACCAGTGTGTGGGTGCAGTGACCAGTGTGTGGGTGCAGTGACCAGTGTGTGGGTGCAGTGACCAGTGTGTGGGTGCAGTGACCAGTGTGTGGGTGCAGTGACCAGTGTGTGGTGCAGTGACCAGTGTGTGGGTGCAGTGACCAGTGTGTGGGTGCAGTGACCAGTGTGTGGCCGCAGTGACCAGTGTGTGGCCGCAGTGACCAGTGTGTGGGTGCAGTGACCGCAGTGACCAATGTGTGACCACAGTGAGTTAAGGGTTGAGGGTTGGGGTTTGACAATAGACAATAGGTGCAGGAGTAGAGGCCATTCACCCTTCGAGCCAGCATCGCCATTCAATGTGATCATGGCTGATCATCCCCAATCAGTATACCGTTCCTGCCTTCTCCCCATATCCCCTGACTCCACTATTTTTAAGAGCCCTATCTAGCTCTCTCTTGAAAGTATCCAAAGAACCTGCCTCCACCACCCTCCGAGGCAGAGAATTCCACAGACTCACCACTCTCTGTGAGAAAAAGTGTTTCCTCATCTCCGTTCTAAATGGCTTACCCCTTATTCTTAAACGGTGTGTGGCCCCTGATTCTGGACTCCCCCAACATCGGGAACACGTGTCCTGCCTCTAGCGTGTCCAAACACCTTAATAATCTTACGTTTCAATAAGATTCCCTCTCATCCTTCTAAATTCCAGAGTGTACAAGCCCAGCCGCTCCATTCTCTCAGCATATGACAGTCCCATCATCCCGGGAATTAACCTTGTAAATCTACGCTGGGCTCCCTCAATAGCAAGAATGTCCTTCCTCAAATTAGGGGACCAAAACTGCACACAATACTCCAGGTGTGGTCTCACCAGGGCCCTGTACAACTGCAGAAGGACGTCTTTGCTCCTATACTCAACTCCTCTTGTTATATAGGCCAACATGCCATTGGCTTTCTTCACTGCCTGCTGTACCTGCATGCTTACTTTCAGTGACTGATGAACAAGGACCCCCAGAACCCGTTGTACTTCCCCATTTCACACAAGAGGTTAACAACTAGTTCACATTAACTTTCCTCAACCAAGTACAATGTAGAACCACTTTAAATTCCTCGCTGTCTTCTTAATCATAACAATTAGTCATCAACTGAAAACCAGTCTTCATAAAGTGCCCCAATTAAAACACAATTGGACATCTATCCAGGAGACAAATTCATTCTTGCCACTGCCTTCATGAAGTAAATGGAACCACACCCAGAAATCAGTCTGAGGCTCCCAACCCAAAATCTCACCTATCCATGTTCTCCACAGATGCTGCCTGACCCGCTGAGTTACTCCAGCACTCTTGTGAAACGTCACCTATCCATGTTCCCCACAGATGCTGCCTGACCGCTGAGTTACTCCAGCACGTTGTGTCTTGTTTTGTAAACCAGCATCTGCAGTTCCTTGATTTCCATCCCAAATCTTCCCTGGTTTCAGGGCTTTCACTAAATTTGGTATCTGTGCAATGGGTGCATTACGGGGAAAGGTAAAGGGTCACAGAGCAACAAAGACCCATTTTGCAGTAAAGAGCACAATATCTAATTTGTAGACAGCGCTCCCAATGTGCAGTGAATTCACGAACAGGTCGCTCCAATTTGTGGTCAACACTTCCACCGTGTGGTGATCCACCGCACTGCAGGCCCGTCCAATTTGTGGTCAACACTCCCACCGTGTGGATTAAGAGAGAACTGCAGAAGCTGGAAAATCGAAGGTGGACAAAAATGCTGGAGTAACTCAGCGGGTGAGGCAGCATCTATGGAGAGAAGGAATAGGTGACGTTTCAGGTCGAGACCCTTCTTCAGACTGAAGTTGGGGTGGGGGTGCGGGAAAAAGGACGGAAAAGGCAGAGACAATAGGCTGTGGGAGAGCTGGGAAGGGGAAGGAGGGAGAAACCACTGAAATTGGAGAATGGGAAGATGAGGCCAGTGGTGGGATCCCGTTGGAGGTGGCAATAATGTTGGAGGATTATCTGTTGTATGTGACGGCTGGTAGGGTGGAAGGTGATGACATGGGGGACTGTGTCCTTGTTACAAGTAGGGGGATGGGGAGTAAGAGCAGAGCTGCGGGATATAGAGAAGACGATGATAAGAGTGCTGGAGAAACACAGCAGGTCAGGCATCATCTCTGGAGGAAACGGATGGGTGATATTTTGAGTAAGAACCCTTCTTCTATTCCATACCAAAATCACTTGTTTCTCCAGAGATGCTGCCTGACCCACTCCAGCAATGTGTCTATCTTTGGTATAAACCAGCATCTACAGGTCTTGGTTTCTACATTTTACATCAGCCAGATTCAATTTCAGTTGTGATAAGGTTAGGGTATCATCACTTTAGTAACGATACATCCTTTTATTCTGACACTGTGCCCTCTGGTCCGAGACTCTCCCGCTAGTAGAAACATCCTTTTAGTTCGGAGATACAGCACAGAATCAGCACAATTCCAGTTGCACCAGAAAAAAATAATCATTAAAAACCCTGGACACTTCAAATTACAACAATTGAAAGGAAAAGTCAGCAGAATTAATCATTAGAAGCAAACACAATTCAGTAGAGAGCGATAGTGTTCTCACCGACCTCATGCCCTGGAGATGTAGATCCACATCAGACACAAGGGGAGACTCCCTGTATCTACCCTGAGCACTGCTCCCATCCACAGCCCAGGACCACTGCTCCCATCCACAGCCCAGGACCACTGCTCCCATCCACAGCCAGGACCACTGCTCCCATCCACAGCCCAGGACCACTGCTCCCATCCACAGCCCAGGACCACTGCTCCCTCACAGCCCAGGACCACTGCTCCCATCCACTGCCCATGACCACTGCTCCCATCACAGCCCAGGACCACTGCTCCCATCCACAGCCCAGGACCACTGCACCCATCCACAGCCCAGGATCACTGCTCCCATCCACAGCCCAGGACCACTGCTCCCATCCACAGCCCAGGACCACTGCTCCCATCCACAGCCCAGGACCACTGCTCCCATCCACAGCCCAGGACCACTGCTCCCATCCACAGCCCAGGACAACTGCACTCAGACACTCCCACAACTCCCCCTTTTATACACAGCAGCTGACAATTTGCTAATCAGCTTCAATCAAGCTGATTACCACATTAACCATTCGCCCACCAGTGGCTAATCAATGTTTGTTGCACACATCATGATATCCACCTGGGGCAGTAGTTGTCTGCAGGAAAATAATTCCCTCCGACTTGTTGCTTTTTACACAAAGTGGCTGCTTGCATTTCCTTAAGTCAGAGACGACACACAGAAACAGAATTAGGCCATTCGGCCCATCGAGTCTACCCCACCATTCAATCATGGCTGATCTATCTCTCCCTCCTAACCCCATTCTCCTGCCTTCTCCCCATAACCCCTGACACCCGCACTAATCAACAATCTATCTATCTCTGCCTTAAATATATCCACTGACTTGTGGCCTCCACCGCCGTCTGTGGCAATGAATCCCACAGATTCACCACCCTCTGGCTAAAGAAATTCCTCCTCACCTCCTTCCTAAAGGAACGTCCTTTAATTCTGAGGCTGTGCCCTCTGGTCCTAGACTCTCCCACTAGTGGAAACATCCTCTCCACATCCACTCTATCTGGGCCTTTCACTGTTCGGTGAAGTTTCAATGAGGTCCCCCCCCCCCAATCTTCTAAACTCCAGCGAGTACAGGCCCAGCGCTGACAAACGCTCATCGTACGTTAACCCACTCGTTCCTGGGATCGTTCTTGTAAACGCTAACTCTTTTGTCTTGCTGATGTTGAGGGATGGATTGTTATCCTGACCATAGGTGCAGGAGTAGGCCATTCGGCCCTTCACGACAGAAGGTTCTCAATGTCTTTCCCATATTCTATCTCATCATTGCTGCTCATGTGGCTGAAATAATGTTCTGACCAGTGGACGGACGTCTCGATCCCATTGGCCTGAGACCCGGCCACAAGTTGTGGGTGGCAAGGTCATGACCCCGAGGGTCATTGGTGTCAAGGGTCACGGTGGAGGGAATGTTCTGGCCAATTCTAACGTCTGAGAAGTGAATAGTGATGATTTGTTAATTCATCGTGGCTGAAGCAGCTGGGCTCACTTCTGACTAGACTTTACTGTGGACATTTAAACAGGAAAAGTAAACTCTCTTTATTAACAATGAATGACCCAGAGAAAGGAGAATGTTACTCTTGGAAGTTCATAGTCACAGCATGGAAACAGGCCCTTCCTTCGGCCCAACTTGCCCACCCCGACCAACATGCCCCATCTACGCTAGTCCCACCCCGACCAACATGCCCCATCTACACTAGTCCCACCCTGACCAAAATGCCCCATCTACACTAGTCCCACCCCGACCAACGTGCCCCATCTACACTAGTCGCACCCCGACCAACATGCCCCACCTACACCACCCACCCCGACCAACATGCCCCATCTACACCAGTCCCACCCCGACCAACATGCCCCATCCACACCAGTCCCACCCCGACCAACATGCCCCATCTACACTAGTCCCACCCCGACCAACATGCCCCATCTACACTAGTCCCACCCCGACCAACATGCCCCATCTACACTAGTCCCACCCCGACCAACATGCGCCATCTACACTAGTCCCAACCCGACAAACATGCCCCATCTTCACTAGTCCCACCCCGACCAACATGCCCCATCTACACTAGTCCCACCCCGACCAACATGCCCCATCTACACTAGTCCCTCCCCGACCAACATGCCCCATCTACACTAGTCCCACCCCGACCAACATGCCCCATCTACACTAGTCCCACCCGACCAACATGTCCCATCCACACTAGTCCCACCCCGACCGACATGCCCCATCTACACTAGTCTTACCTGCCCGCGTTTGGCCCATATCCCTCCAAACCTGTCCTATCCAAGTGTCTCTTAAACATTGTGATAGTCCCAGCCTCAACTACCTCCTCCAGCAGCTCATTCCATACACCCACCACCCTCTGTGTGGAAAAGTTGCCCCTCAGATTGACATTATTAATGTGAACCATTTGTGCACAACTCTGCTGGTGTGAGTAATAAATGAAATGATAGATAGCAAAAATACACAGTTGTGCAGCGGTAGAGTTGCTGCCTCACAGCGCCAGAGACCCGGGTTCCATCCTGAATACGGGAGCTGTCTGTACGGAATTTGCACGTTCTGCCCGTGACCTGCGTGGGTTTTCTCCGGGTGCTCCGGTTTCCTTCCGCATTCCAAAGACCTGCTGGTTTGTAGGTTAATTGGCTTCTGTAAAATTGTCCCTAATGTGTGTAGGATGGAGCTAGTGTAAGGGGTGATCACTCGTCGGCGATGACTCGATGGGCCGAAGGGCCTGTTTCCGTGCAGTATCCCTAAAATCTAAACAATACCCGGTGACTTGGCCTCCACCGCCCTCTGTGGCAATGAATTCCAGATTCACCACCCTCCGGCTAAAGAAATTCCTCCTCATCTCCTTTCTAAAGGCATGAGTGGGAAAGGCAGAGAGGGTGAGGGGCCAGACGTGGGCATGTGGGACTAGCTTCGATAGGCATGGCTGTGTGTTTCTGTGCTGTGGGACTGACGGGGCTACACAGGGTAGTAGTTTGATGCTTCAGCTTGCAGCAACCCAGGAGAACTGTGTTCCAGATGCTTCATTAGTTTGTTGTTCTGCACATCGATCGGGAGACGATGAAATCGCCCGTTCACACGCAGCCGCCAGAGCAAACAGTGTACATACAGTGATGACAAACGCAATAAATGCAATATCCAGTGGAGAACAGTGCAAGATTGTGTTGCAGAAAGCCCGGCGTTGCACGGACGAGAGGGGCCGAAGGGCCTGTCGCCGGGCAGGGCGACCACCGACGCTGTCCGTGTGGAGTTTGCTCGCTTCCCCCTCCGTGGTGGACCAGATGCGGGTCAGGGCAGGGGAGACGAGCTCAACCTTCCAAGCCTCAATCCAAGCTCAGCCTTCCTCCCGCGCATCCTAGCCACGACGGGCCGAGTGCCGCCGCCTTCCTCCCCGGACAACAACCGAGGGGAAAAACACAGACAAAACCTCTTCCAACCACCCGAATCCCTCAGGGAATGCCCCTGTCCTGTCCTGTCTTTGAAATCAAGCCGTCACAATTGTGCACGATCAGTCTGCATTATCCTTTTTTTAATATATAGACGAAAGCTGATCAAGTTCAAGTTGGAATTTATTGTCACATGGACCAATTAAGGTACAGTGATATTTGAGTTACCATACAGCCATACTGAGTAAATAGCAACAAGACACACAGCCACATAAAATAAAATAATAAGATTAAACGAGCACTTACCAGTTTGAAGTTTGATCTGTATTTTATGAGGAGTTACGATGAGGGATTACGTGAAGAGCCCGTCCAGCACGCATGCGCGACATTCTTCAAAGCAGCGGTGTGGAATCACAGGAAACACAATAATTGAAATAAACATAGTAAAGAAAAGGAGAACGAAGATACCAGTTGATCTATAATTGAGGGTGGGAGCGGAGGACACGTAATCCCTCATCATAACTCCTCATAAAATACAGATCAAACTTCCAAACTGGTAAATTCTCGTTTAATCTTACTATTTTACTTCGGAGTCACGTGAGTGACTAAGTGAAGATTTTAAAGCTCTGTGATTTCAAACCGTGTAACAGTTCATACTTCACTCGCTGCCGAAGTCATTCAAGGGAGGAAGTATGTTATCGTAATCAACCATAATCTGTTTGTAAACAATAATGGTATCTATTAAACAATAACAAAAGACAAAATGCTCCCCCTGGCTTAAATTATATATTTTTGCAGATTTTTAAAAGTTTCTGCAAATAACACAGGTTCTGCTAGCGGCTTGTGGTAGAACGTCTGGAACGTTTTCTCCATGTTCATTCTTTTAGCCGCCGATGTGGATGCTGCCCTGGTGGAGTGAGATGTATATACATCAGTATCTACTCCAGCAGCTCCCAGTACCTGCTTGAGCCATCTCGAGATGGTTTGGCTCGACACCCAACCATGAGGTTTCTTGTGGCTGACCCATAAGGCTTTTTTTTTTTTTCCCTCTCCCTCGAGAATCTCTTGTTGTGTTGATGTAAGTGAATAAGTGAGTCATGACACACAACCGTAGGTCAGGTGGGTATGCCCGGAAAACCATAACTAGGACTCAAGTTCCTGGCTTGCTCTGCTTTAGCAGCTCCTGAATGGTGAATGACCCGGTCTGGTGTTATAACCATGTTGTCCAGTCGCAGTAAGTGGAGGGACTGGACTCTTTGTGCTGAGACTAGTGGCATCAGCATGACCGTTTTCAGGGTTAGCTTTTCCAGGGTGAGACCTGGCTGGGGACCATCCCCTTAGGTATGTCAGGACCACACTGACATCCCAGATTTGGGTATACCTAGGTCTAAGAGGGTTGGAGTTGACGATACACCTCATGAGTTTGATCACCAGCGGTTGAGACCCTATGGCCTGTTGTCCTGGCACCTGTTATAAGTAGGCTGACAGCGCACGTCTGGAAGTATTGATGGCGCTGTAGCTCAATCCTTCATTATGGTGAAGGCCCCCCCAGGAACTCCAGTACATTGGTTATGGTTGCAGATGAGTACGTTGTCCCAGTAGTCGAGCAGTATCTTTCCCACTTCCTGATGCTCGATAGCTATTGTTTCCTGGTGGACATACGGTGTCATCATGTTGATGGTCTTGTCAGACACCCCAGTCCCAGCTGTGGTCTTTTGATAATCTGCAACCCAGTAGGTTAATTTTGTCATGGCATGGATGACTTATGCCTGATACAGGGTGCGTCAACAGGTCTGGGCTACTGGGAAAGGTCATAGGAGTTTCGATGACCATGTCGAGTACCACTGGGAACCATGGCTGTGTAGGCCAGTTGGTACTATCAAAATACCTGAAGCAGAGTCCATCTGTATTTTGCGTAGTACCCTACAGATTAAGGCAGAAGGGGGGAAAAGCATAGAAGAAATAGGTCCCCCAGTTCAGCGCGAATGCATCTATTGCTGCTGCCTCAGGGTGTGGTTCCCAAGGGACATACATTGGTACGTGGTGATTTAGTCTGGATGCAAAGATATCGACATCTGGTGTGCCAGATTGGTTTGTAATTTTAGCAAAAGCTCTAGGATTTAACATCCATTTGGTGTTTATCATTGAATTTGCGTGACCTGGCACTGTATTTAGCTTACCTGGTGGGTAAGTTGCTGATAGCCAAATATGTCTATCGACCCACCATTACCAGATTGTGTTGACCCAATTGTCACATGATATTGACTTTATTCCGCCCATATGGTTAATATAGGCCACCACCGTGATATTATCAATTTGTAAATGAATATGCAAGTTGTGCATATTCCTAGAATATGCTTTAAAACCATAAAATGCACCCAACATTTCCAAATAATTTATGCCCAGTGTTTGTAGTAAAGATGAGTCTAGGTTAGTCCATCTACCACCTGTGCTGGATATGGTATTAGTTGCTCCCCAGCCTTGAGCACTGGCATCTGTTTGTATAGTTAACGTTGGGTTATTGATGATGATAGGGCTGGAACTATGCCAAATGTTATATCCACCATTGTAACTCTGATATTGCTTCAATGGGTAGTTTCATGGTTCTGTCAAAGTGACCTGCATGTCGTTTCAACGCCTGTACTTTTGCCCTTTGTAGGTGCTGATAGTGCAGGAATCCAAATTGTGTAGCTGAAAATGCTGCTACCATTTTGCCAATTACTCTTGCCACTTGTCGGATGGTTGGTCGATTGCTTACCATTAAATTGTTGCACATCTGTGCCAATTCTGCTGCTTTACCTTTTGGCAACGTTACAGACATGTGGATTGAGTTAATTGTGAATCCCAGATAGTCCATAGTTGTAGATGGCGTCAACTTAGATTTATCTGGATGTATGACAAACCCAGGGTTTCAAACAATTGTTTGGTAGCTAATACAGCTGATTTTGGCCAACTCCATGGTTTTGCCTACTATTAGGATATCATCAAGATACGCCATGACAATATGTCTTTGTTTCGTTAATGTTGCCAAGGCTGTTTTTAATATCTTGGTAAATAGTCTAGGGCTGATGTCAACCCATTAGGCAACACTTTATACTGCCATAGTTGCCCCATCCAGGTAAATTTTCAGGTATCTGCGATGACCCTTGTGAATGGGTACTGAATAGTAGGTATCTTTTAAATCAATGCTTGCCATAAAGTATCCTTTGGAAATCAGTTGTTTAGCAGTTACAAATGTTTCCATTTTGAAATGTACATACTTAACAAAGGTATTTAGTGAGGTTAAGTCAATGATGATGCGACATCCACCATCTTTTTTGCTTTTGGTAAATATATTTGAGACAAATTCCAAAGGTTCATGTTTGGATTTCTCAATGACACCCTTTGTAAGTAACCTCACCAGTTCTGCTTGAGCCTCTAGTTCTCTTTGACTGAGAGGGTAAAGACCCTTTGGGGTACGTGCTGAACTGGTGGCATGTTTTCTTGAATGAATTCTATTTTGTATCCCCGAATACTGTTAAGTATATAACTATCATTCGTGAGACACTTCCTGTTAGTACAGTTCCCCATTTACATGCTGGTAGGAACCAGACCCACCTACCTCCATAGTTATGGTAGTGTTCCTTTATTCCGTTTGTTCATCCGTCGTTATACTGCTGGATGTACTGCTGATTGGGGGTGGCACATTTTCCCATGGGGTCCGCTCTGGGCCCTGGCCTAAAAAGACTTTCGGGGATAGTATGCGGACCCCGAGCTTTCACCAGTTCCATAAAGTTGACCTTGACTGGTGGACGCGGTGGGGTACTGCCGTCTGGTTTTTTGTGTGGGTCTGCTCGTTCCGGGGCCTGCCCTCATGAGGCCAAATGCTTTGGACTCTTCCTCCAGGTCTTTCACTTGTCCTTCCAAATAACAGGATCTGCGGCTCTGAGGCCGGTGTTTTACACAGTCCTGCAAACCTGGGATTGAGGGCAGGTCTTATTCTCTCCTTGCGGAGGTTGTTTATCTCATATTGGGTGTTGCACAGCAGAGCCAGAGTGTTTTGCTGGTTTGTGGTCAAACCCACCCCATCCACGGAACGAGCATAGGCTGTTATCCCTGTCGTCAGGAGCTTGAGGATTTTAGCTCCTGGTTCCGGATACTCTGTCTCCCCCCCCCCCCCCCCCCCCCCCAGATTTGGCTGTTAACAGCCGGTACATTGAGCGAACTGCAGTTTTCCAGCTCTAGTGCCTCATTAAGTACCTGTCTTGTAGGGGTTTGAGGGACAGGTGGTTGATGCTGGCCGCCAGTTTTGGCTCCAATGGCCGCCCTGCTCGTGGTGTAACCACGTAGCGAATCTCCACACCCAGCAGCTCTTCCTGATCCTGTACCCCAAGCGTACTCCCGACATCTTCAGCCAATGACCCCTGTTCCTGACCAGCCCAGCCCTGGTCGCCAACGCTGCCCTGCTTTGAGGGGAAAGCGATGGCCAGTGCATTGTAGAGCACTGCTGTGGGAGTGCCTGATCCCCATGGCGAGACTGCTCTAGCTCCTGAAGCAAGTCTCGCTGGAGCAGTTGCTCCATGAGCCTTTTCATTCGGCTCAGGCGGCTAGCTCTGCCGCTCTAAGGCGGACCCTCCTCATCGGAGTCAGACATAACCGGCCGGTTTTTTTAAAAGTTTTTTTAAAACTTTTCCTCCAGCCCGCTGCCGCTCATCAGGCTGCGCTAGCGGGACTGGGCTCGGCTCGGTCTCGATGAGAGTGGACCGCAGCATATGCGGTCCAGGTGCCGCCTCTCGCCCCCACTGATGGAACACTCCCGTTCTGTTGGAGTCGAACGGGGGGCGGTTTTCTTCCTTTGCCGTGCTGCTGATTTTCCCACTTCCTCTGGAATAGAGAGCAGAGCACAGCTTGCTGATTATGACCACAGAGTAAGACTTACCTGATCGTCCGCGTTTAGTTTTCACCGACGTGTAGCGGGAGCGCCTGTACTCCCGGTCGTCGCCGTTGCACTGCGTGAACGCTAATGTCGCGCATGCGTGCTGGACGGGCTCTTCACGTATGTCACTCACGTGACTCCGAAGTAAAATCTAACATAAACATCCACACAGCGGAATCACATTGAATGACGGTGCTGGCTGGAAGGGCCAAAGTTCTCACCATGGATGGCTGACCTGCTGAGTACTACCGGCACATTGGAGGGAATTGGACAGGCGAAGTGTCGGGTCTGGACCCTTCTTTGGACTGATGGAGTCGGGGGAGAAAGCTGGAATAAAGAGATGCGGTTGGGACAGACTCCAGGACTTGATTAGGAGGGGGAGGTTTCCTTAATTTGGAGAATTCAATGTTCATGTCATTGGGCTGTAAGCTATGAGGTGCTATTCCTCCAGTTTGCGTGTCACCTCACTC
This sequence comes from Malacoraja senta, assembly GCA_038087875.1. Taxonomy (NCBI): domain Eukaryota; kingdom Metazoa; phylum Chordata; class Chondrichthyes; order Rajiformes; family Rajidae; genus Malacoraja; species Malacoraja senta. The sequence continues at coordinate 20,887 of JAXLNO010004708.1, forward strand.
TGGCAATGGAGGAGGCCCAGGACAGAAACATCAGTGTGGGAGTAGAAAGGGGAGTTAAAATGGTTTGGAACCGGGAGATCCAGTTCTGACCTTCTCCATAATTATATTGAAACTAATGGTATTGTGATCACTGGACCGGAAGTGCTCCCCAACACATACCTCCGTCAACTGACCTGTCTCATTTCCTAACAGGAGGTCCAGCACTGCCCCTTCTCTAGTAGGTACCTCTATGTATTGCTGCAAAAAACTATCTTGCACACATTTAACAAACTCCAAATCATCCAGCCCTTTTACAGAATATGTTTCCCAGTCTATGTGGCCCGTTAATCCCTACTCTGTGTTTCCTGTCTGCACACAATTTTCTATCTGTGTCAGCACTCTACCCCCAATGCCCTTTGCCCTAAATTTGCCCACTAATCTCCTATGTGGGACCTTATCAAATGCTTTCTGAAAGTCCAGGTACACTACATCCACTGGCTCTCCCTTGTCCATTTTCCAGTTACAGCCTCAAAAAATTCCAGAAGATTAGTCAAGCATGATTTCCCCTTCGTAAATCCATGCTGACTTGGACCGATCCTGTTACTGCTATCCAAATGTTCGGCTATCTCATCTTTTATAATTGACTCCAGCATCTTCCCCACCGCCGATGTCAGGCTAACTGGTCTATAATTCCCTGTTTTCTCTCTCCCGCCTTTCTTAATAAGTGGGATAACATTAGCTACCCTCCAATCCACAGGAACTGATCCTGAATCTATGGAACATTGGAAAATGATCACCAATGAAATTAGAGGTTGCCCGGGTGCCACTGACCACTCAAAGCGCCGCCGGGCAACATAAACACCGAGTTATTTTGCCCGGCATGGCAACCAGATACTGGTTTGTACCAAAGATAGACACAAAAAACTGGAGTAACTCCGCGGGTCAGGCAGCATCTCTGGAGAAAAGGAACGCGATGTTTTGTGTTGGCGGTGGCGGCCGTGCGGGGCAAAGATACGAGGTGCGGGGTGACGAAGGGTCGGAGCGAATGACGGGCCCCAAACAGCGGCAGCAGCGGCTCCATCTCCTCCTCCTCCCGTCCCACGCCCGCCCTGATAAGGGCCGCTGCTTGTAAATCCGCTAACGGCGATAATCTCTTTCAAAACAAACCCTCCCACATGCCGAGGCCGGGAGGGAGGGAGGGAGAGGCCTCGGAGTGCGGGGTTTGTTTTGTGCCATTACCGGATTTACAAGCAGAGGCCCTGATCAGGGTGGGCGGGGTGCGGAAGGAGGAGATGGAGCCGCCGTCGCGGCCGCTGCTGCCACTGTTCGGGGCCCGTCATTCGCTCCGACTTGTTTGAAGCAGCTGCACCAAAGATCTTATAGGTATAAGGTCTCTGAGCTGCACCTTGCTGTTGGCTGGCAGAGGAGGGAGGCGGTGGCGAGGAGTACCCAACGGCCAAGGCAGCGGGGCGATGTTGTCCGAGGAGCGCTGACCTTAGTGCCTCCCCACCTCACCCCCCCTCTCCCTCTCGCTTGTACGCCCCCTCCACCCCCTTATCCTGGGACCCCTCTACTCCATCCCGCACTGATCCCCATTCCCTCCTCTATTCAGTCCTCACTGACATCCCCTGTGCTCCCCTCCACATCTACCCCCCCCCATCTATTCATCCTGCGCTGATCACCCTATCCACCTCGCATTGATTCTCCTGCCACACCCCCCCCCATCCATACTACACTGGTTCCCCAATTCACCCTGTACTTACCCCTTTCCCATCCATCCTGCACTTCACCTCCATCCATCCTGTACTGATCTGCCATCCATCCTGTACTAATCCACGCATTCATCCCGTACTGACCCACCCTCCATTTACCCTGCACCTTCCCCCTTCCCTCATTGATCCTGTAGTGATCTCCCATTCATCCTGCTCACCCTCCGATCCACACTGTACTGACCCCCCCATTCATCCTGCGTTGATCTCCCCCCATTCATCCTGCGTTGATCTCCCCCCATTCATCCTGCGCTGATCTCCCCCCCCCCATCCATCTTGTACTGATCCTCCCATTCAAGAAGAATGGGGGGAAGTCTGAAGAAGGGTCTCGACCTGAAACGTAGCCTATTTCCTTCGCTCCATAGATGCTGCCTCACCCGCTGAGTTTCTCCAGCACTTTTGTCTACCCCCATCCATCCCGTACTGAACCCCCCCATTCAACACCACTGACATCCCCGGTGCTCTCCCCTCACAATTTTACCAACTCCAACCAACACGTACTAATTCACCTGCCTCATCCATCCATTCTGCACCAACTGCCTTCTAACCCCCCCCCCCACCTATCCACCCCGCACTGATTCACACACACACCCCTCCCTGACCCTATTGTGCTGGAAATGTCTTCAGAGCGAACATTGACTATGTTTGATAACGGAATGCAATCAAATGTGTTTTATTTCCCAATGTTATTATTTGTTTTAATCCATAAATATGGATTAATTAAATTGTGAACACGTGAAACATTACAACCGCAGTGTTCGATTGTCACTGCTACTGTTGACACGTTATTACAGAATTCATTTTAACGGCAAATCAATGCTCTTAATATGGAGTATCAGTACTGTAGTTATTTAATGAGCAACATTCATAACTATACGTACGCATATATGTTACCATGGTCCAGGATTTATTGACACAGGTTGATAATACGCTGAATAATCCAACCATTTTTGTTTGGAAGTGGAAAGAACTAATAGTAATTGCATTAATTGCAATGTGTAAAAAGAGTTGAGATACTGTCTTATAATTTTGCTGCATGTCATTGTGGGATATATCATGTCTTGATTGGTGAATATGTTTAGTTTGTGACTTTATTTGAAGCAGAAATTATATGTGAATGCTTCATTGAGTATAATTCCGACTGGTAACTACGCACTTTGTCTGAGCACATTATCGCACGCGTCATGCAAGCCATCTTAAATGACCACAAAACTGTCTTTTGGCAACCTAAAAAGCTGCCAAGGTTGCCCGGCTGGCAACAGGGAAAAAAAGTTAAGCGGGAGCCCTGCATCCTTCAGTCCCATCTGTCTATCCAACACCATTTCCTGCCTAATGTGGATTTCCATCAGTTCCTCCGTCACCCCAGATCCTCTGGCCACTAGTACATCAGGAAGATTGTTTGTGTCCTCCTTAGTGAAGATGGATCCAAAGTACCTGTTCAACTCATCTGCCATTTCTTGTTCCCCATATAAATTCACCTTTTTCAGTCTTCAAGAGTCCAACTTTGGTCTTAAGTAATGTTTTCCTCTTCACGTACGTAAAGAAGTGCCGGTTTACAAAGAGAGACACAATCTCCTGGAGTAACTTGCACATCTGGAGAGCATGGACAGGCAACATTCTAGGTCAGGACCCTTCTTCAGACTGCTTGGTGTGGGGGGTGGAGAAAGTTGAAAAGGAGAGGAGGGAGTGGTCGCCTTAGATTCCCTTCCCTCTACAGATGCGGCCTGACCTACTGAGTTCCTCCACTGCTTTAGAGGGAAATGACAGACGACGTTTTGAGTCAGGACCCTTCTTCAGGCCGAGTGGAGAGGGTGGGGGGAGGAAGCTGGAAAAGAGAGATGGGGGCTGGACAAAGCCTGGCAAGTGACAGGTGGACACAAAATTCTGGAGTAACTCAGCGGGACAGGCAGCATCTCTAGAGAGATGGAATGGGTGATGTTTCAGGTTGAGACCCTTCTTCAGAAGTGATAGGTGGATATAGGTGAGGGAGACACAAGATACTGCAGATGCTGGAATCTTGCATAGAACACAATTTAGTTAGGTGCACAGAATCTCTTGCCCAGAGTGGGGGGATCGAGGACCAGAGGACATGAGTTCAAGGTGAAGGGGAAAAGATTTAAAAGGAAACTGAGGGGTAACTTGTTCACACAGAGGGTGGTGGCAGTATGGAACAAACTGTCAGAGGAGGTAGTTGAGGCTGTGACTATCCCAAGAAACAGTTAGACAGTTACATGGATAGGACAAGTTTGGAAGGATATGGACCAAACACAGGCAGGTGGGTCTAGTGTAGCTGGGACATGTTAGTCGGTGTGGACAAGTTGGGCCGAAGGGCCTGTTTCCGCACTGTATCACTCTATGACTAACGCAGAGTGCTGGAGTAACTCAGCGGGTCAGGCAGCATCTGTGGAGAACATGGATAGGTGACATTTCAGAGTGCTGGAGTAACTCAGCGGGACAGGCAGCATCTCTGGAGAACATGGATAGGTGACATTTCAGAGTGCTGGAGTAACTCAGCGGGACAGGCAGCATCTCTGGAGACAAGGAATGGGTGATGTTTCAGGTCGACACTGAAGATGGGTCCCGACCCTGAAACGTTACCCATTCCTCCCAGCATTTTGTCTACCTAAACAGCCCCTATCTATCCACGTGGTGGTGTGCCAGCAGGCTGGAGGAGCGGGCAAAGATCTTGCTGCAGAGCAGGCAGGTGAAGGGGCGCTGGCCGGTGTGGACTCGTCGGTGCTCCAGCAGGTGGTCAAGGCGGGTGAAACCCTTGCCACACTCAGCGCACACATAAGGTCTCTCTCCGGTGTGTAACCGCTGGTGCTCCCGCAGCCCCCGTGCTCTCTTGTCGCAGTGGGAGCAGCTGCTCGCCGGTGTGGGTCCGCCGGTGCTGCCGCAACCCCCGCGAGCTGTCAAACTCCTCACCGCAGTACGGGGCAGTCGTAGGGCTGGCCACTGGTGTGCACGCACTGGTGAGACAGGGCGTGGGAGGCCATGGTAAAGCGCTCTCCACACACCGGGCTGGGGACGGGACAGTCGCCGGTGTGCACCCGCTGGTGGCACAGCAGTCTGGTGGAGCTGGCGAAGCCCTTGCCGCATTGGGCGCAGGTGTATGGGCGCTCGCCGGTGTGGGTGCGCTGGTGGGACCGCAGGTTGCTGGAGCGGGTGAAACCCTTGCCGCACTGGACGCAGGTGTAGGGGCGCTCGCCGGTGTGGGTGCGCTGGTGCCTCCGCAGGGTGCTGGAGAGGGCGAAACCCTTGCCGCACTGGGCGCAGGTGAAGGGGCGCTCGCCGGTGTGGGTGCGCTGGTGGGACAGCAGGTAGCTGGAGCAGATGAAGCCCTTGTCGCAGTAGCTGCAGGTGTAGGGACGCTCGCCGGTGTGGGTGCGCTGGTGGGACCGCAGGCTGCTGGAGCGGATGAAACCCTTGCCGCACTGGACGCAGGTGTAGGGGCGCTCGCCGGTGTGGGTGCGCTGGTGCCTCAGCAGGGTGCCGGAGAGGGGCGAAACCCTTGCCGCACTGGGCGCAGGTGAAGGGGCGCTCGCCGGTGTGGGTGCGCTGGTGGGACAGCAGGTGGCTGGAGCAGATGAAGCCCTTGTCGCAGTAGCTGCAGGTGTAGGGACGCTCGCCGGTGTGGGTGCGATGGTGGGACCGCAGGTGGCTGGAGCAGATGAAGGCCTTGCCGCAGTAGCTGCAGGTGTAGGGACGCTCGCCGGTGTGGGTGCGCTGGTGGGACCGCAGGCTGCTGGAGCTGGTGAAACCCTTGCCGCACTGGACGCAGGTGTAGGGCCGCTCGCCGGTGTGGGTGCGCTGGTGCCTCAGCAGGGTGCCGGAGAGGGCGAAACCCTTGCCGCACTGGACGCAGGTGTAGGGGCGCTCACCGGTGTGGGTGCGCTGGTGCCTCAGCAGGATGCCGGAGAAGGCGAAACCCTTGCCGCACTGGGCGCAGGTGAAGGGGCGCTCGCCGGTGTGGGTGCGCTGGTGCCTCAGCAGGGTGGTGGAGAGGGTGAAGCCCTTGCCGCACTGGGCGCAGGTGAAGGGGCGCTCGCCGGTGTGGGTGCGCTGGTGTGACAGCAGGTGACTGGTCTGTGTGAAGCCCTTGCCACACTGGATGCAGGTGTAGGGGCGCTCGCCGGTGTGGGTGCGCTGGTGCCTCCGCAGTCTGCCAGAGAGGGCGAAACCCTTGCCGCACTGGGCGCAGGTGAAGGGGCGCTCGCCGGTGTGGGTGCGCTGGTGTGACAGCAGGTGACTGGTCTGGGTGAAGCCCTTGCCACACTGGACGCAGGTGTAGGGGCGCTCACCGGTGTGGGTGCGCTGGTGCCTCAGCAGTCTGCCGGAGAGGGCAAAACCCTTGCCGCACCTGGGCGCAGGTGAAGGGGCGCTCACCGGTGTGGGTGCGCTGGTGGGACAGCAGGTAATTAGACTGGGTGAAGCCCTTGCCGCAGTAGCTGCAGGTGTAGGAGCGCTCGCCGGTGTGGGTGCGCTGGTGGGACAGCAGTTTGCCGGAGAGGGCGAAACCCTTGCCGCACTGGACGCAGGTGTAGGGCCGCTCCCCGGTGTGCACACGCCTGTGCACCTTCAGGTCCAACGACGACTTGAAGCCTTTGCCGCAGTTGGAGCAGGTGAAGGGCCGCTCACTGCTGTGCACCCGCCGGTGGTTCCTCAGCCCTGACAACTGGCAAAGTTCTTGCCGCAGGTGCCGCAGCAATAGGGCTTCTCGCCAGTGTGAACCCGCTGGTGCATCTTCAGCTGTTTCGCCATCTTGAAGCTCCTTGTCGGCACTCCGAGCCGTCGAAGGGCGTTCTCCCATGTGCACCCGCCGGTGGATGTCCAGCCGGCTCGGGCACCGCCAGGTCTTGCCACACACGTCACACTCATAATGCTTCTCCTTGTTGTGCCCCGTCATGTGGTCCCCCATCGAATCTCAGCCCCTCGAAGCTCAGCCCACACCGAGCAGATGGGGGAACGGGGCTCAGCGGCACCCTGGCCGCCCTCAATGGCCGCTCACGTCCCTGTCTCTCCGTCCACAGCAACGGCTCCTAAACCCTGCAGGAGGGGAACACAGAAGGTCAACAAGCTGGCAAACAGGATATTACTAGCTAGTAACGCCCAGGGACCGTTGCAGAAGGAGGAGCAGCGTCCGGGTAGGGAGTAGTTAAACAGCGCGGGGCTTTGCTTTCCAGACGCCCAGGGACCGTTGCAGGAGGAGCAGCGTCCGGGTAGGGAGTAGTTAAACAGCGGGGGGCTTTGCTTTGCAGACGCCCAGGGACCGTTGCAGAAGGAGGAGCAGCGTCCGGGTAGGGAGTAGTTAAACAGCGCGGGGCTGCTTTCCAGACGCCCAGGGGCCGTTGCAGGAGGAGGAGCAGCGTCCGGGTAGGGAATAGTTAAACAGCGCGGGGCTTTGCTTTCCAGACGCCCAGGGACCGTCGCAGAAGGACCAAAACTGCAACGTTCCATTCAAGTTTCCTATAAGTGAGGAAGCCGCTGATTGGTGGAAGAGGACCAAGAGAAAGCAGCTGATTGGAGTCAGATCCCTGCTGATTTCCTCCACCAGTTTTTGTATTGTATCCAGGGTAAGGGGGGAATATGAGGGCCAGGGCAGTTTACTGTTCTGGATGTCAGATGTGGGAGGTCAAGGAGTCTGATACCCCTACAGACGTTCACATCTGTGTCAGGTGCGTAGAGATGGGGTTCCTAAGGGACCGTGTTAGGAACCTGGAGCAGCAGCTCGATGACCTCTGTCTGATCAGGGAGAGTGAGGAGGTCATAGAAAAGAGTTATAGGGAGGTGGCCACTCCAAGACCACGGGAGGCAGACAAGTGGGTCACGGTTAGGAAGGTCAAGGGGCAGAGGCAGGGACTAGTGAGTACCCCAGTGGCTGTACACCTTGAAAATAAGTACTCCTGTTTGAGTACTGTTGAGGGGGACAGCCTTCCTGCGGGTAGCAACAGCGGCCGGGCCTCCGGCACAGAGACCAGCCCTATTGCTCAGAAGGGTAGGGAAAAGAAGAGGAGGGCAATAGTAACAGGGGACTCTATGGTTAGGGGGTCGGATAGGCGATTCTGTGGACGCAGTCAGGAGACCCGAATGGTAGTTTGCCTCCTGGTGCCAGGGTCAGGGATGTGTCTGAACGCGTCCAAGATATCCTGAAATCGGAGGGAGAGGAGCCTGAGGTTGTGGTACATATAGGTACCAATGACATAGGTAGAAAAAGAGAAGAGGTCTTGAAAGGAGAATTTAAGGAGTTGGGAGGAGAGTTAAGGAGAAGGTCTACAAAGGTAACAATCTCAGGATTACTACCTGTGCCACGTGATGGTGAGAGTAGGAATGGAGTGAGGTGGAGGATAAATGCGTGGCTGAGGAACTGGTGCAGCGGGCAGGGATTCAAATTTCTGGATCATTGGGACTTCTTTTGGGGAAGGAGTGACCTGTACAGAAAGGACGGGTTGCACTTGAACCCGAGGGGGACCAATATCCTGGCGGGGAGATTTGCAAAGGCTACTGGGGAGACTTTAAAACTAGAACGGTTGGGGGGAGGGACTCAAATAGAGAAAGCTAGTGGAAAATGTGGGAGGCAGGAGGCAGAGAAGGGAAGCACTCGGACCCAAAATGTAGGGGAGAAAGAAGAAAAAGATAATAAACAGAGAATAAGAGGTGGTGGGTTTCTTAAATGTGTATATTTTAATGCTAGGAGCATTGTAAGAAAGGTGGATGAGCTTAGAGCCTGGATTGACACCTGGAAGTATGATGTTGTGGCGATCAGTGAAACATGGTTGCAGGAGGGCTGTGATTGGCAAATAAATATTCCAGGATTTCGTTGCTTCAGGGGTGATAGAATTGGAGGGGCAAGAGGTGGGGGTGTTGCATTGCTTGTCAAGGAAGATATTACAGCAGTGCTTTGGCAGGATAGATTAGAGGGCTCGTCTAGGGAGGCTATTTGGGTGGAACTGAGAAATGGGAAAGGTGTAGCAACACTTATAGGGGTGTATTATAGACCGCCAAATGGGGAGCGAGAATTGGAAGAGCAAATATGTAAGGAGATAGCAGATATTAGTAGTAAGCACAAGGTAGTGATTGTGGGAGATTTCAATTTTCCACACATAGACTGGGAAACACATTCTGTAAAAGGGCTGGATGGTTTGGAGTTTGTAAAATGTGTGCAAGATAGTTTTTTGCAGCAATATATAGAGGTACCTACTAGAGAAGGGGCAGTGCTGTACCTCCTGTTAGGAAATGAGACAGGGCAGGTGGCGGAGGTATGCGTCGGGGAGCACTTCGGGTCCAGTGATCACAATACCATTAGTTTCAATATAATTATGGAGAGGGTCAGAACTGGACCTAGGGTTGAGATTTTTTTTGGAGAAAGGCTAACTTTGAGGAGTTGCGAAAGGATTTAAAAGGAGTGAATTGGGACATGTTGTTTTATGGGAAGGATGTAGAAGAAAAATGGAGGACATTTAAAGGTGAAATTTTAAGAGTACAGAATCTTTATGTCCCTGTTCGGTTGAAAGGAAATAGTAAAAAATGGAAAGAGCCATGGTTTTCAAGGGAAATTGGACACGGTTCGGAAAAAGAGAGAGATCTACAATAATTATAGGCAGCATGGAGTAAATGAGGTGCTTGAGGAGTATAAAGAATGTAAAAAGAATATTAAGAAAGAAATTAGAAAAGCTAAAAGAAGATATGAGGTTGCTTTGGCAGTAAGGTGAAAGTAAATCCAAAGGGTTTCTACAGCTATATTAATAGCAAAAGGATAACAAGGAATAAAATCGGTCCATTAGAGAGTCAGAGTGGACAGCTATCTGCAGAGCCAAAAGAGATGGGGAAGATATTGAACAATTTCTTTTCTTCGGTATTCACGAAGGAGAAGGATATCGAATTATGTGAGGTAAGGGAAACGAGCAGAGTAGCAATGGAAACTGTGAGATTCAAAGAAGAGGAGGTGCGGACACTTTTGAAAAATATGAAAACGGATAAGTCTCCAGGTCCTGACAGGATATTCCCTAGGACATTGAGGGAAGTTAGTGTAGAAATAGCAGGGGCTATGACAGAAATATTTCAAATGTCATTAGAAACGGGAATAGTGCTGGAGGATTGGCGTACTGCGCATGTTGTTCCGTTGTTTAAAAAGGGTTCGAAGAGTAAACCTAGCAATTATAGACCTGTTAGTTTGACGTCAGTGGTGGGCAAATTAATGGAAAGGATACTTAAAGATAATATATATAAGCATCTGGATAAGCAGGGTCTGATTAGGAACAGTCAACATGGATTTGTGTCTGGAAGGTCATGCTTGACTAATCTTCTTGAATTTTTCGAAGAGGTTACTAGGGAAATTGATGAGGGTAAAGCAGTGGATGTTGTCTATATGGACTTCAGTAAGGCCTTTGACAAGGTTCCTCATGGAAGGTTGGTTAAGAAGATTCAATTGTTGGGTATTAATGGTGGAGTAGCAAGATGGATTCAACAGTGGCTGAATGGGAGATGCCAGAGAGTAATGGTGGATGGCTGTTTGTCAGGTTGGAGGCCGGTGACTAGTGGGGTGCCTCAGGGGTCTGTGTTGGGTCCACTGTTGTTTGTCATGTACATCAATGATCTGGATGAAGGTGTGGAAAATTGGATTAGTAAGTATGCAGATGATACTAAGATAGGTGGTGTTGTGGATAATGAAGTAGATTTTCAAAGTCTACAGAGAGATTTAGGCCATTTGGAAGAGTGGGCTGAAAGATGGCAGATGGAGTTTAATGCTGACAAATGTGAGGTGCTACATCTCGGCAGGACAAATCAAAATAGGACGTACACGGTAAATGGTAGCGAATTGAGGAATGCAGTTGAACAGAGGGATCTAGGAATAACTGTGCATAGTTCCCTGAAGGTGGAATCTCATGTAGATAGGGTGGTAAAGAAAGCTTTTGGTGTGCTGGCCTTTATAAATCAGAGCATTGAATATAGAAGTTGGGATGTAATGTTAAAATTGTACAAGGCATTGGTGAGGCCAATTCTGGAGTATGGAGTACAATTTTGGTCGCCTAATTATAGGAAGGATGTCAACAAAATAGAGAGAGTACAGAGGAGATTTACTAGAATGTTGCCTGGGTTTCAGCAACTAAGTTACAGAGAAAGGTTGAACAAGTTAGGTCTTTATTCTTTGGAGCGCAGAAGGTTAAGAGGGGACTTGATAGAGGTCTTTAAAATTATGAGCGGGTTAGACAGAGTGGACGTGGATAAGCTTTTCCCCATTGAGAGTAGGGAAGATTCAAACAAGGGGACATGACTTGAGAATTAAGGGACAGAAGTTTAGGGGGAACATTAGGGGGAACTTCTTTACTCAGAGAGTGGTAGCTGTGTGGAATGAGCTTCCAGTGGAAGTGGTGGAGGCAGGTTCGATGTTATCCTTTAAAAATAGATTGGATGGGTATATGGACGGGAAAGGAATGGAGGGTTATGGTCTGAGTGCAGGTAGATGGGACTAGGGGGAAGTATTTATTTTTAATTAAAAAAATAAAATAAAAAAAAATAAAAAAAAATTTAAATGCTCGGCACGGACTTGAAGGGCCGAGATGGCCTGTTTCCGTGCTGTTATGGTTATATGGTTATATATGGTTATATTGGGTGCATTTATGGCGGAGGAAACCGTTATATAATTCTGCGCAGCACAGGGGCACAGCGGTACAGTTGCTGCCTCACCGCCTGTGACCCGGGCTCGATCCTGACTACGGGTGCTGTCTGTGCAGAGTTTGCACATTCTCCCCTTGACCTGCGTGGGTTTTTACTCCGGGTGCTCCAGTTTCCTCCAACATTTCAAAGACGTTCAGGGTCGTAAATTAATCGGACTCCGCAAAATTGTTAAATTGTCCCTGATGTGCGTAGGATAGTGCTAGTGTACGGGTGATCGCTGGTCGGCGCAGTGTCCATGGGCCGAAAGACCTGTTTCCGCGTGCATCTCTCCTCCCTCCCTCTCTCCCTCTCTCTCTCTTTCTCTCTCTCTCTCTCTCTCTCTCTCACACACACACACACACACAGAAGCAATTCTGTTCCTCAGACTTTTATTAATACATTTTAGGTATGTACTTTTATAGCAAACTTAACTACCTAGGCATTTACTTTTAATTTCTATTGCACTATTGCGGATGACACAAAGCTGGGTGGCAGTGTGAACTGTGAAGAGGATATTAGGAGGTTGCAGGGTGACCTGGACAGGTTGAGTGAGTGGGCACATGCGTGGCAGATGCAGTATAATATAGATAAATGTGAGGTTATCCACTTTCGTGGCAAAAACAAGGGGGCAGATTATTATCTCAATGTGGTTAGGTTAGGTAAGGGGGAGGTACAGCGAGACCTGGGTGTCCTTGTACACCGGTCACTGAAAGTTGGCGTGCAGGTACAGCAGGCAGTGAAGAAAGCTAATGGAATGTTGGCCTTCATAACAAGAGGATTTCAGTATAGGAGTAAAGAGGTTCTTCTGCAGTTGTATAGGGCTCTGGTGAGACCACATCTGGAGTATTGTGTACAGTTTTGGTCTCCTAATTTGAGGAAGGACATCCTTGTGATTCAGGCAGTGCAGCGTAGGTTCACGAGATTGATCCCTGGGATGGCGGGACTGTCATATGAGGAAAGATTGAAAAGACTAGGCTTGTATTCACTGGAGTTTTGAAGGATGAGGGGGAATCTTATGGAAACATATAAAATTATAAAAGGACTGAACAAGCTAGATGCAGGAAACATGTTCCCAATGTTGGGCGAGTCCAGAACCAGGGGCCACAGTCTTAGAATAAAGGGGAGGTCATTTAAGACTGAGGTGAGAAAAAAAGTTTTCACCCAGAGAGTTGTGAATTTATGGAATTCCCTGACACAGAGGGCAGTGGAGGCCAAATCACTGGATGGATTTAAGAGAGAGTTAGATAGAGCTCTAGGGGCCAGTGGAATCAAGGGATATGTGGAGAAGGCAGGCACGGGTTATTGATTGGGGACGATCAGCCATGATCAGAATGAATGGCGGTGCCGGCTCGAAGGGCCGAATGGCCTCCTCCTGCACCTATTTTCTATGGTTTCTATGCACATGATGGTTTTTTTTGTCATAATTTAGCCATTTAGCTCATACCTGTGGCCTTAGTTTAATACATTTTGGGAGTAATGCTTTTATAATTTTTACTTAATTCAATGGAACTTTAATTTTGTCATGGTCCTTTCTGCCATTTAGTTTTCTTTTAGCATAATGAATTATGGTTTTTATTTCAAGAATAAACATTAAAAAAAAAACACATTAGCACAGATACAACCGTTAGACTCAAAACTTTATGGACATGGGTTTAAAAGGCAGCCTGAGGATTCATGTGGTTCTTATGAAATGCCAACTTGTGTAATGTCATCACAGCAGATTTAGAATTATTTTACCGAGGGGTCGGGGTCGGATGTTTTGGGAACGACTCCACAGCCCAGTTTATTCCGCTCCCGTGTGTGTTTATAACATTATTTACCCCAGTTTTACCCCAGACCGGGTTTAATTTGCTCCCCTGTGTGTTTATAACATTATTTACCTCAGTTTTACCCCAGACCGGGTTTATTCAAGATTCAAGAGAGTTTATTGTCGTGTGTCCCAGATTGGACAATGAAATTCTTGCTTTGCTTCAGCACAAAAGAATATAGACGGCATGAATACAGAACAGATCAGTGTGTCCATATACCATTGTATAAATATATACACACATGTATAAATAAAACAGATAAAGTGCAAATAAACTGATAATGGGCTATTAATATTTGGAGTTTGTTTGAGTTGAGTTCAATATCCTGATGGCTGTGAGGCTGTTTGTGCATTTTGTTCCCCTGTGTGTTTATAACATTATTTACCCGAGTTTTACCCCAGACGGGGTTTATTCCGCTCCCCTGTGTGTTTCTAATATTATTTACAGTATTATAACATTATTTACTGTCACTGTATGTCATGTTGTTACTTGTGGGCGGAGCACCAAGGCAAATTCCTTGTATGTGAGTACTTGGCCAATAAACTTCCTTACTTTACCTCAGTTTTACCCCAGACTGGGTTTATTTTGTTCCCCTGTGGGTTTATAACATTATTTACCCCAGACCGGGTTTATTTTGCTCCCCTGTGTGTTTATAACATTATTTACCCCAGTTTTACCACAGACTGGATGTATTTTGTTCCCCTGTGTGGTTACAACATTATTTACCTCCGTTTTACCACAGACCGGGTTTATTCCGCTCCCCTGTGGTTTATAACATTATTTACTGTATTATAACATTATTTACTGTCACTGTATGTCATGTTGTAACTTGTGGGCAGAGCACCAAGGCCAATTCCTTGTATGTGAATACTTGGCCAATAAACTTATTTACTTTACCTCAGTTTTACCCGACTGGGTTTACTTTGTTCCCCTGTGTGTTTTATAACATTATTAACCCCAGATTTACCGGGTTTATTCCACTCCCCTGTGTGTTTATAACATTATTTACCCCAGATTTACCAGTTTATTCCCCCAGACGTGCAGTTTATGTGGTGATTTATTGATTATTTACAGAGAGGGGGGTTGGGAGCCAGAGAGAGGGAGATGTTTATTTATAAGGTGTTTTATCTCAGGACGCTGCTCCAGACGGTGAGTTTATATAATTGACCCGTTTGACCAGTTTGATTCCCCCAGACGTGGTTAATGTGGAGATTGCCCTCAGCTCTCTCTCTCTCTCTCTCTCTCTCTCCCCCCCACACACATGTCCACACACGTGACTGTACCGGCCTGTACTGTACTGTACTGTACTGTATGTGGTCATTGACCTCACTCACCCACTCACTTCTCCCCCACGTGACCCGATCCCGCACAATCCGCTGATGATCAGTTATTTATTTACCTCAGGTCCGTCGGCAGCGACGTCACCAACTGACGCTTCTCCCGGGGGGGGGGGGGGGCGGGACCGGCGGGCGGGCGGCCATCTTGGTGAGGGCAGGTGAGGTCGGCGGGCGGGCGCGGGGTTGGCGGTTGGAGACGTGGAGCGGGAACAAGATGAAGATGCACCGCCCGCCCTGCGCCGTGACGTCTGTCCTCCCCGCCCGCCCTGCGCCGTGACGTCCGCCCTCCCCGCCCGCCCTGCGCCGTGATCTTTACCTGATCGTCACAGCTGCATTCGCGAGGAGCTTCCGGTCGGGTGGCGGACCTCTCATCCAGAAAGGCGCTTCCGGCGGGAGGGGGGGCGCTTTAGGGCGGTGCACCGGCGCTGGCAAAGCGGGACGGCGAGTAGAGGGCGTCCGGGTGGAGGGCGAAACGCCGATTGTTCGTTCCGGGGTTTTATTGTTGGTTTTTTTGTGCATTGAGGGTGGGGTGGAGAGGAAGGAGGGGGAGGGGGAGGCGGGAGGGAGAGAGGGAGGGAATGAGTGAGAGAAAGTTTGGGAGAGTTTTGAGAACGTTTTGAGAACGTTTTGAAGGGAGAGAGTGAAAGAAGGAAGAGAGGGGAGAGTGGGAAGAGAGGGAAGAGAGAGAGAGAGAGAGAGAGAAAGAGAGGGAGGGAGGTAGAGAGGGAGGGAATGAGTGAGAAAGTTGGGAGTTTTGAGAACGTTTTGAGGGGAGAAGGGAAGAGAGAGCGAGAGAGATGGAGGGGAGGTAGAGAGGGAGGCAATGAATGTGAGATAAAGTTTTGGAAAGTTTTGAGGGGAGAGATAGAGAGTGAGGGATGAGGGAGAGATGGAGGGAATGAGTGTGAGAGAAAGTTTGGGAGAGTTTTGAAAGGTTT